>VZZY01025346.1:0-20578 GCA_013400335.1 Eurystomus gularis | reverse complement strand
GGGGAAGAAGGCCGGCGAAAGCAGCGACTGTCCTCCTGTGAAGCCCAGAGCAAGAGAGCCAGGAGCTGACTCTGCCCCCCGCCCCCCTTTTATCAGCCCAAATCTCGTGGTATCTCTGTCCCTCGGAGAGAAACTCCCAGATACTTTCTTACCCAGGCCTTTGTTCTTTCTTAAGCATCCAGTCTTTAGTATTCTAGTAACTTATGGGAAAAAATTCTATACGTAAAAAGGAACGAAAGGGAAGAAAACCTAACCCCCAACACCTCTAAAGATTAGTGAAGTTCTGATCCCACTGAAGTCAGTGGGAAAATGTGCATTGATTTCTGTGCATTCAGGATTTTCCTGGGTATATTTAAATTCCTGCTCCCAGAATCAGGAAATCTGATCCCATTCTCTAAATTCATCTTGGTTGGAAATGACAGATACAGATGGTGAATGAATTAAATGATGTAATTTTTCAAGTAAGACCAAATTGTCTTTTTATTGAAGTGCTTCTGTCACTCTTACATTTATAAAAATTCCTAAGAAGGATTTCAGAATTGTGAAGAAAAGTGAAACTCCTTGATTTTTTTTAATTTTTTTTTTTGCTTGGTTTAAATTTTACCAGTACTTTCAAGCCGCTTCTTGATGGTAAGCATTTTATTTAAAGAGTATCGGTCATAGATTGTTTTTAAAATAAATAAATAAAAATCTAAAATGTGTGAAGGGAATTTTGTCATGGTTTTGAGAAGTCTAATACAAATTAACTGAGTTGTAATTTCTGTCAAATATATGGAAGCTCACATTACTGCTGTGATAGTGTTAATTTCTTTTTCCTCCTAGCAGCCAGAAAGTGTGTCAGGCTCTGTTCAGTCTTCAGTATTGGGGAAAGGTGTAAAACACCGACCTCCTCCCATCAAATTACCTTCAAGTTCAGGAAGTAGCTCTTCAGGTAATTATTCATTGACTTGGGCATCTCCTTTTTATGTATTCTGCCTGTTGTAAAATGACATGATATCTCTTTAGTATCTGTGAAAAGAGCATACTTTTAAAATTATTATTATTTCTGATTATATTGTTCACAAAATTGTATCCTAAGAAATATTTGAGTTAATGTACTCACAGAACAATAATGTTTTTTAATTATGGTTTTTTTTTCAGGTAATATTTTTAGTCCACAACAGTCAAGTGGCCATCTAAAATCCCCAACTCCTCCTCCTCCTCCTTCTAAGCCTCCTGGTCTTTCTCGGAAACAATCTATGGATCTTAATCAAGTTAGCATGCTCTCTCCAGCTGCCATGTCTCCTGCGAGCTCTTCACAAAGTGAGTCACGACCTAAATTCTCCATTAAATCTTAGGCTTTTGCATAAATGCTTCCTGAGATAAACTTCTTAACCTGTGGAATGATGAAACTTTAAGTGTACAGCGTACCCCTAAATTGTATAAGTCGTGCAGCTTTAGGCAGGTCTCTTGTTCACTGTATGTATTTTATGTTTATTGTAACTGTGTTCGTTTTTTCTGTATATATGTATGCACCCTCTGTGTATACGTTTTAATACATTTTATGCAATTAGTATGATCTCCTCATTTATGAAAGGCTGGTAGATGATGTGATGAGATAAAATTACAAAGTGTAGATTTATTTTTTTTCCTCCAGTGTAAAAACAGTATGTTAGATCAGTTTGCCGTTACATGATTGAAGCATCTGGTTTTTTAAATGTTGTAGGAGCTGGTGCAGTTGTATCTCTATGTATGTATATAATCTGATCAGTCCCAAGGTGGTGATACAATAAACAATAAGATGATTTTTTTAAAACACTCCTACACTGTTTTACAAATCATTGCTGATTGCAAGTGTGGTGGTGATGCTGATGGTGATAGCACCATATTCTCAAGTGTTAAAATGCAAATTTCAACAGTAAGTGGCATCCTAGTCTAAGTATTTTCATTAACACTGACAGGATCATTGTGATCATAGCTATAAAATCATAAATATTTTTTAAAATATGTATGCGTCTTGAGACATTTGGTGAACAGATTTGTACAAGGAGAAATCGTAGCTGCAGCTTAGGCTTTTTATGAATAACTGTATACGGCACATTCCAGTACCCTGCACAGTATTATAATATCCTTTTTGCATTAAATAATTTAAAATCTGGATAGCTCAAGAGGTGTAACTTTTCTGCCTTCTTGTTTTGCACAAAGAAAAAAAGAAAAGAAGAAAACTTACAAAAGTTTTCTCCTAATATATTTACTCTGGTTTTGTGTTAGTGCTATGAATCGTGTCAATCTGCTGCACACAGTTGTTATGTTAAGGCTCTGCTCACAACAGCTGGACATTCACATTTATTTCCTTTCTTTCTGCAGGACATGAAAGCTAAAAAAAAAAAAAAAATAGAGAAAAAAAAAAATCCCTGCTCAAGCTTTTGGGGGTTTTTGTTTTGCTTTTCTTTTGATAAACTATGCTTACTGCATCCACAACAAATACAGCTATACATGCTACACTTAAGCAGAAGGAATTACACAGTAACTTTTAAAGATGCAGTATTATCCTCTGGTTCTGAAATGTTAAAAAAATATTTTTATTTGATCAAAATCTGGCAAATGGAAGTTCATCTATCTGATGAAATCTAGATCAACCCCATGATTACTGAAATCATACATGTTTCTTGTTGCATCTGTTGTTTTCCGTGATACGTTTTTAACACGATGCTATTGTTCAGGCAGCGCATACGGACTGTGTTTAACATTTTAGGACCAAAACATTAATTAGGTTAAAATGCTCACTAAGAAATGGTTTTATGTTAAGTATTTCTGAGTGGAGTTATGACTTAATGTACGATAAATTAATGAAGTACTTAATGGAGGATACAAATTGGTGTATGCCTTAAGGAATTGAGCATGGAGAATGGGTTTTCTGTGTGATTATACTGCATCCTTAACAATGAGTGCGTGCTGCAACACTCGTGTCGTGTAGAAATTAACACTTGCAGTCTGAAAAATGGAACAAATTGTCAGTGCTAAATAAGATTCCATTAACCTTATTATACAAAAAGGACCAGCCTTTTATAACAAACTAGCACTTTCTATTTTTCTCAATGAGCAGGGTCTGGAACTCCTAAACCATCTACTCCTACTCCAACCAACACCCCTTCATCGACCCCACACCCTCCTGATGCTCAGAGCTCAACTCCTATTACCCCTTCTGCCACCCCTACTCCCCAAGATTCAGGCTTCACCCCTCAGCCCACTTTGTTAACCCCGTTTGCTCAGCAGCAAATGTCTCTGAGCCAGGCACTGCCTGTAATGACCATTCCTCTTTCCACCATGGTAACATCCATTACTACAGGAACAACCTCCACCCAGGTCATGGCAAACCCTGCAGGACTTAACTTCATCAATGTAGTGGGCTCTGTGTGGTAAGTTCTTATTATCATGGATTCTTAATTTGCCCTGGGTGGGTTGGTTATTGGGGCAGGAGGGTGGGATTGGTACAGGACTGTCCAGTATCCGTTAGCATAGATATTTTTCAATATCTGCAATAGAAAAAGATCATTCATTTTGTAGTTATGAAGTGCAGAACCACTAGAAACTATTTGTATTTCTCAAACATAAGGCACCTACTATTCAAAATATTGAAAAGGTCTATTAAGACCTTTATTGCTTTCAGCTTTTTGGATGTATATTAATTTCATAAGGCTTAACCTCAATTTAAATGGTGCTCTTCATTTGAAAACTTTTTTATTAACCAGGAGGTGAAATGTCATATGTAGACCACTCTAAATGAAAAATGGAAAGAGATTTTATATTAAAGTGTATGTAAAATATAAGAAAACAACAAATCTGTTTTCTAACAATTTAATCAAACATTGAGGTTAAACATTCTTTGATACTTAAAACTCATTTTGTGGTTTAGGAAAAATAAATGCTTCTGTCAATAATAGATTGTATGGTACAATGCAAACTGCTTTTCAGACTAAATGAAACTCTGTGGTCAGTATAAGATGGTCAGTGTAAGACACATAGTGTGCTTCAGTGCAAGTATCAGACACTTGAGTTACTCATCCAAGGTCAGCAGTTCATCACTGTTGCTTAATTAGAGAGATCTTTTAATTATAGTGCAAAAAGAAAACACAAACCTGTTCCTTAACTATTTGCTAAAATAGTACAACCATTTTGAAGACTGATCTCTCAGTGTTTCTAGAATAAAAGAACCACTTGTGTTTTATTTTTCATAGATTATACCAAAGGAAAAAAACCTGTATATGGTGAGAATAGGGGTTTACATATTTGTGATGCCCTAGCTGCCCTGATTCTTTTATCCATAATCCCATTTACAGCAAACAATTGGTTTCCTTGTCATGAGACAGGGAGCAAGAATGTAGTTACTCAGACTTATTTGTACCACTTGGGTTTGATGTGTTGTCTTTCCTCTTCTACAGTGGAGCGCAGACACTGATGAGTGGTTCAAACCCTATGCTGGGGTGCAACACTGGTGCCATAGCCCCTACAGGTATAAATCTGAGTGGCATTTTACCATCAGGAGGTCTGGTACCAAGTGCGCTGCCCGCTGCAATGCAGTCTGCCTCTCAAGCAGGTTAGTGTGAATAAGTTGAAAAGCCACCCTTCAGACAGGGGCAGTGTGAAAACATTCTGAGAACAACGGACAAGTGGCCACTGTGTGAATAGATTGTCTATTTGATGACTGGAGCTTGGGAGCGTCAAACGTATTTTTGCATTCAAAGTATAGGCTATGTTTAAGATTGTCTGAGTTTTGAGGAGCAAAAGTGGAGAAACATACCCTAAATGTGGAATTTTTGGTACGCTCAGTAGGAAGTTTGAGAGAAACTCCAAATTGCAATGCAACTTTGATAATGATGACTGCCGGAAAAAAGGCATTACTGAGCTTAGAAAGAGGCCTCACTTCTTAAGATGTGCGGGGCATTTTATTCTGTCACTGGTACTGCTTTATTCTAGAAGGACAATTTAATTACTTCCTTATTGCCTGCAAATATGATGGTATAAATTTGTATGTCTCAATAGTCATTAAAGCAGGATTTAAATTCTCAGTTTATTTTTTTCTGAACATATAATAAAGAAAAAAAACCCTAGTGTCTAAACCATACTGAACCAATGTTTATTTAAACTGTTTTTAAATATCTTCAATAAAGAAGATTCTATCTTCCTCAGTAGCTGTTGGGAGTAGCTCATTATCTGTACAAAATGCTTCCTTCTAATTACAATGCATCTCCTTCATTGTGAATTAAATTATTTTTTTTCTCCTATTCCTCTCAGACATGAAAAATAGTCGTTCACCCTTTCTCTTTACCTTCTAAGTATCAAACATGCTGTTGTGTCCCACATTTGTCTTCTCTTTCTGATAGGTTGTATTTTTCAAACCTTTCATAATCCTGTCACTCTCTTCTAGACTGTCCAATTTGCTTACATCCTTCTTAAAATGTGATAACCAAAACTGGACACAAGCCTCAGCTTGGCTGATTTACCACTGTGGAGCACAGCAGAATAAATGCATCTCATCTCTTTCACAACATTCCTGTTAACATTTCCCCAAATGAGGTCTGCTTGTTTTTTATCTGTATTTTTTGCAACAGCATTACTCTAACATAAGAATGCCTTTACTGGTTTAGGCCAAAAATCCATCCACTTTATATTCTGTCTTTGACAGTCGCCATTAGAGGATACTTAGGAGAGAGTTTAAGATGAGACAAAAGTGTGAAGTGAAACATCCCTCATATACAGCTGTACCTCTTTTGGCAATCTACAGCTTTGAGACTTTCTCAGCTGAAGACAATATACGTGGATCTTTGCGCTTAATATGCCGTGCTAGACTTCCAGTCTGTGGATTAGCTAATTGGTTTTTGAGACCATTTATATTTTTGGAATCTACGGCATCTTGTGACAGTGAGTTTTATAAATGTGAACTGTGTGAAGAGGTTCTTTTCTTTTGTGTGTTCTGTAGTTTGTGATGTGGGTGACTCGGGTATGTTTGTGACTTCAATGTAACTTCTCAGTGTCCTTTCTTGCTGTACAGACACCACAGCCAGCACTCACAACTTTGTACTTGTTCATTTGTCTTTTTTTTAATTCAGTGTTACTGAGTTTTGGATGCTTTCTTCAGTTCACTAGGATCGCTTTTAATTCCGATTCTGTCCTTTCAAGCACTGTCAGCCTTTACCAGTTTGGTGTCACAGATCTTTACACACTACACTGTCACCCATGTAACAGATGGGAGTAGTGAGCTGTGCTGGGTCCATGGAAGACCTCTGAGGGTTCTTTTTGACAGCTGCTGTTTGTATCGGTTCAATGCCCACCTCTTAGCTTACATGTACATCTCTTTTTAGCATAGCTTTGAAGAGTGCCATGTGGAATAATGCCAAAAGCACTAGAAGTCAGATAATGTCTTGCCAAAAGCCCCTGGGGAAGTGGGCAGTTGCTAAGATTTTGGGTGGGATTGTTTTTAGTTAATGATTGAGAAACTGAGAGCCCGTTATTTTATTGGGTCCTTGAATATTTCTGTACAAACAGTAAAACTTTTTAAAGCCAGAAGAAGAGTCACTGAAGAATAACTGCTCTGATACTCTCCATGTTCACCCTTGTGTAAATGCATTAACCGGTAATAGGTTACAGTCTTTAGTAGTGATACAGATTTCTCTTTTATCAGTCAATCTGGGTAACTATGAACTTATCAACATTACAGAAAATGCAGCATTGTACTAAGTATAAATCTTACACTTGTCAGTTTTCCAACTTCCAGACATTTAGAAATAATCCCAGTGGAAAGGTACATTAATTGCAATACACATATAATTAAGTAAAAACTTCCTACTAATAAAAAGATGTTTTCTTTAACAGGCAGCCCCTTTGGTTTGAAAAATGCATCCAATCTTCGGCCCTTAAATCTTCTACAGGTAATTGATATACTTAGACACAATAATGATAATTTTGTGTATTTCTTTAGAGACGTGTTTAGTCCTGCTTATTGCATTGCCCCCTACAGATCTTTGAAGCCCGCTGGTCAGACAAACCATTTACTGCAGATTTTAATGTCTTGTTTAAAATGCTTAGCGTAAGAGAAAAAGGTACTTCTATAAAGACACCAGGTGGAAATTATATTCCTTGCTCACAGCAGCTAGTTCTCCATAACAATCTAAAATTGCTGACATTTTAATTCAGGAGATTAATCCTAAAATACAACCTTTTATTTTCAGGATTTGCCTAACCTTTCCGTGCAAATCATTCTTTAAACTGAAGTTATTACTCTTTTAAGTGTACAAAACAGTACAGTAGAATCACTCAGGGGTTAACATCTAATGCCTAAAAGCTGAGCTCAGCATGCACAGGTAGGTGCAGTAATAGCTTTACAGAGCTCCTGGTAATGAAAATAGAAGATCATGTAAGGTAGGAAAAAGTCTGTAAATCTTTTCTTTCTGCTAAGCATCCATAAAAATACAAACATGAGCAAAAGTTGCTTATTATGTCAGAGCTTCATTTGAATTCAAGGACCAGGGAAGTGATTTTACCGCTGTACTTAGTGCTGGTGAGGCCACATCTTGAGTACTGTGAGTTTTGGGCCCCTCACCACAAAAAGGACATTGCGCTAGAGCGTATCCAAAGCAGGGCAACAAAGCTGGTGAGGGGTCTAGAGCACAGGCCTTATGATGAGTGGCTGAGGGAGCTGGGGTTGTTCAGCCTGGACAAAAGGAGGCTCAGGGGAGACCTTATTGTTCTCTACAACTACCAGAAAGGAGGCTGTAGAAAGGTCAGTTTTGATCTGTTCAACCAAGTAACAAGTGACAGGGCAAGAGGAGAGGGCCACAAGTTGCACTGAGGGAAGTTTAGATTGGATATTAGGAAGAATTTCTTTACTGAAATGGTTATCAGGCATTGGAAAGGGTTGCCCAGGGCAGTGGTGGAGTTCCCCATCCCTGGAGATACTTCAAGATCATAGACGTAATGCTTAGGGATATGGTTTACTCAAGTTTTAG
Source organism: Eurystomus gularis (assembly GCA_013400335.1). Taxonomy (NCBI): domain Eukaryota; kingdom Metazoa; phylum Chordata; class Aves; order Coraciiformes; family Coraciidae; genus Eurystomus; species Eurystomus gularis. The sequence continues at coordinate 12,593 of VZZY01025346.1, read as the reverse complement.
GTTAATGATTGGACTCGATGATCTTAAAGGTCTTTTCTGATCGAGGCATTTCTGTGTCCATTTAAAAGTAAAACAGGGAGTGTTTTGTGGAACCTGGTGGAGTTCCTAGATCTTGAAGTTGGCTGCAAGTTACAGGTGCAGAATTGAAGTTTTGATGTTTCACAAATGTCGCACTGTGCTTCAACAAATTACTACCAGTAAAAGATCAGCTCTAGCTTTGCTACTTCTTCCTCCCATTCCTGTACATACTCTAGAAACCTGGAAAAGGGCAGGCACAGGGGGCAGTTATGCCAATGTAGAGCTCTTCTATAAAACTCTTTGTATTTTTGAGATTCCATATTGAAGTACATCCTTTCAAGCTACCTCTGCCACTCATAATTGTAAGGCAAGAATAACTTGGCTGAAATTAGTGCAGTTAAAGCTTGGGTAAGGAAAAGGAATCAAGTCTGTTTAACTTCAATATTTTCCTGCATCAGACCTTGCAAGCTGTTGATTGGAATAATCTATTAAAATTCAGTGGAATATTCTGGAAGTGAAAATAACATACATAGCCTTGACATTTCCCGTATCAGTACAATCTCTACTACTATAATTAGAATAATAAAAATGTATTTTCCTGTGGAAATATCTCGCTATAATTTAATTCAAGTTTGTTTTCTGAGCATAAGGCTTTTTCACAAACAGCAGCAATTGTAAACTGATTCATTTTAAAGCATTAAAAAAAAAAAGAAAACCAAACCTCCATCATTATCAATGCCATGTTCATCCTAGGATGGCGGGGCAACTCAGTAAGTTGATTGAATTATGCCTTATGTTTTTAATCTTCAACGGCTTCCGGGTGGTTCACTTACTTAAAACCTCTCTGGCAGCAGCAGCTGTCACAGTTTTCTCCACACCAACAGTCTCAGCAGCCTACAACCTGTAGTTCTCAGCAATAGGGAGAACAGGTCTGTGCTAAGAGCCCTCAGTCTGGGGTGCATGGATGAAACCAGTTTCTCCCATTCTCCCCATCTCCACAAATAAATGAGCCTTAACTGAACAGATCTGAAGCAGAGGGGGAGGCAAGTCTTCCTCCAAAACCTTCTCAGGCTGCAAAGACTGCAGTGGCGTAGTTGCCATGGCTGGAGCTGGGTTATGCTCCTTTATTTATATCCTCTATAGGAAAGCTGTAACAACAGCTGGCTAAGCATTGTCTAACTCCCGCGTGAAGAGAGCCAGCCCACTCAGTGGTGTAAAATTATCTTAGCCTTGTCCTGTTCATCGGAACTAGCAGATACATGAGATGAACAGAGAAAAAGCACCATCATGATCGCTACACAGTAACTAAAACTTCTTACTACACTGGTGTGAGTTGGCTTGTGATCCTCACTGCTGTAGTTCAACAGAGTTGTTCTCTTTGCACCAGAGAAGGTATCAGTTGGCTTGAAAGCTGTAATCTGGACAAGTGCTCTACTGCTGCCTGTAATTAAAGATTTTTGTCACTGAAGAGGTCTGAGATCTTGATAAAGACCAATCCGTCTGTTCTCAAATGACAAATTTTGAGTGGTTGGTTCTACCTGTGCCTAAAAATCTTTACCAGCACTAATGCAGCAGTTTGAGAAAACTGCCTGCTCTGCTTTTGTGTTCTTTATCTTTTGTCTTCCCAGACATGCAGGACTTCTGTTTACCAAGTAGTCCCTACAGGATACTCAATTTGCTAAAAGAATTTTGCTTGTGCTACTATAGACTGTTTGTAAATGTTCCAAATGTTTTTATGGTGTATAGTCTCCTGTGCCACAGGCCTTGCTCTGGAATGTTGGACAGTTTAATGAGGAACTTAAAGATTTGTGCTCAGAATCCAAATTTCAGTTGCTAGTTCAATTACTAAAAAAATAAAAACCTAAATAATTCAAGATCATACTACTGGGTTTTGTTTGCTAGACATTGAAATTCCAGGGCATTTACAAAAAGGCTGATGTAAGCCTAGACCTTCTTGTGGCAGAAATTTCTTCTAGAGGAAATCCATCTCTCTGCATTGGCCAGCTTGCCCTAAGGAACTTCTCTCCTACCATGCATTATAGAGCAAGACTAGGGTCGTTACCTAAAATGCGCTGTTACAAATACTGGCTTCCTTAGCTGTCACTAAGGCCAAGAACATCTGTGCTCACAGTACTGTAATCCAGGTGTTTCGTGGAAACACCTGAGCCCCAAAAGATCAACAATTTCCTGTGCTGCCACCACAACATACATCCTTGTCTCATACTTGGGGTTTTTCCCCAAATGTTAGTTCTGTGTAAGTCTGTCTTGGTCATCTTCACTGAGATGATGATGTCTTCTTAATGTGCTGTCTTTTAGTCAAGTTTACCTGGAGCTTAGCAGCATTATTTCATATGGTTATTCTAAAGAAGCATTGCAACTCCTGGAAATGCCCCAGCTCAAAAGTTTGGGTGGTTTTGTCTTGGTTTTTTCTGACTGATAAGCCGTGCAGTTTGCTTGAATGGTGTATGTAATACTTTATTTCCCCACCTTATGAATCTATACCTAATTTAAGTTCTAGAAGAGGTCACAATTCAGTACCCTTTGATGCCAGTAGACACTAGACCATACTCCAGATTACTGTGAGGGCTACTCTGTTCTGAAAATAAAATGTTTAAAGTGAGGTTTGTATTTTTTATGGCATTAAGGAGTGTGTGGCACAATGTGAACACATGAATTTAAGTTTCAGACTTTTTACATTGATTAGGACCATTGCACATGGATGGTTTCAGGTGTCACCTGGAGACTTTGGGGTTGGGAGTGGGACAAGAAATTGTCGTAAGATTACAGCCATAACCTGTAGTCTCTGTTGACTGCAGGGAAGTTGACAACTCCATGGGACCAGTGCTGGGTAACAGGCGTAACACCTGTTTTGGGGCATTCAACATCTGCTCGTTCTACTGTGGCAGTGATTATATTATAGCCTGTATCTACATGCACTGGTAGATGTAGAATTACATTTATTTTTTAATGGCACTTCAAAAACTTGCCATCACACTGGCTTTTTTTACTTATTCGTTGATACCAAAAGTTTGGTAATAAGGATCAAGCTTTTCATTTTTGCTAGGGGTCTGACCAGGGTCCCTCCAATCAAGATCAGGCATTATCTGCCCAACAAGCTGCTGTAATTAACCTGACTGGAGTAGGGAATTTTATGCAACCTCAAGCCACAGGTATGTGCTTGCTGAGCCTCCTTTTGCAGTCAAGTGTGTGTGTGTTGGTAATTTCATACTAAAATGAAGTTTGGTCTTAAAGAAACCTTACGTTAGATCAGAACCGTTTACTATTTATTATCAGCACATGAACGATACAAGAAATACTGGACTTTCAAAGCATGCACTCTTCTGCTTTGTTTGGCAGTTAAGTGTAGTAAATTGATAGTATCACATGAACATAAGTCATACTTGATACAAAATACAGAGAACTTCCATGCCAGACTTCATTGAGGAATGTTTAACTGTGCGCTTAACATCCAGTACAAGAAACCTCTTTGTGTCTCCACAAGCACTTCATAATCTAGTTATGTTCTAACAAAGTATGTGTATCACGTATACTTTATTCTGCACTTTCCAATTTGACTCTGAAACTAATTCTCTTGATCCTCTTTTCTGCTACACTGTTCCTATGTTTTCCTTCCCTGACCTCTGACCTGCCTGCTTTCCCCTTCTCCTTTCTTAGTGTTGTCTCAGCTTGGCTCTGCCGTGAACAGACCTGGGCAAAGCCTTCCTCAGCAGAGACTCCAGCTCTCTCCTGCCTTACAACAGCAACAACAAGCCTTGCAGCAGCAGCAGCAACAGATACAAGTAATCCAGCAACTTCACTCTGACTGTGTTTAAAAAAAAAAAAAAAGAAAAATACAATTCTTGGCTCCAAAAGAACAAATCTTGCCCCTTTGACTTTTTTTAAAACTCATGTCTTTATGGTCTTACAAATGAGAAAAAAAAGTTAATTTGGCAAACTGTATAATGACAAATTCAGAATCTGTGGTTCTCTCAGCTTGGAGCACTGAATTTATTTTTATTCACTCAAGCCATCCACCTTCCTGATTTGCTGCCATTCAAGGAGTGCTTGTGGCACACAGCTAAAAAACTCTGCCAGGTGCCAATGGATTTCAAAGTAGCATGAATGGAATCACCTGTAAGTTCAAATGTAGCACTGCTACAGTCAGCACACGGAAGCAACAGCTCTGGCAAAGCATTCCCTTCGCATTCTGTCATTCAGATGCTTTATGGAAATATTTTAGTATTTACTAGCACCCAGTCTCCTCTTTGTGATACTTACAGAAAGTACATACAGTGCATACACTGAAAAGGTATTCTATTAAAAATGCACTATATGCAAACATCCACTGAAGTTGCTGAGTTACTAGAGTTACTGCAAATGGAGAGAAAGGGCAAAGAAACACAGCTGTCCAAGTACACGTGTGAAATGTTAGATACGCCCTCAGCAGGTTTCTGTGCCACTGGTGCTGCTTGACTGAACTCATTGCCCCAGTACACCATCTATTCCGTTTGTCAACCCTGGTGCTTCCTCTTGGTTTTTTCTTTTCCCCTCATTCTTGCTAATGTGAAATATGGCTTCATAGTCAGCCCTAACAAGCTTTTTCTCCCCCTTGTCCTTCATGGCAGCAGTTGCGATTCTTGCAGCATCAAATGGCTATGGCGGCAGCAGCGGCAGCAGCACAAGCAGCTCACCCGCATCATCAACACCATTCAGGCAGCCACTCAAAAAGTAAAAGGAAAAGAGGCACGCCAGCCCCTCCAAAATCCTGAGGCTTCCCCTTTTTATTCCCTCCCCCTAAAAATTTGATTCAGAGAGGATTTTTTTTTTTCCAGATGAAAAAGGAGAGAGGTTAAAATCAAAGCATTGTTTTATATTACTGGTGGGAAAATGAACTTTTGATGTTACACTGAAGTAATGAACTGGTTTTGGAAGCCAACCCTACAGAATTTGAGTTCATCTGTAAAGGAGCAAGGGTCTGGTTTCCTTAAGTCACTTAATTTTTTTAACAGAATGTTTTATCTTGTATTTTTTACCATGTGGCAGCATTGTACATAGTATAAGGGTGAAAAACATTTTAGAAAAAATGAACTTTGTAAATGTAGTATTGGTATTTGTTTATTTAGTATAAAAGGTTTGTGAACACTGTAACAAATATAATTTTTACAAATCCATTTTTGAAAAGATCTCTCCTTTTGTTCACTTGGGTTTTATACTTTTTATTACTTTGTCTATAAGCTTCTTTACTTCTTTGTGTCTCGTAATTGCTCTGGTGATACAGTCCTGAAGCTTGGCTCCTGTAAGAGGACTTCCACCTAAAAATTAGAGGGGAACAATTTGATTTTCTGTTTATACTTCAGTTATGTATCTTAAGTATGTTTTCCAAATGAGAGTATTATGTGATAAATACACCAACAGCTTTCACCTGGGAACCACAAAGCTTCCAACTCTAGCCCTCAGGCAAAGAAAACAAACAAGCCAGAGGTGTTAACAGAAGTGCTCAGATCCTGTCCTTTGCTATATGCAGGTTAAGCTGTGGCTTCGTTTTGAACTTCAGTCATGCCACCTTGTTGAAAACTAATTTCAAGAGCAAGTCCTTTAGCAAGTACTCAGGCAGACAGTCTGTTATCATAAAGCACCCAGTCTAAGTCAAGAAAAGATTATCATCACAGGTTCCTGTGTAATAAAACTTGGAAGTACCTGGTTTATGGACAGAACACAGTCTGCCTTCATCATCAGTTACAATAGTTACTGTTCCAGTTGCCAGGTCTTCTTCTTCAGCAGTTGGATCAACAATGAGTAACGTGCTTGTAAAAGAAAAACATACGCAGATGTGTCAGTAGGGTTTGCTCTATTCACACTATTGCAGAATACACAACTTATTGTTACTGTAGTCTTAAACAATACTTATAGGCAGATTTGGTGCTCAGGCTTATCTGTTTTCTTATCAAAATGCACCAATTTTCAAAAACATGCGGGAGATTCAATGTGTTGAAGTGCGTGTGTGTGTTAAAATACAGTTTTATGCCTAAGTTTCATAGGTGTGTGACACTCATATTGCAGGGAATGCCATTTGCAGCACGCAGTCACTCATTTCATGGTTACGCAAAGACAACGGCATTGGGTTGAGGTGGAGGCCGCACTGATCTCTACCAGACCTTCATGCAAAACTCTTCTCATGGTCAATTCAAAGCAGTTCTCAGTTTCTTGTCAGAGAACTCATAACACCACTCAGACTGGGAATAGGTCAAAAATGGATTTCCTGGGTTCCTTAAGACAGCCAAAACAGGTGTCACACATCACATGATGCACATCATTAAACATTTAAAAGATTAAATGTTATTTTTGAACCATTTAGTAGGTTCAAAATACACTAAATCAATGGGGAAAAAAAAAAAGATCTAAACTATAAGCTAACTTCGCACAACAAGAAAAACTTGAACTTTAAAAAAGCCCAACAACCACTGTTCAAGCCTTAGTTTCTATTAAGAAAAAGATAAATCACAACCCTTACAAACATTTGGCTGAAGTGCCAAAGGTACCATGACAGGAAAGACTTCAGCCAGAGTTTTCATGAAGCCGCAGTTCACACTGGTAAACTAAAATTTACTGTTGATGTCACCAAACTCCAGCAGCTGGAGTACACCTGTGCTGAGTGATGTTTATGACAAGTTTGGAGGGGAACTCAGTAGGGAGGCTGTAGGAGCTGGTTACACAACAGATGGAAGGGTTTGACCTCAAATGCCATGCAGAATTAAAGGTTTTCTGGGGAACTGAAAACTTCACCAATAGTTTCAGGTTGCCATTTAATAACAATAGTGTAATGAAAACACAAGTCCTTAGCTATGCCACTCAGAAGTACCGCGTTCTGAATTCTGCCCGCACACACGGTGCAGCAGCAGCCCCTCACATCACACGGGGACCGTGTGTGCACGCAGAGCTCGATGCATCAGACTTATTGCTTAGGTACTGGTTGACTCCACAGGAGCCAGCTGTGGAGTGGCACAGTGCTCTGCACCAGTGTTCCTCACCCAGCGCCACACTAACTAGCAACACACGTGTTTTGTTTACTCGAGGGCTTCTACACAGAAGAAAAATGTGTCTGGAAGCCAGAGTATGTAAAGCATACATTTAGAGGTTTGTATCAGCACCTGTAGAAAAAAACAGAATTCACACACCTCCCAGTATTTAGTTTCAGGAGCTAAAGGGAGACGAGTAACTTCTTCAATGCAACAGTCAGGTTCAGTGAAGGGAACAAAGCCCAACAGACTGTTGCTGAAAGCTTTCTTCCAAAGGCAACTTTTTTTTCCTATTGGTAAGTACGCATGACTTGCACACGAATAATACCCTCCGGACAACCATCTGCCTATCATGCTATCCAAACTCTCTCACTTCCCATCTACATCAAACTTCAGACCCACAAGAACTGGTAGTAAAGTAATTAATAGGAGCACTCTAAAGTTCTGTTAAATTTCTGCTTTGGTTCATTTTGGTAATCACTTTGTCAACACTTGAGGTTAGTGCTCTCCCCGCCCCACCTCGCATTTGAATGAAAGGGCCTGTTAATCTTCTCTGTGAACACAGGTTAACGTGCCATAAACCCCTGATATATGTGAATATACCTAAATCTTATATGGATACATAACAGTCAGCATCCTCTTATTTGTCATTTCCTACTTTTCAAATGGATACCACCATAAACAACTGCATTTCTTACACATATTTCACATCCTTGGACTAATAACGAGCCAGTTAAAAATTTCAGGTGAGGAGTCAACTTACCAGGAGTGATTATTTTGAATTCTCATAATCAGATTCTTTACCTAGATGAACAAGGACTTAGGAGTGCTGGTCACACTTCATCCTGTGTGATTACGTTTTCAGTTATCCAAAGGTTCTGTTGCTCTAACTGGACCATTACTTCTTACTTCCTCTGCTGATTAAATCCTTGATATAAACTGCTCAAAACTTTTGTATCAGGTATTTACATAGACTTCTAAAACATTAATTGCACAGGTGACATTCTTTCATCTCAAAGATACTGCAGAAACATAAACCAAGACCTATTCCCATACATTTAAGCAGATCTTTTAGGTTGGGAACCAGTTCTGCTTTGAGTCACAAGAGGAAGGTGGACAGACTGCATGGTTCTGCACGCTCATGCACACCACGGAACGACCGTTCAACAAGAGGTTGGCCACTTACAATCACGTGAAGCAGCATGGCCTGAGACTGCAGGCGCTTCACCAGCGGCAGCGCGGAAACGTCACCGGCAGCATCCTGCCTTTCACTTCTCCTACATACAGAGTTGTTCTTGTAAGTACAAAACTGTTACAAACTTACTCATCAAATATAGCAAATGATGTGGCAACCGGATGCTTTTTGATAATCAAAGGATTCTTCTGTTTTAAATCAACTTCTGGTAAACCAGTTTCTTCGTTTATAGTAACGGATGGCAATTGTACTGAAGAGGTGAAGAAATGACAAGGGTTAATATTAAACATTGCTGGGTTTAGGAGGCCTAGAGATGTCCAAGACTACTTAAATATTTAAGCTGTTTTTATGCAACCAAAAATCAACCAGAATAGAGTTTTGGCTACATTACTGGTGTTCTGTATAAAAAAAAATAATCATCTTGAATTCAAGGAAAGTATTTAACTTAGAACTACTCATTCCAGGAAGTATTTCATTTTCCTCCTCAAGGTAACGTTCTTCCTTACACAAAAGGATTTTCTGCTTCCAAAATGTCATACAATTACAGGACCTTAGAGTGGTATTTAACAAAAGGTATTTTTTCCCCAAAAAGTCTACTGGACATATAAAACCCAGGAATGTAGTCTCATCTCATTAATTTTATATATCTGTAGAAACAGTGCAATGTGATCTTTGGGTAACTCTTGCTCTGGCAACTCACCGTATTTGAGACGGGGAAATTAAAAGTAAAACAGCAATAGGAATTCAAAGGGAAGCAAGTCACAGTTAGGAAAGGAGGCCTTGCTGTAAGCTTCCCGTTACACTGCCTCCCACGAGCATTTATAACCCGCTTTTTTCTGGATAATCAGTCCATAGGCTGCGTGCATGAAAAGAGTTTTTTCAAACTATAATGCTTTAAGCTCGGAATGTTCTGTTGTGGCAACTGAGCAAAGCCCCCAACAACTTACTCTGCCTACACAAAAGACATTTGTAAGGTCAGACCCTGATCCAGACATAAAAGTTGTTTATAACCACTGCTGAAACGTTCAGATCTCTGACAGAAGAACACTTGGCAGAACAGCAATTAGTCTTACAAGAGAGCAATAATACGTGTACAGAAAGATCCTGCTCCCCAGGTGTTACACAGCTATGGCATCCATACCATCATTTCCACTTTGTGGTTAGTAATTTAGCATTCAAATGACAGGGTAATAAAGCAGTCTTTAGGAATCGTGATGAATAAGTAACTGGTTCACGATTCAAAACTAACATATTTCTCCAAGCGACATGAAATCAGAGCGTGTCTTTTGCTCTAGAGGAGACTTACCATTTTTTAACGCCGCTAACAAAGCAAAGGCACTGGCATCCAGAATGTTTCCATCATAGTCCAGGCACATGATATCACAGTATAACACCCAAGCAAGCTATCAAAAGAGGTTTGCACATGTGAGACATTACAGCAGCTAAGCAAATGGTGCAGTATCTAAGAAGATGCTGGCCACGTGAACTAAGAGACTTATTTCTATCATACGATTTTTACACTAAAGATGTAAACCAAGCTACAATGACTAAAAAGCAAAAACAACGAAACACCCTGCAACCCTAAATACCTTCTTTAACATCTCAACACTGATCTTGTTAGTATGTCCCTCTTCATTTTGAGATACAACTTACCTTGCCGTTTGCAATACACAGATCTTCTTTCGCAATCATCTGTGAACTAAAATAAAATGAGGGTGTAAACCAGGAAACAGAAAACTGCCTTGCAGAGGTGTTCACGTTTTAAAGGCACTAGGATGGTTCTTACTTTTCAATCACATCTGCAATGAACTGGCTTGCTGCTTGAGCCTCTTCACCAGGTGGTCCAGAGCGAAACCTCGTTGAACAAAGGGATGGCAGTTCTACATTTGGAACTAGGTAGCAAGGATCATTAGTCATAAACTAAAGCAAGCAGGCAACAGGATATCAAAAATAAAAATAAGACAATACACACTCTTTATAGCATTTTACATACTTCAGATGAAAGGCCAGACCAAGAATTTTTCAATCAAACCTTCCTCCTTCTCCCCTCAAAAGTTACGCATGGGTTTGTATTAAAGAATTTGTAGGACTCTGTACTAAGAAACGATGTGTTCCATGGAGAAGCACATGCTCCTAACTACAACTCTCTGTTTGCGACTCTGCTATGAATATCCTGATCCCACACAAACGCTTCTGTACGTGTTAAGTGTTCTTAAGTAGAACAAGAAACAACAGCATTTTCATCCTACTGCCTGACTTTACTGGTATGCTATCTGCTTTTCATCAACCATTAAAACCAAATGCTTTAGACTTGAAGCAAAAACATCCATAAACATTTGTGGGGAAAAAAAAAACCAAAAACAAACCTAGGCATAATCAAGTTCACTGAAAACAACATACTTTGGAGACGCCTTACAAAAAGGGGATTTAGTCTAAGCTCTCAGTTCCACAGAATTATTTTCAGAGGAAACGAAACAGGAGTGAGGATGTACCCCTGGACTGCTACAGTTATCTGAGAAATGAACAGGGCTCATTTCCCCATTTTTAAGAGTTAAATTTTTTATTTACTGGGACTTCAAAATGTAACGTGCCTTTGCTCCACCTTGCATGCCGTGAACTATCTTCCTCCTCTTAACATACATACTTGCCCCTGCTACAGGTTTGTTTTCAGCCTGGTATGGAATCAGCAAGGAGGAAGCTTTACGTGGAAAACTCACAAGCAGAGCAGGGGGAATGCAGAAATTTCTAAAGTACCACTGCCTGTATGTCAATTTGGAAACTGATTTTAAGGAAAGTAACACAATTTTACCCAATTCATTCTGTTAAGAAGTCTTCTCAATACACACACTCTGTCCCATCACTACAACCTTTTAGCTGAAGCAACACAAGATCTGGGTAAGATCCACACTGAAAAGCTTACCAATATATCCCTTATTAGCAGAATCTACTGTGGGCACAGCAAGTTCCTGGAGAAAAAAAGACAAAAATAAAGAGCTGAATCTTGAACAAAAATATTTTCCAGCTATTCTGCATACAAACAGTCCTTTTCTTTCCAGTTATCATTACAATGAGATTTACAAGAGCCATTTGTAGTCAGTCCCTGTCTGTATTTTTCCTACAGGAAAAAATGCAGGGACATGCAGTGATTTGACTCACAGTTGATGGCCAGGCCAGCAGTAAAGCTGAGGCTATCAGGCACTTAATAGTCCAGCCAACTAATTACCAATGCACTTACTGATCAATATTCAGTAACTGTTCATTGATACCGGTTTTTATCTAGAAATAATGAAGACTTCATTTTCTTTTTCCCCCCATACATAATACACACCACAAAAATACATGTTCTCAGACTACACAGGTAGGATTAGACAAATAAATTCTTTATTAATTTCCACATCTGAAAGTAACTCAGGTGAAAGACTGTAATTGTGTCTGACTGGCATATCACTGTAACTCTGCAGGAGACCATTCTAAACATGAATGCACAAGTTCAGCTAGGTTAAAATAAAAGCCAACCATACCGCCTTAATTCCACAAATCACCGTAGTATTTCCTAACTTCACCAGGGCAGAACCATCTGCAGTTGTAATTGAACCTGAAGGGAAAAAGCGTTGTTCAAAAAAATCTGGTTTTCCATTCAAAGGGCCTTAATTAACACCCACCTTCACAAAGAGTCTACTTTCCATCATTTTATACAAATAACAGGCTAAGCAAAGTCTTGAATAATTCAGGGCAGGAACAGAATCTCTGTATTAAACAATCACACAGTATCACACAGAATGCTTGAGGCTGGAAGAGACTCCTGGAGGTCATCTGGTCCAATCCCCCTGTTCAAGCAAGGCCACCTAGAGCCGGTTGCCCCAGTCCATGTCCGGACAGCTTCTGAATATCCCCAAGGATGGAGACTTCACAATGTCTCTGGGCAACTTACGCTACTGCCCAACCACAGTAAAAAAGTGTTTCCTGATGCTCACAGGCAACTTCCCGCATTTCAGTTTGTGCACACTGCCTCATGTCCTGTCACTGGGCACCACTGAGAAGAGCCTGGCTCTGTCTTCTTTACACCCTCCTTCGAGGTTTTTATGATGAGATCCCCTCAGCCTTCTCTTCTCCAGGCTGAACAGTCCCAGCCCTCTCAGCCTTTCCTCACAGAAGAGATCATCTTAATGGCTCTTTGTTGGACTCTCTCTCCAGTATGGCCATGTCTGTCTCACACTGGGGAGCCCAGAACTGGGCACAGCACTTCAGGTGTGACCTCGCCAGTGTTGAATAAAGGCAAAGGATTGCCTCCCTCTATCTGCTGGCAATAGTCTGCCTAATATAGCCCAGGGTAACATTGATCTTCTTTGCAGCAAGGGCACATT
>VZZY01025343.1:0-23327 GCA_013400335.1 Eurystomus gularis | reverse complement strand
AGGCTTACTTTTTTTTTTTGTAACTCTAGAAATGCCAAGAATAACTTTAGGGTTCTCCTTGATCATGAATTGCTTTTAATCTCTGGTGTTGCTTTGTTTCCTGGATCTCTGTACTTCACACTGTATTTCTAAGATCCAAAGACATCTCATTGTCTTTAGCCAACTTTCACACACTTTTTACAATGCCTATTTAAGATTTAAATCGTACCAACATGATTCAAGTATCACAGTCAGAAGCACTTTGTTGGATATTATATTAAACATATCTGGCAATATAGATAAACAAACAAATAAATCCTGGCATCACAGGAGATCGATTGCCTCAACTTAATACTTATATCTCTCATTCAGCTCCTTCTTTTGGATCTCTGCCCCTAGAAACAAACTCCATGTGACAATAATGAGTTGATTGACTTCCAAGTTTGTTAGTCATTTTCTCACCTTACAAAATGAAAAAGCAGAAGTACATAACAGGAAATAGCTGAAAATGTAATAAATATTTTAAAGGGTGCATTCCTCTCACAAAATACAATGTCAAGGAAGTGAGGAATCTCATAGAAACAAGATAAATCAAAGCTTTGGAAGCCAAATGTCATTTATTTGCCGATCCTGAAATTTCTACTCAAAAAGGAGGACACTAAACTTATTAAAAGGGTAAAGAGTACTGTTTTGTATACAACTACGAGTTCATGTTTGAAGCAGGGAATGGCAAAACAATTACAGAGGATATAGGATCAAACAAACAAAAAAAAAGTCATGAGAATAAAAACCTTCAAGGTTTGCCTGATTCTGTGGGAATGTCATTCTGATGGTTAGAGCTGATGTCTTAGTTTCAAGCAGCGAAGGAAATAAAGGGCTCTATCAGGATGCATTAACTGTACTAGTGCCATAGGGCCACCATATGCACCTTTGTAACACGAGGAGAAATAAGGACCAGGTTGATACATACTTCCTTTGCACAACGTTTTTGTGTCTCTTGACACAAGCCAAAGAAACAAAGAAAGAACTGGTTTGCATTTACCCTTTTTCTTACCCGGAATGGACCCGATTATTCACAGAGAAGGAAAATAACTATGGACATGACATGACGAAGTCTTCTAGGGTTGTAGCTGTATAGCTGCTGGTGATGAGTAGGTATTTATAGTTTCTGTCAAATTTTGACATAGAAAGTGATCAAACAGAGTGATAATGGGAGTTCTATGAGTAGTTGAATGAGTAAGCACAGGCAAGTTAGGATGCCAATGTAAATTATGATTAATGTATGAAAGAAACAATTTAAAGATTCTTATGAAGCTGCCTGTTGTTGTGCTTAGAGAGGGAATTGAATAAAAAAAAACTGTTTTGTGGTTTCAATCCTGCAAAGAACATATGAATATAAAATTTTAGCATTCATGAAGAAAATGGCAAGTCTTCCAGTAATTTCACTAGTGTTAGGATTTCACCCTAGCTTCTTGATCCTGCTAACGACTGGATATATAACCTGAGCCAAATCTAAGGGCCTATACAGGTCTCTTTTATAATAATTAAAATGGGAAACTGTACTGTTTTTTTCCTACTTATTCAAAGATAGTGGAGTTCCTTGCACAAGAGTTGGTAGACTCATGAGATTATATTCATGATGGCTCCATAGAGGGCTAGCGCTAAATATGTTTTTCTGTTTCCTTTTGACTTTGTCAGTTTGTGGTCTTTATGATATAAATATGCATAACCAAAATAGCGATTCTTCACATCTTTATTATGAATCAGCACCTTTCCTCAGCAGAGAAAGGCTCTCAGTGAGATTTCTCACAATACTTAAGCTAACTTTATAGATTGGACTTTGGACAAGCTGTAGGGATGAGAAGAGGAGTGTGAGTGGTTAGTGCTAACTGGTATTTAAGTAACACTGATGACTGACAAATCCAAAACTAAGGGCACATTCTTACCTATCCTCCTTCAGATTCCTCCTCTTGCCCTTCACCAGAGAAATGGTCTTTAGCAGCCATAGTGTTTCAGGTTCATTTCCAGTTGAAGTGGTTTTCCAGACTGGTGGGTTCCAAACTGAGAAGGGTTATATCTTGGACATCCATTGACTCCTTAGGATCCTTATTGAGGCACACAGAATTTTCAGCTTTGTTTCGATCAGCTAATCTGTTGCCTTATCCTGCATTGCTCTTCTTTTTCTCAAGTTATCAATTCCTTTCTAAGCCTCTTCCTCATGTGAGGTCCTAGTTCTTTCCAATACTTAAGGTTTGCCCTCCCCCCAGTCTAGGATCAAATAGGCTGGCAACTTTCACAAGCACTAAATTAATCTAAAACATATTTATTAAAAAACTCCTTCAAATTAGAACCAGAAATTATTGTGGGGAGATGGGGAGTGGGGGAAGAAACCCTTGGTGGTTTAAAACTAATTTCATGAACACTAGAAATATAAAGGAAAGGCTTAAGCACGAGAGAATTTTCTGTATGTTGCGTGTTACAATCACAGGAGGACAATAACTCAGGCCCTCTCAATCAATTCCAGTCTTTTATAGTTAGCCATTGTAAAGCATTTTGCACCCTGATTGCACAGCAGCTGCTGAGACCTGAACTTCCTGAAGCTCAGAATAGCTGATCCCAATGGATAAGTAACTAGTCTGCTAAGACTCATGGCACCTGACCTACTTTTCAGAACTTTTCCCAAAGGTGTCACATACCAATTCCCCCAACAATCAAACCATGCAGGGCTTTTGATACTGTTCCATACGCAAAACCTCCCTTTCAAGAACCTCCTTTCCCAAAGTCCATTTGTATGTTGAATCATACATCATTTAATATTTTTTTGTCCATAATTGATCCCAGTTGTGAAGTTCTCATATATACTGAAAAATCAAGGATGGGTGAAAAGCTTTGCTTTTCCATGTAGCTTTGCTTGCTTTTAGGATCCCTTTGACGGCTCTTTGAAAATGCTTGGAGAGGTATTTTCCCCAGTTCCCTTTTCCAGTTTGGACCAGAATCTTTAACTTATGGTGATAGAAACAATGGCCTTTTACCTAAGGCTCTGAAATAAGTTCCTGGGGATTGATATTTATTTTTTGGCTTTGCTACAGATTTCCTGGATTATCCTAGGGAATTCACTTAGGACTCAACCGAATAAAAAGATGTGGAGTTTTCATGTCCAGTGCTGCAATACCTGAATTTTATGCTCCTGGCCCTCAGATTAAGCTTTAAAACCTGGAGCTGGAAACATAGCTGCATAGTGCACCAAGAAAATCAGATGTGTGAGTGAAAATATTAAAGAAATCTTGACAGTAAAAAGATGAAAGATCAAGCTGAAGTGGACAGGAGAATATCCCTAGAGGTAGGCACTTGTTAGTGCTCAGCATAAGACTGCACATAGAATTTCAGTCTTTTTCATTACTTCTGGCAGGGATTTTGGTTGCAGAATTGTCTTATAAAGTTAGATGCCTACAATTACTCTTTGAAAGAGTTTTATTTTAAAGGCATTGATGCCATTGATGCTTGTCTTTATGTAACAACAGGTTAGTGTATTCATCCGAGAGGTAGGAATTTGGATTCTTTCTTCAGCTTAGTGAGATTAAAACTTCTCTCATGAAGGATCTATAGTCCACCACATAGGCAGTTACCTAATATATGTGTCTTGTTGTACCATAGTTAGTGCTATTGCATGAGTCGTAAAAGTAAAATTCAGAGTCTTGAAAGGAAGGGCTGTAAACAAGTACTCCCTTCTTGCAGGTGATTGCACTGGCATCATTCTCGCTTTTCCAAGTTGGTTGGGATTTTTTGGGAAGAAAGATTTTCTTTTTTTTTAACTCTATGAATCTCTCATCCCTCTACAAGGAGAAAAAAAAGCTGTCTGTTATTATGCATCTCCCAATGTCATGGGGCCCTTTTTGCAGCTAGGCTTCTATATGCCATAAACATGGCACAACAAGTTCTTGCTGTAGTTTTTTCAACAAGAATATGAGTAGAAAGCATTGTAATTTTCACAAAAAGCCCTGTGAGAATTCCAGCCTCAGTTTCCAAATGAGGATGCTAGCGGAAATACCCAACATTTGAGATGTAAATTTTAGATCTCAACAATATAATGAGAAAGAATTCATAGAACTAATGCATTGATCACAGTAGTTAGAGCTGGAATTCAGTCTTCTTTGTAATCTACCTTGACAGATGCTTCTACAAAAGTATATTTGTTTTGGTCAGAAATTTGGACTTTTGGTTTAATATCAAGCCAACGGTCTGATCTGTTCTTTAGATTGATAAATACATAAGCAAATTAAAAAGATGT
Source organism: Eurystomus gularis (assembly GCA_013400335.1). Taxonomy (NCBI): domain Eukaryota; kingdom Metazoa; phylum Chordata; class Aves; order Coraciiformes; family Coraciidae; genus Eurystomus; species Eurystomus gularis. The sequence continues at coordinate 19,060 of VZZY01025343.1, read as the reverse complement.
AGTTATTTCAACATCAGTATTAGTCTTACTGAAACATTCAAAGCTTTGAAATCCCATCTCATTTTCTTATGAAATGTTATTTGTTCGATGGATCTCTAGTGAACATAAAATTCAGGACAACTTTGAAGTCTTTGACATAAATCAATGTACACAGTTGACTACAAAGATGAAGGGATAGCATGGTCTGGCAAAAACATTTGTGTGTGCTTCATTTTAACTTAATCCTAAAGGGACTTAAACACTTTAAATTGGTTGGGTAGATGATTAAATGCTTTGAGGAATAAAAACCAGAGGTCCACTGACGGCAGCGGATACCCACAAAATAAAAGTCTGGAATGAAATGTTGGACTCTGGCAGAAAACATATAAATAGAAAGGAGGTACTAGAATCTAAAAGCAATGAAACAAAATGACTGAAGAGATGGATGACAAATACCCTAAAAAACATTTAACCCCCACTATATTATACAACTAAGTTTAGAAATAAAAATATCAGAATTAAAATAATTTCACCCAGAGTCTTTGAATATTTAAAGTATGACATTAATTTTCTTTCAAATAGTTTGTTAATGAGGGAATTTTGAAATACTGCCTTTTGGCATAATGTCTATTTACTTTTCACTTTGATGAGCAAACCTGTGAACAATAATGCAGAGCTTCGAAGTGGAGATAAAACAAAGAAAAGCATAAGGGGAAGTAAATGGAACTGAAAACTAAATCAAGCTTTCCAGCATCTTGCAAGAAAAATTCAATAATTAGGATAATGGACATTATCAAGGAAGGCAGAGAAGGTTTTAGCGTCCCCGAACTTTCCACCATCTTCATTAAGCTAGAAGCATATGTGCATTGCAGCTGTATAAGAACTTCCTAGTGTAAAAGAAAGAATGGAATTCTAATTTATACCTACTTTGGCGAAAATGGTGAGAGATCATTTTTAAAAGGAAGTGAGTAAAATTATGGGTTGGGACTTCAGATCCCTGCATTTAATTTCCTGTTCTGTACACAAATTTCCTGTATGTCTTGGAACAAATTTTTTAACCCCTCTGTTCCTTAGTTCCCCTCTAGAAATAGGGCTAACAGCATTTCCTTATTTTGTGAGAACATATGTGAGGGTAAATATTGTCAGAGACTTCAGAGTCTGTCTAGTAAAAATCACTTTAGGTAAGGGTAGCAAGAGAGGTTCTTGTGTTATAACAATCTGCATGTCTTACTGGCTGCAGAAGGCTGGGCAATGGAATTTTTAACAAACAATCCACACACTTCCAAGTTGAAAATGGGTTGGGTCATCTGAGGTTATGACCTTAGCCCAAACAAATAAAAAGCATCACAAGGCAGGTCAGATGTTCTTGAGGTACCTGAGTTGGGACCATATTTTAAATACCACTGCACAGCAGGCAACCAAGTAGTGCAACCTAATCATCACCCACACCCAGAACAGGTCTCTTAATCCTTTTTTTTTTTATTCTCAGAAGACAATTCCACTGGCAATTGCCAGATGGTGGGAGTGTGGAGGCCTTGAACAGTCTTCGGTTTGTATATGTGCACATTTCATGATGGAAATACATCTCTATAGTTTACTTTGGATTAGGTTTGCGTGTTTTAATTTGTACTTTTGGCAGTCAGGACTGACATGCTGGACTCAGCTGTGCAACTGTTCTTAGTCTGTCCTGAGGAAGCTAAATGAACTGCTAAAGTCACGCAATATACAATGAGATGGAGTTGTAGACTACTCTGTCCTTTTGCTTTCTAGGTTTTATTCTTCTCAAATCTGGTTGGAAATAAAAGAATACTCCCCAGATTCATTAAAACCAATTTCTAAGTATATATTCATAACCTTTCTTCCAAACTTGTGAGCTAATCTTGCAGATGTTTTCCAGGCATATGGAGTACAAGAAGGCAATTGGGAGTAGTCAGCATGGATTCACAAATGGGAAGCCATGCTTGACCAGCCTGATAGCCTTCTGCAATGAAATGACTGGCTTGGCAGCTGAGGAGAGAGCAGTGGATTTTGTCTATCTTGATTTCAGTAAGACTTTTGACACTTAAGATCCCATAAGATCCTTACAGAGAAGATGGTAAGGTATGAACTGGATGGGAAGACAGTGCAGTGGATTGAAAATTGGCTGAACTGTTGAGCCCAGAGGGTGGTAATGCACAGCATGAACACTAGGTGGAAGCCAGTGTTTACCAGTGTACCCCAAGGGGTCAATGCTGGCTATGATCCTGTTCAAAATTTTCATTTTCTATTAAATCATGTGACTGTTTGCCTCTGTGAAGTGCCTGTACACTGATTCCTGCCTCATGGGGAGCAGAACAGGAGTAACCAGTAGCCAGAGGTCAGTGTGTAGTTGCAGAGCTGTGATCTCATTGGGATCATAGAAATGTGGTTGATAGCTTACATGACTGGAGTACTTCCACGCATGGATAATGACTCTTTAGGAAGGATAGGGTGGGACAGTGAGGAGGGGAAAATTGCCCTTGATGTGGGGGAACAGTGGGAATATATGAAGTTCTTCCTGAAGAAGGATGACAAACTGGATGAAAGCTTTTGACTAAGGAGAAGGGGGGCCACCAACTAGAGTGTACTGTGGTGCATATCTGCTACAGATCGCCTGATCAGGAAGAATTAGCAGCAGCAGATGAGGCCTTCTTCAGACAGCTGGGAGAAGCCTCACATTCACATGCCCTGGTTCTCATCATGGGGATTGAGGCAGCCTGAGTTCTGCTAGAGCAATAACGCAGCAGGGCACAAGCAGCCCAGGAGGTTTCTGGAAGGCATTGATCACAACTTCGTAACACATGTGACTGAGTAGTTGAAAAGGGAAAGACTCTGCTGGAGCTGGAATTTACAAACAAAAAAGAACTAGTTGGGGATTGAACATTTGAGGCAGCCTTGGTCACAGTGACCATGAGATGATGGAATTCAAGACAAAGACAAGAGGCAATGATTAGTAATGGAAATCCAGGGAATTCCACCTAAGCATAAAAAAACATTTTTTACTCTAACAGTGAGCAAACACTGGAACAGGTTGTCCAGAGAGGTTGTGGAGTCTCCTTTCTTGAAGATACTCAAAACCTGACTAGACGTGGCCTTGAGCAACTCAGCCTAGGTGACCTTGCTTTGAGAAGGTGGGGTTAGACCAACCAATCTCCAGAGCTGTCTTCCCACTTCACTTTTTCTGTGATTCTGTGATATTGCTTTCTAAATCACCTGTTTTTGCAGCTTCTGAGCTTAAGATTGAATTCATGCTGCATTCACAAGAATACATATGAAGAACCACCAGAACCCAGGGCTGCACTAGTGGATAAATTTGTGTGTGGCGCTCAGTGTCCAGCCCTCTGTGCCACAAGATGGCACTCTGGAGTAGTTTTGATTTGGTCAGGTGTAATTGCAGATAGGGTTTCAGAAACCCTATAGCTCTCTGTGTTAAAATGATGCGACAGTTTTCAGTATGACACATTAAACAAATTCAATATAACCTTTTATTTTAAACCTTCTCCCATTAGAACATAATAGAGAACCATTTCTGAGCCTGCTGAGGTCGAAAAAATTAGCATAAATGTAAAGAAAAAAAGAGGGAAAAAAAAGAGATCTGCCTAAAGCCTTCCAACTTGTAACATGGGACCTAAAGTGGATGGAAGTTGTGTGGACTTTGGCATAAATTTTAAGTGGGACTGTTTATACTAGAGTGAGTTTCTTAAAACATGGAAATTTGTGATGAGTGACAATGGGAAGCTCACATAAAATAATCAGGCCTAATTTAGGGTGAAAAATCAGTGTACATTTATAGTATATTATATGAATGAATGAAATGAAATGAATCAACAAATGATGTAAAAATTTCAGTGCTCTACATTAAGCAAGAATAGTTAACAGAAAGAGCTACAGGTTAATAAGTGATGCTACAATATCCATTCCACTGACCAAAGATATGATCAAACTATACTCAAGCCTCTCATAACAGATACTTGGAAAAATGGTCTGGATTTGAAAGTTATATCTAGAATACAATTATATCTAGGTCTAACTCTCTATTACTTATCAATATGGTTTAACAGTTCCTATCTGTCAAGTAGGAGTACTTTCCTTCCCCATAAATGTTTCAGAAGATAAATCTGTTAAAATCTAGTATGACAACGGAAGTAACAAAGTGATTAAAAGAGAAAACAATGAGATTGCAAAGATCTTTCCGCTTCTCTGGAAGGCTTTACCACCAGCGGTTTAAGCTGACTGTAAGAAGCACTTATCATCACTTAACATCACCAAGTTCTTAAACCATTGTTAGGTTTTTGCTGTGGACATTAAGTAGTGAAAAGGGAAAATGAACCAGCTCCAAATTTAGTAATTTCAAATCAACTTGCAACAGTTCAGTCTGAACGGATTTTTGAAATGAGGATTTATTGTTCACGGCAGGCAAAATCCATTCCTCCCTGAAGTGAATTACAAAAATTGAATGTAAAAAGCAAGAACAACAGAAAAATTCAAGAAGTTAAATAAGATTTCACCCATTTTGTGAAAATGAATGGAGTGGAAAAGAAGGTAGTAAAGAGCCCAGAAGACATTCAGTACTAGGAACTGTACTAAATGATAAGCATGTACTTCCAGAAACTCTGCACTAGGAAACCTTAGAAATGGAAGCTTGTAAAAGTCCAGGTCTCCCCTGGCTTTAAGAATAACCTATGGGCTTCCTCCAGCAAAATATTTGAAATTAATAAAAGGTGTACTTTTGTAAAAAATATACACACTGCAGGAGGGCAATGTTGCACAAGCAGTTCCAGCTGCCAACATAATCTCTCCTGCCATTGCCACTAATTGCATTGTTACAGTAAGTAATTTTAAACAGGATGTCATCAGACAGTATTTATTAGATAAATATTATATTAAAGAAGAATTGATAGCATAGGCAGTGATGACAGTATACTAAATAATTGTTATTGGTCAAAACTTGTAAATTAAAGACTTCATAGAAATTCATCAGCTAAATGGCAGAGTACTTAAAGTACCCCTACCTGAACTGGTAGGTTGGTATATTTTACCAGTATGTTGACTCAGTTAAGACAAATTAATTGTATAAAACTATGCTTCTCTTTATGTATTACAGTAGCACTGGCAGGTTTCAGCTAAGAGCAGTATCTCATTGTGTCAGGCATGGAACAGTACATAAAGCATGCTAACTAAAAGAAAAGGAAAGCTAAAGGTAGGATTGATCATAGACAATGAACAGAAGTGACATTATTTGTCTGAGTATGCATTGTGAATTTCTGATAGAAAGTATAACTCAAGATTCCTAAATCCTACTCTTGTTCAGTGCATGATGTCATTAGAAGTAATGTTTTCTGAGGGAGCAGTTCCACTCACAATTAATTGCAGTCAGCAATATTTGTTCCTCTTATTGTCTGGTGCTGAAAGAAGAAACTATCCCTGTGGTCTCTCTTAGCTTATTCTCCAGTACTTGCTCCACAAGTTAAGGAGAGATTGAGGCATGAAGCTCTGATTTTTTTGGACATTATGGCTGCAAATGAGCAGAAGCCAACTGGGGTGAGCAACTTGGCTCAGAATAGCATAAATATAAGTATTGCTAAGTATATACATCTGAACCTATGAACTTTCTTGTTCTTTTCCCTTTTTGGTTTCTGTGCTGTCACAGAGTGGAAAATGCTAGAAATACCATAAAAGATGGGTTTATGACTTTTAAAATGTTTGTGATACTCCATGAAAAACCTCTGAGATGAATGTCCCTGGAGGATGTTCTTTGGGCAATGTCTTTGGAGACACACTGTATGCTTATTTCAGGAATTTAAACCTTTGATGTGTTTTAGATCTTTTTACCAGTATTTAGATGGCCCTGTGGTGGTCCAAATCCCTGTTTTCATCAGTGCTGTAAAAATACAGAACAGAAAGACTGTTCTTACCACAGAGAACAAGTAGGAAGTATATCAAAAGCAAGCTACAGGGGATGTGGTAGTGTTTAGTAACTTCTGAAGATTTCTGAATGATTTAAAACAATATAAGCTTTTTGCTTTATAATTATGCTTTTAGAATTAAGGAATTTAAGTTAGATGAAGAGATTAGGGAAAGAAGAATCAAAGGAAATCATAAAAAGATTTCAGGTGAATGAACTTTCTACCTTATTCACATAGAATCAGTTTAACTACCAGGTAGAGGATGAGGTGGTCCACCAAACACTGGGGGAAGAAAATTAAGTGCAAAGTACATCTAATCTGCCCAGAAACTCTGCAACAAATTAAGAACATCTAGCTGCTACATGCGTGTCAATGCAAATTCACAATGGAGACTGAATGATCAAGAAAGGGCTCTTTTATCAGTGTTCCTTGGAAGTTCTGTTCTTGTTTATGATAGGCTTTCCAGCTGTAAACACATTGAATATCATCTTAATTCACGGCTTCACATCTGATGTGTAAATAAGGTTTATTCCTGACTCTCTAGCCACTAGTTAGCTCTGTTAATATCTCCAGATCTATAAATTTCAGCAAATAGGATTCCTTCCTTATTGGCCCATTTATAAGGATTTCACATACGTATGTATGTCATTTATTAAGTGTTTGCTTCCCACAACATTCGCTGTAATCCATGGTAAATATTTTCAGTAAAATTCTTTCTGAATTCAGGCCTTTGGAGTATTTGTTTTCCTTAGAGATGGCTTCTTGGACTCAAGTTTTTACTTGCTTATTTCATGGGTCAATACATGGGATTTGCATTAGTTTCCCAGCTCACCTATCCCTCTTACTTTTAAAGTCAACAAGAGAATATTTAGAGAATGATTCCCCCAGCCCACCCCCACCTCCTCTGGAAAATACCCTAAATACTAATTGCTTCGTAAAATGGATAAGGCACTGAGGCATATCACTTCCACAGACTGGTTTCCTGAACTTGCTCAAAATTTTTTTGTAAATTGAATGTTAGGTTTAAGAAATTATTAGATAAATGGTCCTCTATTTACAAGTCTCCTGACATGAAGGTGGACTCTTAGATACTTTGAGCTCTTTGTCCAGATCAGATTGGGTATTTCATGGTTCAGAATGGTTAACTCTGCAGTTCTCAGATTGCTTACTTTAATAGTCTCCAGAAACAGCACAGAAAACAGTGGCCTGCTTTCAAAGTAACATAGAAAGATATAAATTGTATCCAGTGTTGTTAGAGTGCTCCTTCTGGAAGGAGCAATACCATATTCTGGTCTCAGATCTAGGCATTATATTTGGTTCAAATTGTTTAATACGTTTAATGCAGAGCACAAAAACCCTTTTGGGATCCAAATCCTTTGCTGAGCAAAGTCCCAAGTCCTAAGTATTATGTTGCATGCTCTTTCTCAGACCTAATACATTCTTTTCCTCAAAATGGAAGAAAACAGCTTCAGGAAGAGAGGTGGAATGTGCTCTTCACTCTGTTATCTAGAACGGATGATAAACAAACGGTTGGAGCACTGCTTCAGCAAACATTGATCTATGTATTTGAACCTCATCAGTCAGAAAAGAGCTTAAAATTCAATTGTTCAGCTTTATGAGTGAGTATTCTAGCCACTCAACCATTACACACAGGAGACCTTTTTTTCTCCAGATAGGGTTTTTTTTTTGTTAAAAAAAAGAAAGGCAAGCAAGCAAAACAACCCACCCAGAAACCAAACCAAAACCAACTCGCACTTCATTCATCAAAGAGAGAACAGTTGTAAATATCTACTTTCTAAAGACCTGGAGACCTACACTGGAGACCTCCCTGTATTTTGAGCTGCACTGCTTGGATGCATAAAAAAAGCCTCAGCGTTGTAATCCATATAAATATTCTAGCTTCCTTTGGACATCTAGGAAAGGATGATTCCCTTTTTCTGTGTGTGCATCTCCCACATAGTCACATACAACAAGCTATTTCCTACAAAAAAGGCTTGTGCAATGTATTCGGAAAATAAGATGCTTGGTGATTTATATTAACTGTATAAAATCAGGGCATCAGAAAATCAGTAACTGCAAAGATTACAAATACAAAACCTTAGATTTCAAGACTTGTTCAAAATGATGACACTTTGTGGTTGGTTATTTTGGGTAGCCGGAACCTGTTCTTTTTAATAGGAATTTCATAGGCTTAAAAAAATAGTTTTCTTAGAAGGTTTAAATTGCACTGAAATTATTTTTAAAATAAACTGATTTTGATAATTTCTTTTTTCAGGTTTGCAGTAACAAAAATTTTAAAAGATTGCCTTATTCCTAATTGAAACAGAGAAATCCAGTCTTCCCTCTTTATTACTATCTGTGACTGCTGTTATAGAATCATAGAATCATAGAATCTTTATGGTTGGAAAGGACCACCAGGATCATCAAGTCCAACCTTCATCCTAATATCTCTCTAGCTAGACCACAGCCTCAAGTGCTACATCTACTCATTTTTTAAACACCTCCAGGGATGGTGACTCCACCACCTCCCTGAGCAGTCCCTTCTAGTGCCCAACCACTCTCTCAGTAAAGAATTTCTTCCTAATATCTAATCTAAACCTCCCCTGACGCAAACTGAGGCCATTTCCTCATGTTCTATCATTAGTAATTTGGGAGAAGAGATCAACACCAGCCTCACTACAACCTCCTTTTAGGTAGTTGTAGAGAGCAATGAGGTCTCCTCTCAGTCTTCTCCAGACTAAAGAGCCCCAGTTCCCTCAGTCACTCTTCGTAAGGCTTGCTTTCCGGATGCTTCACCAGCTTTGTTGCCCTTCTCTGGACCCACTCCAGCACCATCTGAGCGGATGTTGCTGAGTTCAGCATTGGCCTGTGTGATCAGGCAACTGATGGCAGCATAAAATGACAATGGCTGAATCATGGCTGAATCAGCACAACATCATGCCCACCTTCAAGAAGAACAAGAAGCAGCATCTCAACAGACTAACCACAGTTCTTGGCAAGATTATGGAGCAAATCCTTCTGGAACCCATGCCATAGCACCTGAAGGCAAGGAAAGAGAGTCAGCATGGATTTACAATGGCAAATTATGCCTCACCAACCTGATAGCTTCCTAGGATTAGATGCCTGGTTTTGTGAGGAGAGTAGTGAATGTTGTATTCGCTGAACTTTAGCAAGGCCTTTGATATGATCTGCCATAGTTTTCTGTTAGCCATATGGTTGAAATATGGAGTGTACAAAGGAATAATAAGGAGTGGAAATTCTATGGACCACCAGGCTCATCAACGGCATCAATAGTATGAAGTCTGGCCGACCCTCAATGGTATTCTAAGGGGTAAATACTAGGGCCAGCACAGTTTAACACTTTTATTAACAACATGAATGATAAGACAGTGCATCTTCAATAAATTTACAGTTGATAAAAAACTGAAGGAGCAGCTTATACATCAGAGGGTAGGGCTACTGTTCAGAGAAACCTCCTCAGAAGTTGGAGAATTAAGCTGGTGGAAAACTGATGAAGCAGAGAAGGCCAGTGACAATCCTGGTCCGTAAAAGCAAGAGTGTAGCACAAGGGAATGCCTTCTCTGATGGCACTTGTGAGATCACATCCAGAGCACTGTATCCAGATTTGGGGTCCCTTGTACAAAGAAAGACACTGGCATAATGGTTTGAGTGAAGTGGAGATCCATCAAGGGGCTGGAGCACATGGCATATAGGGAGAGGTCCAAGGAATGGATTTTGTTCAGCCTAGAAAAGGAGCAGATCAGGTAGATTTTACTGCTCTCCGCAATTACCTAATGGGAAAGCATATGGAAGAGAGAGCTAGACTTTGCTTAGAGGTGGCAGGGATAGGATGACAATTAACAAACACATCTTGTAACAAGGAACATTTAGATTAGATGTTAGCAAAGAAAAAAAACTTTAAAAAATTGAACATGAGTGTGGTCAGACATGGAAACAGGGGCTCAGAGATGTGGAGGCTCCACTATTAGAAATATTAAAAGCTTTCCTGGTCAAGTCCTGATCAATGTGATCTAATTGGCCCTGCAGGTGGGGGACTGGAACGATGATCTCCAATTTAAATTGCACTATGACTCTACAGTTAGATTTCTATCTAAATGAAAAAACCCTGATTCATCATAAGAAATGTATGTGACAATATGGTGATCACACACGCTGCTCCGCTCTCCTTTTAGTGTGACGTTCTTACTATGCACTGTTGTCTTCCTGCTTGTGTTGTACCTGTGTAGTTCAACTACCTTCAGCATTTTCACCTCTTGAAAAAACTTGCTGATAAATCACTCCAGGCTTCTTCATACTAGGTTGTTTATTTAGTTGTATTTAAAGTTCCTCTAGTTTAGTGAAGGCACACTGAATATATGTTATTTGGTAACATTTTTCTCCCTGAACAAAAAGCCCAATAGCAAAATATCCTTTAAGAAAATTTTAGATTTATCAACAAACATATTACAAATACCACTTAAAAACTGAAACTCAGAGAACCTTGACTTCATTACACCCTGAGTGATTCACATTCATCAAAGCACTAGAGTTAGAATTTTAGATTACATCAGGAATGTTCTTGATCAGAGCTGATGAAGAATGATTTATAGGTTAGAAAACTTACGACTCGTATTGCATGCATAGAAAGTTTCTGTAAGAACTTTCTCATTTGACAACTGTATTCCCATAGAAGTAAGTTTTGCATGATAGGAGTGGGCTGGTTATGACAGTTTGAATAGGAGAGTGGCATTAGCATTTTAGTTATTATTTTCCCCTTTGAAAGGAAGAGCACTTCTTATGTTACTATTGCAGGTCTGCAAAGAAGGTTCATGAAAAAAACAAGCCTTTAAAACAGAGATTGCTAAATAATGACTTTAGTTTTACCAGTGATTTAATAGTAGGTCAGGATATAAAGAAAATTTCACTTTCTAAACATTTGTTCCTTAGTTTAAGTGTGCAAGAACTTCCTATGGAAGAAATTTATTGATCCTCTTGAAATTTTTTATTTTTTTTTCCTGTGATTTAACATTATTATTTGATAAATACATTGTGACAAACTGTTGTATCTCAGTATGGACTTAGAAGTAGATTTTTTTTTCACCCCTCAGCAGTAGAAACTGAATAGATAGAGATAAATCAGAGACAGAATAACATACTTTGCTGATTTCATGCTATTTGACACATGTTGCTAGGAACAAAGAAAAGTGCAAAAGGAAGAGGAGTTCATTAAGCATAATAAAGCCTTGGTTTTCTTCTATGTGTTTTCTCATGTCTGACCTATGCATAATGGTTTTGGTTAAAAGTCACATCCTTTTTTGCTGTCAGCATAATTGTCAATGATCTTGATGAGGAGATTGAGAGCACTCTCAGTTAAGTTTGCAGATGACACCAAGCCAGGTGGGAGTGTTGATCTGCTTGAGGGTAGGGAGGCCCTTCAGAGGGACCTGGACAGGCTGGACCCATGGGCCATGGTCAATTGTATGAGCTTTAACAAGGTCAAGTGCCAACTCCTGCACTTGGGCCGCAGCCACACCATGCAAAGCTATAGACTTGGGAAGGAGTGGCTGGAAAGCTGCTTGGCAGAAAGGGACCTGGGGGTGTTGACTGACAGCCAGCTGAACATGAGCCAGCAGTGTGCATAGGTGGCCAAGAAGGCCTATGACATGCTGGCTTGTATCAGGAATAGGGTAGTCCTCAGGACTAGTGAAGTGATCTTCCCACTGTACCAGGCACTGTTGAGGCTCTGTCTTGAGTACTGTGTTCAGTTTTGGGCACCACAGCACAAGAGAGACATTGAGGTTCTGGACTGGGTGCAGAAAAGGGCAACAAAGCTGGTGAATGGTCTTGAAGACAGGTCTTATGAGGAGCGCCTGACAGAACTAGGGTTGTTAAGCCTGAAGAAGAGGAGGCTGAGGGGTGACCTTATTGCTCTCTACAGCTACCTAAAAGGAGGCTGTAAGGAGGGGGGCATAAGTCTCTTTTTATAAGCCACATCTGACAGGACAAGAGGAAATGGCGTTAAGTTATGCCAGGAGAGGTTAAGGTTAGACGTTAGAAAAAAATTGTACACTGAAACAGTTGTCAAGGACTGGAACAGGCTGCCCATGGAGGTCGTTGAGTCACCATCCCTGGATGTATTTGAAAGCCATCTAGACAGGTAGCTCGAGGATATGGTGTAGAAGTGGGCCTGGTAGAGGTAGATAATGGTTGGACTCAATGATTTCCAGCCATAGCAATTCTGTGTGATTCTGTCAAACATAAATACTAAAGTTGCCAATCAAAATATTGTAAAGAGTATCAGTTACACAATTTTAATACTTCCTTATTAAAACAGGTGCAGGTACAATATAATAAAAGTTATAATAATAAGCACATTGAAAGGAAATGTGCTGTTTACCATGAATATTACAGAAATTGAATATTAACAAAACAAGAATGATGTAATCAAATAGAAAGGGAAAAATAACAACATGATTAGGTTAATAATAAGTAGACATAAAATTTTATATCTTCTGTGTATCTAATGAAGGGAACTGATTTCTAATATCTTCAGTTTGAATATTATAGTTAATGGATTTCTCTATAGACAGGCTTCATCATTTATTAAGTGGGACACAATGGCTTAAAGATCAGTCTTCAGTTCCTCTCTACAACATCAGAAAGAAGGAAGTCTTTTCTGTTCCCCTGGTGTGTATAATTTTATATTTTTTGAAGTTTCATTATTGCATTTTTATCCATTTATTTGCAAGCAAAAGATGAAAATGAAAGACCAATATTGTTGCTGAGTCAATCAGTTTAACTGCTACCAATATATATTTATTAAATAATTGGTGATCAGTAATGTAATAATGAACATATGTAAAGGATGTCGAAGGGAAATTAAGTCATTTTGCATGTAGGCATAAGTTGCATCTCTACATAAAAAGGAGCACCTAAAAAAACTTGCAGACTCAGTGGCCCACATTGAAAATCTCATGATGTTCTAATAATCTAGTTCCCACAACATCTTCCTGAGCAGGAAGAACACTATAATCTTGCTTATAATTTACTGTAATGGCATAGTTTAGACCCAGCTGGGAGCTGAGCACCATGTGGCTGCTTGCTCACTGATCTCCTTAGCCCCTGAATGGGAATGAGAAGAGGGAGAAAAATATAAAACCCTGTGCGTTGAGATAAAGAGAATTTAATGCAACAATGCAAAAGGAGAAGCAGCAACAACAATAATAGTAAGGAAACAATACACAAAATTAGCAATATGGAAGAAACCTGAGGAAAGGTGCTGCCCGTCAGCAGGTCCCAACCACCTGCCAGAACCCACCAAAAGCTTGGTCTTAGCCCAGCTCACCCCCCACCCTTATATAGTAGGCATGAAATCGGTATGGTGTTGAATAACTCATTGGCTGGTTTGGTTGTCTATCCTGTCTGTGGCCTCCTACCAGCTTTTGGTGAAAATTAACCCTATCCTAGCCAAACCTAGAACATTTAACATGGTGGACAGAGCAATGATTCCCAAGCTAGTCCAGAGGGAAGTAAATAAAAATAAGTGGGCAGAAAGTATTTAAAGAAATATTGCACTTTTGAGATAGTGAATGCACGCATTAAAAACAATAGAAAATTAATGAAAGAGATGACTATTGGATGTATGGTGTGATAAAAATAATTGACCTAGGTTGAATAAACTATCTAAGCTACCACACATTCATCAATATTGCTTACAATATTGAATTTCTTTTGATGTTCACCCATCATTAGAACAACCTTTTCAGGAGCAGAAAAATGGATATGTCAATGACCTAACATTAGTAGACTTCAATATATTCTTGCCATCGAGGCGTGTTCACTCTTTAAATATGAAAAATGTAATGAATAAAGGAATAATTGCTCTTCTATGGATATTGCTTTGTATGGTGGCAGAAAAATAGTTTCCTGTATTTCAGTTTGTGTCCATTGCCTCTTGTACTGTCACTGGACATCACTGAAGAGTCTGGCCCTTCATGCGCTTTTCAATCCAACTCATTTTCTCCTTAAATAGTGTATATTTCATCAGCTTTTCTAGAAGGATGTTATCCTTGCTTTCTTTTCTGCACATGAGGATGGACAGTTCTTGAGTTTGGAGGAGCCAATTCCTGAAAAAACAACGAGCTCTGCTGCCTTTCCCTTTTCTCCAGTATGATATACTGGGGGGTGCTTCTAAGCAAATGCCTGAACAAGCCAATGACATGCTCTCCTGAAGTCCGGAGCTATGATCCTGTTATTTGTTTTGCTCCTTCCTCTTGTGATCCATCTCACGGTTACTGCTGCAAAATTTGGTCCCACCTTCAATCCCCAACTAGTTCTTCCTTGTTTGTAAGTGCCAGCTCTGGCAGAGTTTTTTCTGTCATCAGCTCCCCGGTCACAAATATTGCTTGTAAGGCCCCTCCCCTTCAAGCCACACTGCACCCTTGCCTTGAAGGCCTGGTCCATCACTTACTCAGTTTACTGTTGGCTGTCATTGTCCTCCCCTATTGTCCCTAGCTTAAAGCATTTCTCGCCAGTCTGGTCAGCCTGTTGGCAAAGGTGTTCCTGCCCTACTTTTTCAGATGGATCCTGTCTCTTCCCACTATGATCCTCCAAAATGGCTTTATAGTTTAAAGGCCAAATCTCTGCTGTCCACATCTGGTATGAAAGCAGGTGTTGACTACAGGTTCCATTTAGTCCACCTGAACTCCTTTTTCCTTATCAAAAGGATAAAGGAAAAAACAATCTCTTCTTCCATGCTCTTAGTTCTTGCTCCCAGTCATGTAGTCATACTTGATATGCTCCAGGTGCCCCCTGGAAATATCAGTGCACACACAGAAAAGCAGTAGGGGATGGTAGTGGAAGGACTAGGCATCCTCAGCAGCTTCTCCCCAAGGTCCTGGATCTGAGCACTAATAAGCAGCAAATCTCCCTAGGGTAGAGGTAAGCATAGCAGGTGGCAACTACTACTAATTCCTCCTGCTGCTCTGGCTCAGGGACCTTGTTTTTTTTGTTTGACAGAGCTCCCAGCCCCTCTTCTGCTACAAGGGTACTGAGCTACTCTGTAATTTCAGATTTTCAGGAGAAACAGGAGCTGTCCTTCTTATGCCAGAAGCCACAAGCTTCAAGTCTTAGTCATCATAGAAGTCTTTTCCTATCCAGATATGCACAGATTTTACATTTGCATCTGTCAGTTGGGTTTTCAGTCTCTTGTATCTGCAGGGTCTTGAAGAAGATCCAGTGAACTTCTTTATCATGATCTCTGATGATGTGCAGTCACACATCATAGAATCATTTAGGTTGGAAAAGACCTCTAGGACCATCTAGTCCAACCTTTGTCCAACACCTCCCTAACTTCTAGACCATGTCTCGAAACACACCCGTTTTTTTTAACAGCTCCAGGGATGGTGACTACATCACTTCCCTGGGCAGTCTATTCCAATGGCTAACCACTCTCTCAGTAAAAAACATCTTCCTGATATCCAGTCTAAACCTCC
The DNA here is from genome assembly GCA_013400335.1 of Eurystomus gularis. Lineage (NCBI taxonomy): Eukaryota > Metazoa > Chordata > Aves > Coraciiformes > Coraciidae > Eurystomus > Eurystomus gularis. The sequence continues at coordinate 3,663 of VZZY01025343.1, read as the reverse complement.
CCTGGTGTAACTTGAGGCCATTTCCTCTTGTCCTGTCATTAATTACTTGGAAGAAGAGACCAGTACCAGCCTTGTTACAACTTCCATTTAGGTAGTTGTAGAGAGCAATGAGGTCTCCTCTCAGTCTCCTCTTCTCCAAGCGAAACAATCCCAGTTCCCTCAGGTGCTGCTCATAAGACATATTCTCCAGACCCCTCACCAGCTTCATTGCCCTTCTCTGCACCCACTCCAGCACTTCAATGTCCTTCTTATGCTGTGGTGCCCAAAACTGGACACAGTACTCAAAGTGCGGTCTCATGAGTGCCAAGCACAGGGGCACAATCACCTTCCTACTCCTGCTGGACATACCATTTCTGATAGAGGCCAGGATGCCATTGGCCTTCTTGGCCACCTGGGCACACTGCTGGCTCATGTTCAGCTGGCTGTCCATCAGCACTCTCAGGTCCTTTTCCACCAGGCAGCTTTCCAGCCACACTTCCCCAAGCCTGTAGCATTTCCGGGGGCTTGTTGTGACTGAAATGCAGGACCTGGCGCTTGGCTTTGTTAAACCTCATACAATTGGCCTCAGCCCATCAATCCAGCCTGTCCAGGCCCCTTTGCAGAGCTGTCCTACCATCAGGCAGACCGACACTCTCACTTAATTTTGTATCATCTGCAAATTTACAACACTCTGGGCTCAGCCATCCAGCCAGTTTTTAACCCAGCAAAGAGTAAACCTGTCTACACTGTGAGCCATCAGGTTGTTCAGCAGGACGCTGTGTGTGATGGTGTCAAATGCCTTACTGAAGGCCAGGTAGACAACATCAGCCACCTTACCCTCGTCACCTAGTCAAACAGGACCTGCCCTTTGTGAATCTATGCTGGCTAGGCCTGATCTCCTATCTCCTCCTGCAGCTCATTTCTTTGGCAACACAGAGTGTCCATCAGTACACATCTCCTGCAGGCAAGGAGCCTACCTTGCCCCTGACCCCAGTCTCAGTAAGAAGCCCCAGGCACCCCTGCAGCCCTAAGACTCAAGGCTGCGTCCTCTGTCAGGAGCTCCCCCATTGTGTCCTCCATCTGGGCCATGACCCTGGTGTTACAGGGATAGCTCCTTCAGAGGCTGCTGGAGCTGTGCCCTGTGACATGTCACCACCATCACTGAGGCCATGTATGTTGTCCTTAACAAATCTCCTGTTTCTCTTCTGCAAAAAACTGCCACCTGTGTTATCTGCTTCCTCCTCTGGAAGCTGTGTCCTGAGCCAGCACTTCTGTAAACCTCTCCCTATCACCTGATGAAAGGATGCTTGATCCTCCCTAATCAGGAGTCAGTTGGAACAAAAGCTTGGTGCATCCTTTGATCAAGAACAGCTGACAGAGCTTGTTAGAAGCTGCAAGAGCTTGCTGGAAGTCATGGGCTCATATCCTTTCCTGACAGCAGTAGGCACCCTGGTGTTTCTTAAAGGATTCCCAGGAGTATCCTGATGATCTCAAGACAAAATTCCCCGAGGAACTAGGTGACCCCAAAGTCCAGAAATACTTCCATTAAAATGCTTTTGTTGAAAGCTTGTTGAGCATTAATTTGAATCTATTACTCCACCATATTAATTGCTTTAGAAGGAAAATCTTTTGCTGATTTTAGATACAAGTTGATGTATGGCTCTCTGGATCAAAATCAGTTTATACTAACTCCTTTCCTTGTTTCCAGGGTACTGAAAGTATGAGCAGTGGGCTGGAAGAGAATAGGGACAAAGATCCAAAATATACAATAGTTGGATTATTTTGGCTATAGCTATGCTAATAAATGTGTCTGGAACTGCTCTTTGGCATTGAACTCAGATGGTACCAAATAGGTCATTGCCAAACTGCTAAACTCTTTCCCTCCAAAACAGGACAGCTGCATACAGACTGAGAATGATCCTTGGCCTATGTTAACTCCAACACTGTGCCTTGAAATTATTTCAGAGAGCACTATTTGGCCTGGCTTGAAACTGTTGAAGGTACTGCTTCAACAACTTAACAGTGTGTATTATCAAATTCCAATGCCCATGAACATTCAGAAGGTTCCTTCAGAACACTGATGATAACATTTTGACACAGGTGGTGGAGAAACCAATGAGGAGACATGTTTAACTTCTTTATCAATGATCTGGATGGGGGGATTGAGCACATCCTTAGTAAGATTGCAGATGACACCAAGTTAGGTGGGAGTGATGATCTGCTTGAGGGTAGGGAGGCCCTTCAGTGGGATTTAGACAGATTAGATTGATGGTCCAAGACCAATTGTATGAGCTTCAATAAGGTCAAATGCTGGGTTCTGCACTTTGGCCACAACGACCCCTGGTAATGCTACAGGCTTGGGGAGGAGTGGCTAGAAAGCTGCTCAGCAGAGAGGGACCTGGGGGTGTTGATTGATAGCCATCTGAACATGAGCCAGCAGTGTGCCCAGGTGGCCAAGAAAGCCAATGGCATGCTGGCTTGTATCAGGAATAGTGTGGCCAGCAGGACTAGGGGAGTGCTTTTACCTCCGTACTTGGAGCTTGTGAGGCCACATCGTGAGTACTGTCTTCAGTTTTGGGCCTCTCAGCACAAGAAGGACATTGAGGTACTAGAGTGTGTCCAAAGAAGGGTAACTAGAGCACATCTCTTATGAGGAGTGTCTGAGAGAACTGGGGTTGTTTAGCCTGGAGAAAAGGAGGCTGAGGTGAGACCTTATTGCTCTCTACAACTACCTGAAAGGAGGCTTCAGAGAGGTGGGGTTTGTTCTGTTCAACCAAGCAACAAGTGATAGGACAAGAGGAAATGACCTCAGGTTGTGCCAAGGGAAATTTAGATTGAATATTAGGAAGAATTTCCTTACTGAAAGGATTATCAGGCAACAGAACAGGTTGCCCAGGGCAGTGATGGAGTTCCATCCCTGGATGTATTTAAAAGATGTAAAGATGTAGTGCTTAGGGATATGGTTTAGTTGAGGACTCATCAGTGTTAGGTTAGTGATTGGACTCCATGATATGGTCTTTTCCAATCTAGGCAATTCTGTGATCCTGTGAGATGTGTGCTATTGGACCTTGTACTAATGAACAAAAAAGGACTGGTTGGAAAGTGAAGGTTGGGGGCAGCCTTGGCTGCAGTGACCATGAGAGGATGGAGTTCAGGATCCTGCATGGAAGAAGCAGGGGAGTATATGGGATTAGAACCCTCGACTTTAGGAGATCTGACTTTGCCCACTTCAAGACCTGCTTGGAAGAATCCCAAGGGTTAGGAGTCTAGAAGGGAGGGATGACCAAGAGAGCTGGGTAACATTCAAGCATCACTTACTCCGAGCTCAAGATCAATGCATCGGTATGAGTAAGAAATTAAGGGGGCAGATGACCTGCATGGATGAACAAAGAGCTTCTGCAAGAACTCAAAGGGAAGAAGGAAGTCTACAGAACGTGGGAAAAGGTATTGGCTACTTGGAAGGAATATAGGAACATTGTCAGAGTATGCAGGAATACAACAAGGAAGGCTAAGGCCAATTACATTTGGCAAGGGATGTCAAAGACAATAAGAAGGGCTTCTTCAAGTACACCAGTAGTAAAAGGAAGACTAGGGAGACTGTGGGCCCACTGCTGAATGAGGTGAGTGCTTTGATGACAGAGCATATAGAGTTACTTAATTACTTCTTTGCTTCAGTCTGTACTG
>VZZY01025342.1:103371-126343 GCA_013400335.1 Eurystomus gularis | reverse complement strand
GATGATGGCTGAACAGCACAACAGCTTGAGATAAACCTGACGAGAGGTTGGTCAGAAATCAATAAGCCATTTTTTGTTTTAATACCACCTTTTTGTCCTAGTAATCAACTTGCTAACTATTTCATTGCTATGAAATTGAGCATTTTCAGTGCTGCCCAAGGGTGTATTAGCTACAATCAGAGGTCTGCATGTGTGGATTACTTTTTTTATTGGGTATGTTTTCTGCCTTTTTACCAAAATAAGCAAACCAGCACTTGTGCTCATTGAGTTCATTTTATGTTTGTTTTGGTTACTTGGTAATTTATTCTGTATGACTGCTGGTGTTTGAATGGAATAGGTGTCCGAGCTCATTAGTCAAACAATGAGTAGGCTACATGGAGCTATCTCCTCTAGCTTGTAAATTTCTTGCTACCATTAAAATATTATTTCTGTCAGTCCTTTTTACAATTTTCAGTTCTGCTAGGCCACATGGATGTTGTCTTCTCTCTTATAAGTGTCTCCAGCTCCACAGAAGTTGTCTTATGGTATTGAGACTGGAATTATTGATTTAGCAACTCTCAAAAGGCATGGTGCCTCATACAGCAAGCACTGAGACATATACAGGACACCCTGTAAGCTCTTTTGTTTTTATTATGATTGTACAAGAGAATATGTAGAAACATAGTATTTCATTGCATGTACATACTGGACAGAGGGATGTTTCAATGATTCTTCCACTATAACAGGAAAATCCTTTCCTTGTTCACTTTGCTGAATGATTGCTCCATTTAGCACATTCTTGAGCTTGATTCTTCACTTCCAGGCTAATTATTTTACAAGGTGCAACAGCTAATCTAAACTGTTATGTCAAACTGTCAATCTCCAGAACTTGTTTTTTTCCTTACAGAAACAGCAAACCAAACATGTAATGGCAAAAAAAAGAATGTAGAGGACAACTCTCATTCAGCTGTCATTCATATTGCTGTGTAAACCAGGTGACAAAGATCAGAGATCAGTGAAGTAGCACACTGTGTGCCATGTCCTTCTGAGTTTTCCTTGACTCTTTCATTTAAGTTGTTTTTTTTTTTCCACAATAACATCTGAGATCTATATGTACCCACTTTTAGCCATAATCTTAGTTATACGAAATACTGCTTCAGCAATGTTTCCTTTTAAAAATAGCCATTCCCTTTTGCTGCCATCCATATTCTCCCTTGGGCTATACGAGCTTTATGCAGAAAATAACTTAGCATCTCTCAACCAGTGTTTTTGCTCCTTGTTCTCTGAGAGAGGCATTAACTTCTTTCAATAACTTCTTTCCAGGGACTTCAGACTGATTAAGATATCTTAATCTTCTCTTTGCTAAAACATTCCGACTAAATGTTGTAGGTCTCAGCACTGGCAATGGAAACTTGTTTCCCTGCCAACCAGGTACGTGTCTTGTGGTAGCTGATCAAAGATGCCAGTATGCAGTCATGAAGTCTGTGTCAGCAAAGCCTCAGGTAACTTAAAGCCCTTAAGGTTATGTGCTTGAAACATATATATTTTGGAAGAAATCCTGAATGTAAGTAGGACTATGGCAATGCCATGGCTGTGTAAAGCCAGAGAAGCGGTCTTGTGTTGTCCCCAGTTTTTGCTCTGATCGCTGTTAAAGGGAGCCAAAAGTGTGTGAACTCACGGAAGGCACAACTTACAGCAAGGGAAATCCCAGATAGGGGAAAAAATGAGCTTGGACAATCACTGAATCAGGCTGCCTAGGAAGGTTGTGGAATCTCCATCCTTAGGGGTATTCAACACTGGCCTGGATGTGACCTGCAGTAACTTGGTCTAGTTTTGAATGAAGCTGGATCTGACTTTGAAGTTGATGTGTCCTGCAGTGGACCAAATGACCTCCAGAGGTCCCTTCTAACATACATCATTCTGATCCTGTGGTTATAAAATATCTGAGTTGGGATGTTCAGAATGTAGAAATTGAGAGGATGAAGGGGAAAAGACAATGTTAGTTTTGCTGCCTACTGTAAACACTTATGTTTTCATTCTGTCTTGGGCTATTACAGAAAGATCAAGAAAATGATTCTCTGTCCAGATGACTCAGATACATGTTTACAGTAGTGCAATGGCAGCACACTTCAAAAACTTTTAAGTATTTGCTCTTCTTAGCACGTATTTTCTTGATTCTCCTTGAATTTGGCATCATTAAGAGCTAAATTTGTAGCAATACAATTGTGAAACATAGCAGGAATATGCATAAAGGTAGACCACGTAGCATCTATCTGTAAAACAACATCAAATATATTAATTGCAAGATCTGCTTCTGGCATGGTTGAATCTTTTCTGTGGAATCAAAACTAGATGGAATTTTCAGGATCTCTGGTAGCCAGCTTATCTCTGACTTATGTCTATGCCTATTGATTTTTACATCCATCCATCAATCAGTTGGTTTGAAACAGAATCTGCGAATAGTTTCTGGCTTAAAACTCTCAGTTTGGGGATGGACTAGTGCTTTAAATGGACAGTTGCAGCTCAGAGCAGAAGAGAAAGTCAGAAAGTACAGTAGTGCTTAAGCTGATTTCTCACATTTTATTGTCGCCTTTGTTTATGGGTCTTTGAAAACAGTGCTTAAAATCCTTGGGCAGGGACGGTAGGATGGTGGTCAGTGATCTAAAAATAGCAGTGTGAACATGCGCAGATTTAGCAGTGACACTGGTGATTCATGATTTATCTGATTCTTCCACTTCAGAAAATATTTTCTTGCATCTCTGCATGGCATCATCTTACATCTTCTCTCCCGGATCTGCTGCATTTAAAAAATCAGTAGAGCATAAAGTTGTTCCATTTTCAACATAATAGGAATCCAGGTTTTTCTGGATTTCATATTTTTAGGGACTCTGAATTAGATCTCTGTCTTATATTCTGCATTTGTAACATTTCATTTTCCTTTCTACAATACTTTTATGTTGAACTAAGAAAGGCTACATGAAAAGACCTGTAGTAGTAAAAATTGAAATTACTTATGCTCTGATCAGTATTTTTCCTGAGAAATGCTGTGCAAATATAGCAGCCCATTACAGCCTTTCACATACACACAGACAAAGAATATATTGTCATTCAGTGATCAGCGTAAGGGAAACTTGCTAAAGTGACATTTCAGTGTAAATTCATGATTTATTAAAGCATTTGAAATGCTCTGCTAAATCACTTCCCTCTTTCCTTTCCCTTGTGCCTTCACTATCTTATTCATGTATAATTCCTTTCCTCCTTATATGAAAACTCTCTGCCATGCACACTGTGAAAGCATTAACTATCCACGCGGTTACTACTTCTCTGATCCCGAATGAGGGGCGAAGGCATTGAAAGCAATGGGAAATGACTACTGAGAAGCAATTTTAATCTACTTAATTGAACACAGCCAAACAACAGTGACTAAAATGAAACTCCAGTGTAGTATTTCCAGCAGATATTTATGTTTATGGTTCTGTGCCTATGTTTATGGTTTGGTGGTTAAACCACTAAATACCACCATCTCTGTGGAGGCAGTGAAACTGAGCTGTCTTTTTCACTCCTCAGGGTGATGCCCTATTTCCATCACCAGCAGAAGAGTTTCTGAAAGGAAGGTGTCTGCTTATCAAGATCACCGTGCCGTTTAATCTTCCTCTGGGATGTAAAGGATGCTAGAGAGCAGTCCTCCCCAGCCAGTACTTTCAGCTGGGCTGGACATGTGCTGAAGGAAAGGCCCCGAGTGTCAGGCAGAAGCATTTATTTCTATGATTTTTGCGTAGGAACTGAGGCTCCATTTTGCTTTGAGTAAAGGTATTGGTGGCCAACTCACAGCGGCTCAAAAGCAAGTCAAGAGCTGTCCTGATTATTATATTTTCAAACTTCAGTGGTTGGCTTCTGATCATCCTGGGGGCAGATATTAAGAATTGTGGTCAGAACTTAACCCTGATTCCTACCAAAGACAAGGAGAGTCCTATTGAGTATATGAGGACTCAGATTTTACACATAATGGCAAATATTTTCTTTCAGTGACTAATCCACTGACAGGAGAATAAAGGGATTAGAGCCTAGGGGTGGGAAGGTTGGCTGTAGTTCTGTAGCTTCTTTCATTTTCCCCAAGTTTGTTAATTAAGGGAATTTTGGAGGCTAAGAAGCTGTTAAATGAAGAGCTGCTACGGCTACTCTCCCTCCGGAGTTCCCTCTTGCTGAAGAGGGCTCCCTCCTCCCTTGCTGCTGAAGATTGTTTCAGGAAGGCCCTGCAGTCCTCTACTGTAATTGTTAGTTTATTCAGTGAAGTTCTTACAGAGTTTTTTAGAAGCTACTAAAATATGTGCATTTATAGCCCTGGAGCCCTAGTTCCTGTTTTTGTATTTACAGAAGCGGCTGTGTTTAATTAACAGCTATGACTGGCACATAGAAAAAATACATAAAATCAGAGGTAAATAAGCGTACTCTCATCCTCAGTCTGCGTGGAGAAGTAGCCTTCGTACCTCCTTAACAAAATCTCTGTGGCATGTCTCTGCTTGATAAGGAAAGACAGCCAGAGATATAAAGCCTCTAACGAGTGACACTCCTGCACTACCGAGCAGCCTGCACCTCCACTGATGTGGACCGGGAACGCTGGGCTCTTGGCACCCTGCAGGCACCCCTTTTAGTGAGTATTTAATCTGACAATATATCAGACTTCTGTCCTTGGGTTCCAGAGCATGTGCTCTTACCTGTTACAGCACTAGAGGCTGACATGAAGAAAACTTGCTTTTACCACCAAAATTCAGATGTGACTCCAATCACACTTCAGAAGTGGACTTGTTGCTGAAGTAGGAACTATTTTTGTAATCATATTTTCAGAGAACCAAAATAGAAATTGTCTAACACTGGCAAAGTAGATGTATTTCTTTGATGAGAAAGAGCTCACTTTTCTATGGTTCTTGGTGGTAACAACCCCAAGGGACTGGTTTTGTATGTTTGATATAAAAAATTAATTCCCTTTAGTACATTCCTGCGAGTGAGTGCTGAGTAACATTAAAAGGGAATGTGTGGATTTTTATCAATACATGGATCCATGGGTATCATATCTTCCATTAAAAGGAAATCAGATCAAATGCTGCTTATGTCACCATCTGTTTCTAAGTGCGCAAATGACATATTAGAATCTCAATGGGAAGAAGTGCAGAGCACCTGTTTCTCCCAGTTCAGTCAGCTTTCCATGAAATGTAGCTTGGCCTTCATAACCCATATGTTGGTCATGGTGCATAAGAAGAAGATAACCTAGGTAAAGTTTCATAATCCCATCCAAAGGGTCTGTAATTTGAGTGGAGGAGAGACAGGGAGGTAAAGGAGGAGAAATATTTTTAAACTAACACATTTGATACAAATCTTTTTGAGGCAATAGCCTGAGTTTCTATCAAAATCAGCTGGAGCTGCACATGTTTCAGAGGGTCTTGTGAATAATTTCCATGTTGAACCTGTCTTGAGGGCCTCTGTTATGCTACAGAGTATCTGGGAGCTGATATATTTAATTTTCAGCATGTCATTTCAAATGGTTCCTTGTAACTTGGGTGGGCCCTGAGGTGATGCTTTATGACAGTGAGGTTCCCAGGTAACAGAATGCAAGACAGGGATGGAAAATGGTACAGAAAGATAATTACTTTTTTTTTTTAAAACATAAGGTTCTGGGGTTTTTTTTCCTTAAAAAATAGTAAGGGAAGGCCTGTTATTCATCAAATCCAGATATAATGTACCTAATTACAATTGGAAAACACCTTGGTCACAAGAACCTCCCACAAGAAAATCCTGATCCTACATCAGAAGCCTCCAAGCCAATACTATCTGTCCCAGCAGCAAGGTTGTGGGCTGACACAGGGAGTCTGTTTACAACTCTGCTGTTGGAAACATCCAGCAGAGTGAAGTCATAATCCTGCAGCACTTTGATATTACCACGGATGTTGATGGAGTGCTTAGTGGCAAATAACATACAGATGGAACAAATCATCTGTGATGCAGCTTTTTATCACCACAATCATTTTTGTGTGATGTGGTTAGTTTTTTGTATATGAAGGCTCATTTTTATGATCTTTTGGATTTTTAATTTCATGTCAATTTATTTCTCCTTATCTCTTGTGATCAAACATTGTATTAGTATTATACAAACATTTTAAATTATAGTAATTTGGATAATTTTATTATAAATGTTACGTGTTGTGTCCCATGTTCTTTTTATTTGTATGTCAGATGAAAGTCTACAGTAAAAGAGTAATTTACTAAATGCATCTGAGGATTATAAAAGACTTATTAATCAATGTCCCATATTGCTGTTTTACCAGCAAAATGTGAAGCACAAAAATTCAATATAAGGAAATATATTGAAATTTCCTTAAATCATACAGATCATAGCTATACTAATTATAACGGATGATAGAATAGATGGATGAAATAAGCTGAGTTTATCTGCCAGCAGGCACAAGTCAATTCATCAAAAAAGTATGTTTACCATATTCCTATTTCTGCTATCCAAATGTGAAAACCCCAAAAGGAAAAAACTCACCATATCTAATAAGAAAATGCCTCTTTTTATAGGCATTTTATTTCCCCTTTCACAAATCTCTGTAATCCTCTTCAGTGGTGTGTGTAGGTGTTTACAAATACTCTGAAGGAGCATCTCCTGGAAGAGCTCCCAGCAACTGGGAATTGGCTCCAGTGCACGCAGCAATGTTATCAGTGCTGTAGGTTTAACTGCAGAACTTCATGCTTTCAGAGAGCAATATTCAAATGACTTGTCAGGATAAACTTTGTATTATGCATTAGCTGTTAGAAAAGCTGGTACTGGAGCAAGAATGCAGTCTCCAAACAAATACCCCTTTCCTGGCCTTCTCAGAAGGGTGGAGAGAGAAATATTTACCCTTTTCCCTACAGATTTCAAGGGGTGAAAGACTGCAGTGAAAACTCAGTTTTTCTTCTTGTCCTTCTTACATTTTTGAGCATAGTGAACCCAGTGACTCTAAAAGTTAAAGTTTTATGAGGTTATTTGTGAACCTTTGAGTATTGCTGGATCAAATCTATTATTTTTGGACTCTACCATTAATTCTTAGTCCATGACCCATACATTCCAGTTTATCTGCAGTTGCCTACAGTTACACTTTCCTACTTCCAATTCAGACAACTAAAACTTCCCTAGCAACCCTTCTTCACATCACCTGCTGCTGCTCTGACCACCTTTATGTGACGATTGTAGGATCATAGCACAGGCGGTACAGATATGTGCCTACAACCTTGTCTTTTGGAGTTGTACAGTCACAAAACGTTGCCAGCATTCACTTAGGAGACGTTAATGAGCACACATAATTCTTGTGAATACAAAGAATATCTCTGAAGACACAACTTAAGTGTGGCTTGTGGATACAGTGGCCTTCTGAGGAGGTGGGAAGGTGGCTTCAGTTGGTACCTGTTGTTCCTTTCATCGTAACTGGCTCCCTCTACTGTATTAAAGGGTGGGCAGGAACGGGTATGCGTCATGGCTATAGTGTGGGAGTGTGCAGGGAGTAACACTGTTCAGCTTTCATACAGAGCCCAGAACGACATAATTTTTGCTCTAGAAACACTTTAAGTACAACGTGAAGATGTTCTAAGTGAGGCTTTGCTTGCAGGCTGCTGAGGCAGAATTGGTGGACTGAGGGCTGGTAATGGAAGAAATAGCTGGAATAATATGAAACCCTAAAGTACAGTAACAGGATGTATTTTCTAGTGTAAAAATTTTATGATGGCTGTTTTTTGGAGTAAGATGAAATCCCGACTGAATTGCAATTGGCAGTTTGTTATAGCAGCTCATCCTGAATTTCTCGTAAACTGAGACAGGGTTGTTTTGGTGGAGGGTAAACAGTCCCCCAAAGGGAAGAATGGTACTAACACGCTTCTAGCTCTAAATCAGAAAGAATTGCCTGTTGTCCTTCTTTAACTGGGATTTTATTCTAATATCGTTCGGTCCTTCTGACTTCCATCTTTTGTCTCCAGATAATTTTAACGTGTACTCGAAGCTAATCAAAAAAGTTTTGTTGAAACAGTTTCTGTAAAGAAACAAATTTCTGTCTGGTAGTTCTTCTCCCCTCCCCCTTATGTCTTTTACTTTGAAGAAACTTTATGTTAAAGTGAGGAGAATTATTTTGGAAAACATGTAAATGTCTCGTTGAACACTTGCAGAATGACGTGTCTTGGTTTTTGCTCTTATTTAAAATGTCTTTGCATAAATTAACAGAAACATTTGTAATTTATTGACGTGTCCTGACTGTGAATTTGTATTACAAAAATTTTGATTAATTGAAAAAATCACAATAATTTGCTTTTTTATGCCAGCTTGAAATTAAACCACTTCATTTTCCAGTCACCATTATATACCCTTACTTTGGAAAGAAAAAATATGGAAATGGGTAGGCATAATAGCTACTGAAATTCTCTGGGATGCCTCTTTAGATTTATTTCCTTTTCTATAGTTTCTATCAATTGTGGTTACATCTGGTTTGGTTGTGCTTTGGGACAAAGGACAAACCTGATCACGGCACCTTCCTATTTTACAACACCAACAGCAGCAAAATGTTCACTACCACAAAATTAGACCAAAGCCCATGACATTAAATGGGCTTTAAATTAAATGATAATAATCCCTGTCTTTTTTGTCTGTCTGCTGCTCTGTGCACTCCTACCAGCCTGGTCCTGGGAGATTATTATAATTTTGCCAGTCCTTTCAAATTCAGACCGAATTGGTTGCAGCCCCCCATGGTGGGGTAATATTGGGAGTTTTCTGGGGTCTCCATACTCTCTCGTGCTTGGCACTGCACAAACACACAGTGAGAGTTTGTGCCTGACCTAAAAAACTACCTCAAAGCCACACACGCAAATACATGAAGCTGGAGCTGAGACTAATTAATCTAGTGCCTTGACTCCAAACATCAATTAGCTGGGAATAAATTTTAATCCCTGCTTGAGCCAGGCAGGATTTCGTTTGGTATCAAGAGGTGACAGGCTGCATCATTCATTTGCCACACTTTGTGTTCTGGGAAGAGGCTTATTATATTAAGTCCTAATCTTTTTGGATTTTCCTCAGACCCAGTCACCTTGTTTCTGGGAATACACGCAAAGCTGCCTAGGACAAAGGGGGCTCAATGTTATTTCTTCATTTTTGTTGGGTGCCGCCTTTGTCAGTAGCACCAGTTTGCGCCTCAGTTTGTGTACTGGTTTGAGGTGGTCAGCCTTCCAGTGCTGGGGTGCATGCTGCAGCCGGAGAAGCACAGTCACAGCAAAGCATGAAGGCTGCCACAGCTCATCCTTAAAGGGCTGGATGCTGTTAGTCAGAGCAACAAATGTACATCAATAAAAGATACATTAATACCAGTTTTGAAGTCATATATTAATTCAATATATAGGAAACAGATTATTCTAGAAGCATCTGATTTGACTTCTCCTAAGTCTGTGTGAGAGCCCTTACTGGCCTGTGAGTCCTGGTTTCAATGCTGTCCAAATCATTTTCAGGCTTCCTTTTTCTGCAGAACTGGGGAATAATAGTTACTGTGCAATTGAATGTAATGTCTTGGGTTGTGAAGGGCAGAAAAATATTAACCACAGTTGGCAGAACAGCTGGGACTTGAACAATTAGCCTCTAGACACATAGATAAAGCTCTCTTCCTCAAAGCCGTAAGACATTTTGAGGGGGATTAGTTCCTCATTCTCCTTTTGCTTTGCAAAAATTGTGTGAAAGTTGCAAGATTATATATAGCGACAAAACAGCCTATAGCAGTGACCAGAATTATGTTACCTGTGATTAATAAAAAATGACAACCCTGCCTGTATGTGGCCTATTTCAGTGAGAGGAATCCAAAAGTTGCAAACACAGAGTCTAATCTCTGTCCCACGGATATCTGTGGTGAAGGACTCATCACTTTAGCTAGTGTAAGAACAGGCTGCTTGTAGAACTAGTGTACAAGTTACACGTGTGGCACAGTTAATCTTCCACTGTACCATAGCCACTACCTGTTTGAAGCACTTTACAACCCAGGAGTTCACAGCCTCACTGCGTAGCCGTGCAAGACAGAGGTGAGGAGCATCACAATGTCTGCAGAGGGAACAGACCTGCCAGCTACAGCCCCATCAGGGTACCTGTGCTAGGCTGCTTACACTTAATAAAATCTCTGTAAAATAATGAATAGTAGTTGGTTCAAGACTTTGGGACAGATGTTTTCTCTTTCTTTGGTTACTATCTGACCCATCGTGGCCAGAGGAACTAGCTGCGAATAGTTTGTGGAGCATGGGCCCAAGCTAAATGACCTGGAGGACCTTCCCCATCAGCACCTGCATGCCAGTGGGGTCAGAAGGATGTGAACTAGGGTAAAAGTAAAGCCCTTGTGCATGGCTTCGCAGGATTTCTGAGGTGTATAGAAGTCTGCAGGTAATACGGGATGATCCTTTTCAGGTTTCATTTGCACTAGGTTTACCTTTTAACCTCCAAAACCTCCTAAAATCTGTCGGGCAAAAAATAAAAGCAACTATTACACATACAAATTCCTGTATCTTTTGTTTTTTCTGGGTCCTCTCCAGCAAGGACAGCATGGCATCATGTCTCTTAGTTGGTTTCTTTTGAAATCAGGCCTCTTCAGCAACTTGATGCCCTTTTCTCAGAGCACTGAGGAAGTGATTCATTACTCACTGGGAAAGAGGACACTGTACAATTGGTATCTGTTATGACTTGATTTCTCTGTGCTATTTTATTTGCTTTTTTTCTAAGTAAGAAAACTTCCTGTGAAGTCAGGGTGGTGTCAGTTTTGTGATCAGATGTAGCCTGCAGCAAAATAAACATGGAAATGGTAAGAAAGACCTTATATTTACTCTCTGAAGCTTTTTGTTCAGTATAAGATAAAGGTCATTCTGGAGAAACATGTCAAGAATTCTAGTGAGGCTGCTACCTATCTAACATAACCAGAGAACCAGGAGGTTTACAAAAGATTTAAAACAGTAAGGGTAAAAAAAAATTATTAAAAAAAATTTTTTTTAGAAATCTGAGAGTTTGCTATTTGAATATAAGGACAATTATCTGTCTTCTGAACTGGGCAGGACACACTGCAGAAAGCTTCAGGTGTAAAGTGATCTTTGCTGTCACCGTTCAGAGATACAGGAGGACAAACCCACCCCTCTCCCCTCCCTTGTGTTTTCCAACCATGTTGGTAAAGTGAGATGATACTTAGCAGACACTTATATGCTCGACTGCAAAAACATATAGCTGAAAGAACAAGCCTTGACAGATACAAGTGATAATACCGATATCTGAATCACTTCCTGAACCCTCCTTTTCCTTCAAGGTGTCTCATTCCTGCTGAAATTAGAAGCACTGGCATGTGAATTATTACCGAGGTCTCTGTAATCAGGATGTGTAAATTTAAAAAGAGACCTTTAAACACTTACAGGAGTGTGTATAATGTGCTGTTCATCCCCCTTCTTGCCCTCCCCCCTGCCCTCCCCTTCCCCCTTGTCTGATTCAGAATGACATTGATTTTCTTCTTTCGTAGTCAAGGTTTCAGAGTTTGTGTTCTAACCCTTATGCAAAGTATGAGGGCAAGGGAAGCCCAGATTTTGAAGCTGTTGGCTTCTCTGGTAGGCGGATACACAGCATCAAAAATCCTCTGGGTTTGGAGAGCGAAATGGATGAGGACTGGTAATAGCTGGCCTCAGTCATCAGCCTAAATCAAATTAGTGGCTTAAGAGTCTTCTGTTGTGACGATATCACGAAGAGCACCACCATGACTGTTGCTAGTTGCTACTCCTCCTCACTGTGCAAAGGTGAAGGGTAAAGTAAAAGAGCACAGTGCCCTTTTCGGTGGCAGTGGCCTGGCTGGGAGCATTGGCTGAATTGTTACTGCCATTTACTTCTTTTTCAAACGCAGAAGTAACCGTGATCTGCCTTACCAACTGGTGTAAAGGCCTTCCATGAGTAAAGTGGATAAAGAACATGTAAGAATTTAGCTTGACACTTCCAGAGGATGCCTCTGACATTTGAAACTGGGTAGCACAGTTCAGAAAGGGTGTTTACAAGCTGGCCATAGTACAGCTTATATCAGCTCGGGTCAGGCTTGCATTGCCCACCTGGTAGCAGTTTATCCATTTGTAATCTGACAACTTTGAAAAACCTATAATGGTGTGGTAGTATTTCTGAGTAAGCAAATAATTACAAATATAACTGTTATTAGTTCATTTTGAGATGACTCCTAAAATCAAACTTGCTTTTAGGATCTGCTGAAAAAACACAGGCTTGTGTCAGGCACTCATTTCCCGATGCAGTGGGTACTCTGCACCCTGGCTGCTGGGGTACACCCTCCTTCCCCCAACAGCAAGGTAAAATCATAGAATCATTAAGGTTGGAACTGTCAACTCAACACTACCATGACCACTAAACCATATTGCAAAGTACCGTGTCTACATGTTTTTTGAACACCTCCAGGGACGGTGACTCCACTACTTCCATGGGAAGCCTGTTCCAATACTTGACCAAATATTTCAAGCTGTAGCATTTCTTGTGGAAGAGACACAGCAACTGAGCTTGGAAGCCCAGCTAGCTGCTAGGTCAACTTTGGGCCCTCTCTCCTCCGTGGTGGCGGTGGCAGTGCCGCACGTCCACATGTCTGCTGCAGGCGTGTTGCTGTGCGGGCTCTTGCACCCATACCCCTGACTTCACAGCTCATCAGTTCTGGCTGATCCTGCCAATACTGTGAGGGTGGCATTGCTTAATTTTCAATTAGGATGGGAGAGAGGTGAGAGGGCTGAAAAGGAAAACAGTTTAGGGTCGCTTTATTGAAATTAAGCTGTAAAATCATTACATTTGCATGTCAGATCCCACAGCATGGGCACGAGTGGTTCTAATAGCTTTTTGTCTATATAGCAGATGACTTCTCCATGGTTTAGGACAGGTAATGTAGCTTCCCTGCCACTTCTAGGACTCTAGGAGAGCAGCTGGGTGCAAGATGGCACAGCTAAGGCTATCAGGGCATGCCTGTCCTTGTTCCTGGTGATGCTGTCAGTTCCTACTCGATGCTAGGACAGTCTGAAAACTGCTCTAGAAGATGATTCACAAATGTGTGACATGGTTGGCCTAAGAAAAAAGACTAAAACAGTAGGAAACTACACATGCAGGCACTGAACCTGCATGTGTCAGCAGGCAATAGTACCAGCATGTATGTATTTCCGTGCTTTTTTTTCTATTTCAGATTGATAAGCATTGTATTTAGTTATTCGTCAAAGTTAATAAAAGATGCTGGCAGCAGGCTTCGTGACTGAATTCCTTTATTCATGGAAGAGATTCATCAGCAGCAAGAGACAGTTCTTTCAAAGCGCCTTTATGCTCAGTCACCATCTCTGAGATGTTAAAGGGCAGTTCAGTCACAATGTTTATTGAATCCTTGCCCTTTTTACTTAAACTGCCTATGGGGAAGGCAACTAATTCAGTCTTCTTGGGATGTAAACAGTAAGGACTGGTTTTTGTGCACCCTTGTTTTCCCTCTAAAAATTCTAGCTATGATTTATAATGTTTTTCATTTTACTCAAAATTTTCTCTACTGCAGTAATTTTCATATTATGCTGAAGTATAGACTGTAATGACCAAATACTCTTTGCTATTTTACAGAGGTGTTTTTATTAGGAGTAGCTCCTAAGTGTGCCATAGGACAGCCTTCCTTGAAATGAGGAGCTTCTGCTTAGCTCCAACTTTGCACCCAGCATCCTCAGGCACCGAATGGTGGAGAGTAGAGCTCCATCCCTCCAACCTGCTGACTCATTTACCTCTGCTCAGTTGGTACATAAGTCAGTAGCATTTACCTCCACTGTGAGGCATAAAAATCCTTTTTTTTATAGCTCACAAGCAACAATATTTATCCTCCCGCAACTGGTCATGTACCTGGGACACAATCCTATTCTTAGCAGTTAATTTTAGGGAGGAGAATAAAGAGTGGGCTGCCAAGATTATCTATATATTTAGCATCTTGGTATACTCAAGTTTTGTTCTCAAGTGTTCATTAGTTGGCAATGGTAGATAAATGGGCTTTTTTCCCCTGTTAAGTAACAAGACTTTCATTTGAGCAGATTATTGCTCTTAAGAAAGTGACTGTAGAGAAAAATCGCTCAGAATTCAGGGAGAGTTAGCCTGCTTCTGGCTGGGTTTCACTTTCTGTGGTGGGTTTATATGTTTTACGCAGTTAATCTGGGGCCAAGCAGCCATTAAGTAGAAGGGATCTTCTCTTCCTTATATTAATTCCTGAAACAGCCTTGTGCAGAGCACTTGTAGGAGGAGATATGTGCCAAATAGCAGGTTCCATCCCACAAATTGTAGGATTTTGGAGAACATGAAAAATTAAATACAAACACAGGATGTTGAGGGCTTGTATTAGCTGAAATCTTAGGAGGAATCTTAGGTAAACGGAGTCCGTTTCATTCACTGTGGTCTGTGTGGAGAAAAAGTCAGGAAAGATCCAGGTCACCATTGCTGAACACTTTTTTATTGATAGTGTAAAGAGGGTATTAAGAGATACAATTTAGATTTAACAGCTTATTGTATTTGCTCTGCTTCAGTTTAGAATTAGTGCAAATGGACATACTTCTTGTTTTCTGAAAGTGGCAGAGGCTGTGGCATTTTGTCAGCTTCCTCTTTGGTGGCGTTTTCCTTTTATTTTCACAGCCATTGTTCAATACAGATTTGAATCCTCCTCAGTCTTGAAGCCTAGGCCAGCCTAACCCAAAGGAAACACAGTACCACAGTGAATATAGGGCAGAAATTGCCTTTCCATTGAGGGAAATCTACTACTTCAGGAAAACCAGCAAACCAAAGTGAGCGCTTGAGGCAGCAGTTCTGCGAGGATAATGACCAGCATCTGCCACCACAGGGAGTTCCATGTTGTCCCATAGAGCAGCCACCTAGCCTGGGCCTGCCACGTTAATGTCGATCTGTGGCTTCCAGGATAGAGCTGGGCTGCACCCCATCGACTGGAAATATGGGTAGACGTGCTGGGACTGGCCTAGAAATGCATGGGGAGACTTACCCCAGATCCTCCTTATTCAGTTATGGAGAGATCCATTACGGCTCTCATTAAGGAAATGGCTCCTTATCCCACTGCAGACACCACCCAGGACACCTGAAACCTCAGACTGTCCCATTTCATGGCTGCCTGCTGCTCAGTCTTTCCTTCATGTTTCTTTCTCTGATTGCCAGGCAGGGATCCCACTCAGCTTCTCTCCCTGGGGGCCCTCCAGCATCTGTGCCAGACTTGCCTTGAGGACCAGGCTTACCCCCTACAGCAAGAGGGATGTAAGGCACACTGCTCTTCACCTAGAGCTGTCCTTAAACACCAAGGGCACAGCCTGTTATGCCAGATAAACCTTTTCTTCTTTTTATCTACATTGTAGTATTACATGGATTTTAAAAAAGAACATAAAAAAAGCTTTCTCTTGCTGCTTTGTGGCAATTTAATCTCCTTTTACATATTCCAACACTGGTAGTTCCTTATCAAGGAGTTGAAATCTTGTGTTTTGTTTTCAGTATTCTGTGAGCAAAGGAGTAAGTCTGGTGTTGAAATAAAGAGGAGTCTGCTTTCCAAGACCAAAATAGTTTGTCTTCCTCTGCCCTTCTCAGAATGTTCTCAGCTCTTAGCTGTTTTCTTATTGAGGGCTGCTGTGCATAGCTGGTTTGTTGTTAACAGGCAGAGATGTAATTGTCGGGGTGGTTAAGGTGTTCTGGTCCTATATCCATTTTTTGACCTATATTTGCTACTGCCTCTTATTTCTTTTCCTAGATATCTAATTGCCATTCCCAGTTTGCACTGTCATTAGTTCCCTGTGCCTTTTACCTGGAGCTGCTGTGAACTCACTGCAGCAGTGATTTAGGAGCGCTCTCTCCTATCTACCTAAAGTTTTGTGGATTAAATCAGAGATATGTCCCCATCTGCAAGGCTTGGGGACTGCCATGCTCTCAGCTGCATGACAGAGGAGCAGATGTTGACAAGCATCCAAAATACAAGTGTCCCAGAAACTGCTGGAAGAGACAAGTTAGACTCTCAGATACTAGGGGAATTATATTTTTGTTGCCAGACAGAAGACCTGCTAAGAGGAGAGCTGAATGAGCTCTGACCTCTGACTTGCCAGGTTTTGTCCTTCAGTTAAGACATCCACAGGAGGGCATTTTTCCAGAACAAACTCACTGATAGAGAGAAAAGAGAGATTGCAGTAAAATAGAAAGAAGAAAGGATTAAAAGGTAAATAACTAAACAGAGAAAACCATCATCTTTTTCCTTTGAACCTTCCACCAAATCCTTTGGTCTGGTTTTGGGGTTGTGCTGTCTCTGCTGAGGCAGATGAAGCAATGCCCCTTTCAAATCTTTGCAAAGGGCTCTGTTATTTGGTTTGTTTATACCAGATAACCAAATTCAATCTCTCTTTCTGCTCCATCAATACACTAGACCTGGGGAGAAGGGGAAAGACTAGTAGTCGTTATGCTAATCTATCTTGATTAGTATGTGAAACCAAAGCTTCAAATCAAGTGCATCCTATAGTTTTGACAGTTGCCCCAGCTACTATAATGAAATCCTTTCCCTGCTCTACGGCATGATGCTACAAAATACTGTCAATTGCTTAGATTTCAGCCCAGGATTATGTTTTCATTCCCATTTATGTGATAGCTGTTAAACAATGTTATGAGATTTCACAAGGACCAAATCCTCCACATGAGCAGCCCCACTGAGCTGGATTTCAGCTCAGTAATACACGGGTAAATGCAGATTAGCTCCTTCAAAGGCAATGGAATAAGTCCAGATTTACAGTGGTGTAACCAGGTCACTAACATTATTATAACTATTAAAAAAAAAACAAACAAGAAAAACAACAAGCAGACATTTGCTTAAACTCTCCTGAGAGAGTCTGGAATAAATTGTGTTCAAATTATCAGATGGGATCACGCAGGAGGAAGAAAAAACTGACTGTGAAGGTTTTGAACCAACAGTCATTAATGAAGCAAAATTTCCAGAGATGCCAACAGGGAGTGTGGTGAAGAGTGAAGGATCTCCGTACCATACATAGGTCTGTTGTCAGAACACTACCAGAGTAATTGCGCAGGGAAACAGGGTGACTGCTGTCAGCAAATTCACAAATTGTTTAGGAAAAACAGGATACTTAATAGGTAGGAAACACTGACTTTAAAGCACTATTTTTTCTTCCTTTGCATTTTAAGTTAGCTTACAACACAGTCTAGCATCTAGCATTTAGATCATAACACACTGCCCTGAGAAACTACTGCCTGGGAAGACGGCCAAGAGCTAAGAAAATTAGTGAAGGGAGAAAACACGTTCAATAAATGTTGAGCTTCAAAGGAGGTATGCTCTAGCCTGATATTTTCACAATTTCCTTGGGACTGATACTCATATCCTTAAAGCAGCATGCTTTTATGTGAACAACAGTTACTTCTTTTTCATGAGAAGTGAAAGGTTTGGCACCTCTAGTTCTTTCGCTTTGTTTCCTCCTGTGCTCACTTCTCCTCTCCCCATCCCAGTAACAGGTTACACCGACTGTTTTACAGCAGCCTAAGTCCAATTCTGCTGAATTCAAGTTAAAAGTGACGAGTCCTTCCTTCTAGTTTGTCACTGACTGCAACTTTAAAAAGGAAAAGTAGAGTTGGTGGCTGCTGTACTGTTTATTACTAAGCTATTCTCTAATTGTAGAGAATACTGTACAATTAGCTTAGCAATAAAAAGAACTTTATTCTACTAAATACTGTAAAATTAAAAAATTCTAGAGGGTTTTAGTTCTGCACCTTAGTAGCCTGCCAAGATGAATAGTTGTATGCATTTTTAAAATAACAGCACATGCCATTACAAGAGTAGAGCTCGGACAGAAAAAATTCCCTTCAACTATATTGCATAAAAGTGACGCAGAAGGGTGTAGTGTCCTCTGAAGATGCAATGCTGTATTTCATGGAGCTTATGCGGATGGCTGCAGGAGAATTCTGCTTCAGATAACAAACATATTTGTAGGGATGGAGCTATAGGTTAAAGCATAGAGCTGCTAAGTAAGAATGCTTGCATTGTTTAGTATCCTGTAATAAAATAGGGGAAGGAAACTGGAATAACACAGCTGATCTAATTTGAACTTACTGCCCAGAGGTGTTCATAGATCTTTCCTGTAATGTAAATCAAATAGTGCCCTAAATCAAGGACTATGAAAGGTGAATCAAAGGGGCCTTGGGTAACACATCGATGTTTTGTGAAGTGTGTGAGCTCCAAGTTGCTTTTTAAGGAGAAACATCTGAAATATTACTTCAGCTGAATTAATTGAAAGTCCCTCTAAAGCAGTGTAGCATTAAATTTGTTTTTACTTGCCTAAATTGTAGGATTTATGCATTAAATTTGAGGACATCCTGAAAGTTTGGCCAGTGAAGTAGTCCTAGGGTATTAGGGGATTGAGATATTTTACTGCTAAAGGAAGGTGTATGCAAAATGCCTGAAACTTCAGAATGTAAAAGGAAAGGGCTAACTCTTGCAAACTTACCAGAACTGGTAAATTACTCTACCACCGGCACGGAAAGATTGTGCTAGCATGACCAGTGATGAGTAAAGCTTTTTGAAATTGAAAATAATAAAACCTATTCCCATTCCTGCATGGATCGCAAGAAGTTGAACACTTTAGGTGCTTAAACACAGCAGAAAGTTGTCTTTTTCTTAAATGATAAATTGCTTTGCAGCAGAGGAACCTCACACAAAGTGATTTTATAATCCTATGTTCTATAAAATATGTGATTGGTTTTATGATCATTTTACTTTATTTTATTGCTTTCCTATGGATTCTTGTAATAAATTTTCAGCATTATTTTTACCAGTAGAGTAGTAGAAAATAATAATAGAGTTATATGGTTGCTGAAATGATTTATGTTTGCATATGTATATATATTATATATTTTGCCACTCAAAATCGTTATTAATTTATTACCTTAGATAGAAGGCAGCTGAAGCAATAAATAGAAACCCTATTTGAAGGCTTTATCACTTTTTAAAAAGCTCTGAACACAAAAATGACAGATCAAGGACATTTACAGAAACACACTCTTTCTCCAATAAAAACAATTATAAAAATATAATAAAAGAATACAATTAAAATACAATTATTGTAAAGAAATAACAATAATAGTTACAACTATAATTATATTTTTATATAATTACCACCAACAATGACATAAGGAAATTAATCTAGAAAGGTAGGCAGCACTTTTTTTTCCCGACTGGCCATCATTCTGTCTGTCCAAGGGATGCAGGACTAGTTTCAGGTATAAACCAGAAACAATGTTGTTCATATCTCATGCTAGTGAGGTTCTCCTGGTGTGGAGCACAGCCCCATCCCTCTTTTCCCTGCCTTCAGTACAGATACTGTGCTGTAGGTAAGCTGCAGAAGCTTTATGTCTACTGAATGCTGCCTGTGGTGAGATTCTTCTCTAAAGAAGTTGGTCCATTTTTCAGTGTCTGTTCTTTGCAGGAGCCCAAAGGGGATAGAGCAGACCAGAGTCTGGATTATAATTCTAGACACTTCAATAAAGAAGAGATGCATAAAGTTCCTGCCACGATATACAGCAGAGATTCCAGATTTAATTGGCCAGATGTTTTGACAGCTGTGATGGATTACAATTAAAACCTGGTTCTTTTACATATGCACAACTTCAGGAGTCAGAGACAAGGAGAGAGATTTTCTCATGTGTGAAACACTGCAGGCCCCTTCCCCAGGGCTTCTCTGCTGCCTGTGGTGGGCTCTGACCCCCTGCCCTGCCCACACACTTCCAAGGAACTGCCTGGATGAGCAAGTGCTGTTAGAAACAAAGCCTGGTGCTGACCTCCCACCTAAGGTTTTCCTCTGCTTGGTTGTCATATGCACCAAATCATAGGGAAAAAACAACAAGGCTGGGGTATGTAGGCTCGCTACATGTGTCCACTGGTGTCATTTGAGTGGACCAGTGGACACTAGTGTGGAGAAGGAGCCTCTGTAGTCAGTCTCTGCCCCTTTCCCTAGCAAACTCTGTGGCCATCAGCCTTTCAAATTACCCTCAATGCAAATGCTTTTAGGTTGTAGCACAGTGTCTGCAAGAAAGAAGTGTTACTATGGAAGGGATGTTCCATGACATTAGACAAGACAATCATTTTAATTCTTTCTTATATCCCACAGTGAAAACAATCTAGTATGAATTTGTTCCAAAACTCAAAACCTTATTGCTAACCAGAATCTTGGCTTACGGTGTAGGAATGAGAATGAATGTACAGCAGAGAGGAGCCTGTTGCAGACCAATGCCAGGGAAGGGGGTTGTATTTACACTTTTTTTTGGCCAACTTGCCATGCATATGTGATATGTTATCAGTCATATTTGACACGACAGTCCTCTTCAGATAAATCTTTCTTTCTTACGAAGGAAGGAGTTTAATCCCTTCAGACATTCGTGGTTTTTTTGTCCTTCACAGAAGATATTTAAGATTTCACAGTTTCAAGTAGGACCATAGAATCATAAAATGGTTCGAGTTGGAAAAGACCTTACAGATCATCTAGTTCCAACCCTCCTGCCATGGGCAGGGACACCGCCCCTAGACCAGGTTGCTCAAAGCCCCATCCAACCTGGTCTTGAACACATCCAGGGATGGAGCATCCACAGTTTCCCTGGGCAACCTGTTGCAATGTCTCACCAACCTCATAGTGAAGAAATAATAAAGAAGTAATAGCATAAGTGTCTATAGTAGGGCTCTAATCGATGTGTACCCTTTGCCTTCAACCACTTTTTTTACATGAAAATGAAAACTGGATTACCATTGTGTGGTCTTGTAATTTAGTTTTTTTCAATATGCTCTGCATTTCCCAGTCTGTAATATTCATTGTACCTTGTGGAGCCCAGAAAATCATCTGTTTCATGCTCAGGTAATCACTTTTGTGGTAGAGCTGGATCTAAATAAATACTTATATCTGAATCACACACACTTATACTCTCTTCTTCTTGCACACTGGGCAAACTTGATTGTATTTGAACTTAGTTGCTGATGACTATTATCAGAACAGGCAAAACAAACCCTGTGATTCCTGACTTGCTAGGAAAGTGCATTCAGGCCTGATGTGCTGTGCTGGCTGGCGGAACCTGTGCTCTCTTACAGTAACTGAACTCTAGTGAGAGGAAAGCCACTTGCCATACGGAAGTATAGAATCTCCCCTGCAAGGTGGTCATCGTCATTCATCGGTCCTTTGCACCTCAAAAGCGCAAGACTGAAACTATACTTTTTTTCTTCTCTTATAAACTGAGCCCAGTACAAGAGAAGCATCTGGCTGGTTGGCAGATGTTCCAGCTGTGCAGGTATCTGGCACTGACACACATGTCAGGACTTGTTAAACAGTTTGCCTGCTTAATACATAAAGAAAATCCCCTAAGGAAAACATCTTAGATTTTACCTGTGATTTGAATTACCAGGGAGCTCAGTCCTGTCGACTTTTCCTTCTGAGCTGAGGAGAAACTTATGTTTAATTCCCACTTAATTTGGTGGGCATTTGATCTGTTTAATCAACCTGACTAAGGAGGGCAGGCTTTGGTCCAGTGATTTTAAAGGATAAAAGGCTCCTAAAATCTGTAACCAGATTCGGAAGCCAGTTCTGTATAGACTCTCAGAATAGACCAACAAGCATGGTATTTTGTTTCAGCTTTTGCATACCAGTGGGTTTTCTTACTGCGTGAAAGTAAGGGTTAGAGCATCTGAAGTAAAATGGTGCAAAAACGCAGTGCTGTTCTTCATAGTCCCAGTACAACTACTGCATTAGCAAACTTTCCAATTAACCCATGATCCACAGCTTGATGATGCAGTGATCACTCCGAGATGTTGCAGCTGTCCCAGAGGAATCTAAAGTGTCTAAAGTGCTGGATGCATTTATCACGGAGCCTACTTTCTACCATGCTGGATAACGTTGTAAGTTTATTCTCCATCTGCATTAATGGCTGGTTTAACTAAAATGCATACGCTGGCTGAGTGGCCTCTAGAAAATCTGACAAGTGAAGACAGGCTCTAGGATGTGGGGTGCAAATGCACATGTTGTAGCTGCTTGGGTTTAGAAATAGCTCAAGCAGAAACCAATACACAAGTGAGGCAGAAGGTAGGTGTCACACAAAATGAATAATCCTGTTCACCTGCCTGTACCCCAGCCCCAAATCACTAACACACTTGGCTGCCAATCTTGCATCTGTTTTTAAAAGATTTTGATGCATCATTAAACAATCCTCATGTGTGAGCTACCAGCTTAAGCCAGCCTTTGTTTGAAGAAAAACAGGCTGCTGGGCTCCACTTAGGCATTTCTGTACTCCAGGAACTGCTGAAAACCTGGGTAAACCCCCATATTTGTGTCATAAATCCTTCTGAAAGAAAGCACTTAATGAATGATGTACAGAGCAGGAAAATGGGATGTACCTGTTTGGTGCTGCTGGGAAGGGTAGCGAGCAGGGGCAGCCCACAGTGGCCCCCTTCTAGCTGGCACTACTGTCGATGGCCAGCTGGCATGATGACAAGGGACACACCAGTGTCTCAGAGCTGAAGCAGCGCTGGGTGCCCAGGGGTGAGCGCATGCATTGCTGCTGTGCATCTCACCTCCTTCCCCATCCACCAAATGAGGGCAGGGACAGGTTGATACCCAAAAGCAAGCAGTCCAGCTTCTCAGTTTTATCTGAGAAGCCACCTAGTGCCCTCAAGTGAAAGAAATTACACACTTCTAGACCAGGTAGCCTCTGACACTGCATGACAGGCAAGGAGTAATATACATCTTAAATAAAGAAATAAGAGTTTTTTTCTAAAATCCTGACCAGTGTAACAGTAAATCAGATCTGGGATGTTCCGTTCTCCTTAAATTTTCATTTAATACTTATCTTCTGTCTAAACCATTTGAGTAAACCCAGAAAAATTTGAAATAATCAGGATCGACTTTTTTTTTT
>VZZY01025342.1:75740-103341 GCA_013400335.1 Eurystomus gularis | reverse complement strand
TTTTTTTGTGTGTGGTGAAGCAAGCACAATCAACTATCACCATGTAAAACCTGCTGTTTCTCTAATATTTGATAACTACTCCTTGAATCCTCTGATCTGCCCAGGACAATTCTTCCAGTATTTAAAATCTAACATTGCAAATGTATTAAATCGCAAAGAAAACAGCCATCCTAACTGGAAATCACCTTCTGAATTAATTTTTTTAGTAGAGATCAGATGATATCAACTTCTTAATAAGAAATTTTAGAAGTATTATTCCCAGACCAGTGAGTCGCATACTGAGGAACATTTAGAAATGATTTTACCTTGTTCACTTTTTGAAACAAAATTCTACTGTTCAGAAGTACAGGACACGTATTTTTCTATAGGTCTAGCCTTATGCAGTGGTTTTGGATTTAAGAACCTTGAAACTGCAGAATCCTGTGAGCCCAGTTATCCCTGATGCAATTCCACGGAAGTAATCAGAATTGCACTGGAGATTAACTTGGAGCTAGTTTTGATATCACATATTTCCTCAGCAAATTATCTGGATATTTTAAAGTTATTGAAGTTACTACATCTGATAAATATTATTTTGCTTTTGTGTTATTGTATTATTTTTACAAATATTACTGGTACTGTTGCTTTCTTATTAACACATACAGTACTCAAGGAAGTCATATGCACTGGGAGTCTGCATTGGGTGAATTTTGGACCTTAGAACTTCTAAAAAGTAATATAGCTGAGGGACTCTATGATGCTAAAGACATGAGCTTTGAAGACTCAAAGCTAATGGAGCAATGTGGTGATGCATTTTTAATTCTCATCAAAAAGTCCAGCAAATTTAAATCACTTTTTGCCTTCTTGAAATTCAGCATCTTTTTGTCAAAGTAGCTGCCAGGACAAACTGAGCAAGTGTCTTGGAATGCACTGAGTAGTTTAAAGTCCATCAGGTTTTCTCGAGACAAAATTATTTCCTTACTTCACTGGGGAGTTTACAAGCAGCTAAGGAGTAAATCTTTTTGAGTTCAATGTCAAAACTCATAAGATACGACAGAGAACAGAGAGAGTTCTGTTAGAGTGAAAAAAATTAGTTTGCCTTTTCTCTTTTGAATATGCTGACATAGTAGAAATGGCTATAAACTAAAAGTTATGAGGTGAACATAAACATGGACAAGGTACTGAGGCCATTGTAGTTCTGACCAGTGTCTGTTCCATTAATTCTCATATCTGGGCAACCTGTTGCAATGTAATAAGAATTTGTCACTTAGTTTTAAAGCCTCTTTTGGCTAGACGCCTGGATCTAACAAAGAGGACAAAGCTCAGGAGCGAGCTAGTAGATTACATAAATGTAGAGTGTACTTGTAGAGTAAAACAGACCTCCATTAAATAATTTCGCTATTCTTGACTGATAAGCTGTGTGCTTCTCTCTGGAAGCCCCTGTGGGGCATGGAGGGAGGAGGTGAAGTAAGATCCAAGGTGGGACTACAGGGACTTCTCTAAGCACTGTTCCTGACACTAAGGAAGCCTGGTTTTCAATCAGAATTGGTTGATTTTAGAAGGTGTAAATTTAATGGGATGTTTTCCCCATTTTAGTGTTATTCAAAAGTGTCTCTTGTCTCTCTGTCCCCCACATAGATTCTCCAGTGTCTAATAATGTGCGAGCGCATGCTGTTGCCGTTCCCTCAGTGCAGGCTCTGTGTAGGGTTTTTCTTTCTCCTGACTGTCTATATGAACAAAACTTGTAGAAACCAAATTACTTTGGGGATTCCTTATTCGTATTATATTACGTGTGACCAGGTTATGAAAACATTAATGAAGGAATGGAATGGAAACACACACACAAGGACATATACACAGCTTGAACCTGAAGGCCAGTTTCCACATAAACCAATTTAAATCTAAAAAAAAAAAATCTAAAAAAATCTAAACCTGGTGCAGGTGGTGGGACCTTGTGATACAAACCTCAGGTTTATCAAGACTGCGAGGAATTATGCAAATTGAGAAATCCCGATTGCTCTGGTGCCTATATTAGGGACATAGCTACACTATAACAGTTATAACAGTTCTTCCCTTTGGATCAGGTGCCTAAGTTTCATCCCCCAAACCCCTGGATGCAGCAAGGGATCTAGGGCTTAACGGAGCCAGGGCCCAACAAAAGAGGAATCGGGATGTGGCTGGGGCACGGGCAACCATGGGAGGCACATCCAAGTTCTCAGGTTAGACACACTTTAAGATCTTTTCCCTGTAAAAATGGAAAATCTTTTCCCTGTAAAAATGGAACAATCACAAAAGGAACAACACACATCACAGCCGGATACTGAAACCTGTTGCAGGTTTTTTTTTGTATTATGTAAAATCAAAGTTGCCTGCCTACTCTAAGTGGACCTTCAGCCACTGTTGGCTTCTTGAAAATTCTCTTTGGTCTGACTTTGAAAGAGATCTCCAACTTGCTTTTTTATACTTTAAAGCAATATATATATATATTTAGCTAGTTATTTTACAGTTAATGATGATTCATTCAGTTTGCATTAGTAGAGCATTTTGTGCTGAAATTATCACCAAGGTAATTAAATATTTGTTATCAAGCAATAATAAAACACAATAACCTCTAGCAACTATGAAAGCCTTAGAACCGGAGGTTGAGATCAGCTAGGAAAAGAAAAGATTGAATTTAAAGGGTAATACATTTTCTTGGAATTTATTCTTGCCTCTGTGCCCTATTTTAGTAATTACGTTTTGGCTAAAACTTCTTTTTTTGCCACAGCAATATTGCCAATATTTTTAGGTTAAGTTCCTTTACTATGAATTTAATATCTTATTTAATATTTCAGCTTCACTATATTTTGATTATTTTATTGTGTATAGTATTGCATGCTTTAGAGACATTTCAGTCACTGTTATGACAGATCTGCTTTGAAAGATCAATGATTCTTTTATGATTCCGCAGAAAGCACAATGTTGTGTGTTTATGCTTTGCCAAATAATTCTACTAATTTAAATAGTGAATTATCTTTAAAAACCTGTATATACAGTATTTATAAATAATTTCATAACATTATGTTTAGCTAAAATGTAACTATAAATGTGTTAACTATAATATGATACATAGTGATACATAATATATAATATACTATATATGTAATATATAAAATATAGTATATAGTATAATAAAGTGTATTATATATAAAGTGTATATATAGTATATATATATAGTATACTATGGTATCCTATAACATACTAGAAGATCTATATTATACTGTATTATATATAATATGTACTATATATGGTGTGTGTATATATGTGTATTATATAACTAGTTAACAGAATTGTCTACAATGAAATGTTAGTATATATTTTAGTATGTGTATTAATTTGAATTGGAACAGAATTTTTCCTGTTGAAGGGAGCATAGGCAGACAAGCATATTTTGTCAAATTTGGTAATGTATTTCCTTCAGAGCAACCAGGTGGATTTCAACAAAAGACTGGATACAATAAGGGATGATGCCGTATATTCTGGACCACCTGGACCAGCAAGTGCTGACAGAGTCTGCCTTCTGGACTGCAACGAAGGGGAGCATCTGCCCACGTGCTCCACATGATTTAGTCCATCACTGACTCATTTAGACTGTGCTGAGACCAAAAAGGTGCATGTTTTGAATTGGGTCTCCACTGATAGCAATTCATTCAGCCTTTTGGTGTGTGCTGGATGCGTATTTGACAAGGATGAGATCATATAGTGTCTTCCCTAAGCAACAGGATGGCTCTTCTGCTGCTGTCAATGGGAGGCAGTGGTTTCTCTCAGTATGAGAGATACCTGTGGTGCCTCTCAGGAAATTCCCTGAGCTTTATGTCCCTCCACACTGCCCCAGCACCTTCCTGACGCAGGCTGCCATAGCAATCTGCTATCTGCTGTCTGTGTAGCTACCCATCCCCACCAGCACAAACCTCCTTGCTGGACTTTCCACCTCAGGCAGGGAGTTGAACCACTTAATATTGCAGTTCCTCATGGTAAAGGTACAGCTGTAACTGAAGTTGTTCTGGTTCATATCTGATCGCAGTTTGACTCAGAAACTGGTTCAGACTCATTCCTGTTTTGAGACAAAAAAAAAAAAAAAAAGATGATCCAGAGCATTTTGAGGCTTGAGCTTCATTCATCTCCCTTATCAGAGACTCTCCAACGGTTTCTGCCATCTCCGAATAGGGAATACATCTGTGTCTGCATTGCTGTATCAACATCTGATCCTCTGCTGGGAAAAACTGAAGCCTGTGGAGCTGCAACACTTTATGTTAGCAGAGAATCTTCATTTTTCTCCTTCAGCTACAAGGAAAGAGGTGGAAAACCCCACAGGGAAAAGGGAGATTGAAGCAATTGATTTGCAGGGCTTGGCATAAGGTTGGGAGAAGAGCTGCTGCAGAGGCTGGGAAGGTACTGATTTCAGGTGCATTGCTCAGCTCTCTGAAAGCTAGCAGCAAATGGAGGGGTACTTTGGACTAATCTGGTCTACCGTTGGGTTTTTTTTACCCCTTGAAATGCATATTTTCTTCCAGTCAGGAGTCCTGGAGTCCAGGACCCTAGCTGGAGGAGTACTTTGGCAGCAAGCCTCTGCCCCTGCCCCTACCTGTGCAGACGGGCTGCTCCCTCCCAGCAGACCCTGCTCCCAGCGCCTGGGGAATCCAGGAGAAACCCCTCATGACAGCCCTTCTCAAGCATGAACTGCAACAACTCTTGCTCTTGAAAGTCGGCGTGACTCCCATAATTTATTCATCCCAAGATGTATTCACCCATCCATTATTTATTTGTGTTTGTTTTACTACTATCATTACAATTTCATAAACAACGGCACAGAGAAAGAGATGGGAAGTTAAAGGCAGAGGTAGCTGCCGGACAAAGGCCCTGGGCTTGCTTCTCCCTGGCTGTTGACTGCCTCCAGGTCTTGTGTAAAGGCATAGCACAGAACAAGCAAAACTTCTCCTCTCTCAGATGCCCTTGCTAGGTTGGTAGAAATCCTTTGTTCCACCTGACCTCCTCTCCATGGTCATCTATATTTTAGTAATATGATGAGGACTCTGGAGCATACTGAAGCAGTGTGGAACACTGCCATGTGCAGAAGGTGAGAGGAAGGCAGCAGAGGATGGGGAAGAGGTGTCAGTGCCGCAGGGCCACCACCTCTCCTCCTCGGTGCATTCTAGGGATGCAGGTTTTTGTGAGCAGGAGGAATGAACTGGTTACCTGTACAATGAATAGATTCAGATGTACGATTTCTGGCCATAACCTGGTGTGAGGATTACAATGGAAACGGGAGATAGTGTTGAAAGGAGGGGGAGGCAAATCCTGTGCAGAAAGTCACCTCCCCAGCATCCTTCCTCTGCAGGCTTGACTACCCGGGCTGTAGAGAGATGATTCAGAGTGATCAGTTTCTCGTGGCTCGGCCATGGCAGCCGACTGTCCCTACGTGCTCCTCACTAATCAACTGCAAGGTAGTAAGTGCTGGCTTAAACCACCTTCATGATTATGGTGTGGAGAGAGAAGTTGAAACGTCAGGTACATCAGGTACATCAAGGCATGAGACTGAAGGACACTGGGTTTCCCGTTAGTGAACATGAGCCGTTTCGTAGTGCAGGGCTTTTTGCAATGTGCTATTGACTTTATAACAGCCATAGCAGCTTTGTTCTGAGTACTGCCCTCTAGACCTCCTTCTTTCAAACAATATACAACTCCATTGTAAATCAATGTCCAAAACCACTGCAGCAATACTACTTTAATCTGGAGGGACCATTTTGAAGAAAAGGGACATTTCTTTAAGAAAAAAGAGAGTGTACAGATTTTCCTAAGAAATCATTTTGAGCCTTTTCAATCACCCAGATTATTTACTTTAAAGTACAGAAACACAGATTTGTTATTATTTTTTTTTTAAAGGAAAGGAAAAGATTGCTACTTTACTCCTATACAGAAGGAAAAATAAATAACCACGGAATTAGATGGTAGCATATAAACGTTTTATGTAAATCAGGAGAAGAGGTTAAGTGGTTGCAAAAAAAGCCTTTAGCCCTGGGAAACGTGAAAAGTGAACTGTTTCAGATTGTATGTGTACTGGATTTCTAAGAGGACAACTTATCTGTAGCTTTGTTTAAAACTACTGGAGGTTTTGAAATACTTGAGTCCAGCAAAATTAAATCAGAGTCTTAGAGATGAAAATTTAATCAGGACAAAAAAAAAAAAAGCCCTAAATAATACATAGAAATGTCATGGATATTTGAACATTTTGTTGCACAATATATGGTACATAGGGTTGTTTTTTACAACACAAGAAGATTATATTTGGGTTGGGTTTTTTTCTGAGCATAAGCACAGGTGGGAAGAACAGCTGTGAGATGGATGAGCAGAAGTTAACATCGCCTGTTCTCTCCTCAATAAGTGTAGAAAGGGTAGAAAGAGTGTTTTGCTGTTTGTCCTTGCTAGGTGTGAATGAACACACAGGCTCTAGGTCTAGCAGATCTGCGGCACGATCTGTGTATTTAAATGTGTAAGCAACCAAGAAAAGGAGTTTTTAGACACTATTCTCTTACTTGGACATCCTTACTAATATCTTTTCTGATAGATTTTAAGGGGTCCCTGACTAGCTCTGGCTGCTTATTTCCCCATTATTTTCAAACAAAAATACTCATAGTATCTCTTAAGTTGAGGTAAAAGCTATGGCCAAGGATGTACCATTAGACAGTGAAACTAGTAAGTGGCAATAGTTTTGTTATTTCCGTACCTGGAGGATGCAGAGGAAATGCACACATTTGCCATTTGATTTAGAAATGCTATCCCAAATAATGTTCTCTCTCTGAGTATTTATG
Source organism: Eurystomus gularis (assembly GCA_013400335.1). Classification (NCBI taxonomy): domain Eukaryota; kingdom Metazoa; phylum Chordata; class Aves; order Coraciiformes; family Coraciidae; genus Eurystomus; species Eurystomus gularis. The sequence goes on along the minus strand of VZZY01025342.1, from coordinate 96,514 downwards.
CATGTATTGGAACTGTATTGTATTTGTTAAGCACCTGCATCACATAATTCTGCATTAAAACAAGGTAAAATTGGGTCCATTTCACTCACACATACATCATAACACAGAATGTAGTGACTTTAAATATTTATGGCATTGTGCTGTACGATACTGTAATGCAACCCTTGCATTTTCATTTCATTTAGTTGTTATCCTGCCCTTAGGGAAATCTCTTTTGCCCAAGAATGCACACTCTCTGTAACAAATAGGATCACAAAATCTCAAAAAAAAGAAAAAAAAGAATAGTAGTAATTTATATAGAAAGAGGAAGTATGTTAGTTCACCTACCGTTAGTTCACCTAAACAATATTGACCTAGAGAAGCATTTTTGCATCCAAATAAAACAGTTATTAAGCAACTGGACTCTGCATATGGTAGCAAAACTTTTAAGAAAAAATGAACAATATTTTTTGCATAGTGTGATCCTTTGTTGAAACTTTCTATAAATCGAAGGTGTATGATGTATCCATAACAGTATCTCAAGGCACCTGATTCCCTGTGGTCTAGATCCACATTAGAAGTTCTCTGATCATCCCCTGTGTGGAAAGACTCAAGCAGTTAAGGGAATCCGGACCATTTTACAATTCTTCAGCAACCTCAGAAGGTGAATGGCAGTTTCCAGTGGTCTAGGAAAAATAAACCAAAATAAACTCCAGGGAAATAAGTGTTTCTGATCGACTCGCAGTTAAAAATGAGGAAAGCTTTGCCCAAAATTGAAGTTCAACAGAAAGTCTAAGCCACGTGACTTGAAAGCAAATCAAAGGTGGAAGAATGGTCTTTTGATCAAGGTACTGACCTGAGAGCAAGCACAGGTTCATATCTTTGCTCTGCTGCAGATTTCCTGCCTTTACGTGCGCTGTCTCTGTGCTGTGTTTTCTGTGAACTGAGACAACAGCAGCTAACCTGCACACTGCTTGGGATGGGGCAGTCTTTGTCTTCTGCAGAGAAGTGCCCAGTTCAGTGAAGGCTTGACCCCATGGTATTGTGGCACAATGGGAATGCTGCACAGGCTGGCAGAAGCATCTCTCAAGCGAAATGTTTCTGAATTCAGCAAGTCTTTGCAATGGTAAGCCATAGTTTCGCTGCACAATACAACTTCTCAGAAGGTTTTTGGACAAAGATTTTTACATTGGAAAGAGCTGAATGAAGTGAATGAAAACATTTCAGGAGAATATATCAACCCCATCACATTCTCCAAGGTGCTTTATGAAAACATTTTGCTGTGGAAGGGACAAAAGGATTTCCTTCAAACTTACCATTTCTTCTTTTGCACTCTTACAAAGAAGTTTGAGCCTTATCAGCTCTAAGTATTTTATAATGTGTTGGTCCATGAAGAATTGGGAGCTTCTTGACATTTTGCCTTGACTTGTGTTTAAAACAAATGTAAAAAATCTTTGAATTTCCTCTCCAACATATGTCCTACTTTTCAACCAGCGCCACTGCATAGTGTCCACTGAGATCACCATTTTAATAAAATTGCCGTCAAAGCATTAATTCCACTGTTATTAATTCAAAAAACCTCTCAGAAGTTCAGTATTCATAAAAGAAAAATCTTCTTTGGCTCACCAATATATAAATGTAATCCTTCTAATACGGCAGCACTGAATAATAAGGAGCCAAAAGCTACAGATCTAATTACTGTGCATCACTGGCTCAGGAGTCATAAAAACCTTGAGTCTGAATAAACAATCCAGACTTCTATTATTAAAGTATACCAATTACTTCTTTTGGCAAACAAATTCTGTATCTTCTTACGATAAAGAAACACATCTTTATGAACAGATTAAATCATCTGATTATGTAACAGCCTATTTGTGGCCTAAAAATGTCCAATCAGAACCACTCTTGCTATCACTAATCTTTACACTGAATTCTAATCAGGGTATGGTAATGAGAAGAGGAGAAGTGAGCTGTCCCTCAATGCAATTTGAGAGACAGGGCTTGCTGACTTTCCTCCAGGGAAAGGAAATGTCAGAAACTTTACACCCAGCTCCACCACTGTCCGCCTGAGAGAAGGGCGGTGTTTTCAGAAGTGCTCATCAGCTGCCTGAGTTCAGCAGACACAGCTCTTTCTGTGGGAACTGAGCTGGGCCACTGACAAGAGCTTTCTGAAGTTCTTCCCTTCTCTGCTGTCCGTGGACCAAATCACTCCTTCCCATGGCAGAATGAAAAAGGAAACCGTGACAGGAAGGAAATCTCTAGATTGTTCCTTTGCACTGTTTTTTGTTGTTTTCTAAATTGTACCATGCAGAAAAGGAGTTTGCATCATTAACCTAAGAAGCAAATGACTGAAGTTGTGTTTTCACTCAAAACCAGCGGTGGAGGCTGGGGAGTAGGGTGAGAGCACAGAGCAAAAAAGGGAGCATGTTGAAGGCTTTGCATCACCTTGGGGATCCTTGCTCAAGTGCCTGGTACCACAGCTGTCCTTGGAGCCCCTAAGAAAGGGGTTTTCTAGCCTCCAAGGAGCTTGGCAGGAAAGGTAAAGGGTGTTTGATCTTACCAGCTTTTCTGGTCCTCTCTGTTCCTAGGCAGCTTCCTTTTTCCAAACGCATTCCTGGACTTTCACAAAGCCTAGAAGATAGCAAGATAATGGTAGGAATTACCTTAAGGTGATGCATAGACCAATAGCTTTCTGTGTCTGCACTGTTACTCACATTAATTTGAGGGGCATGATCAGATTCTGTGTAAATCCTTAGGTTTCTGTCATGTGGATTCAAATGAATACTATTAATCTATTTCTCGAAGAGAAAGCTGAATTCCTAATTATGGAAATATCTGTCACTGCAAAATTAAAAAGGAAGGAAATAAACCTACTGAAAATTAGAGTAGTCCTTTTCCAGGCTCACTTTGGCTTGGGAATTTATAAATATTTGGTCTGTGCAAGCACAGAAGAAACACCAGTTGTAACACAAACACAGGCACCTTGGAATCAGAAGAGTGTAGACGTCAGAACAGAGAGCCAGGTTGCAGCACGTGCTGATTTAAGAGGTGGATAACAGAACAGTGGAATAGGTATAGATGTGGCGGGACTGGATTTCAAATGAATGAGGCTACGCATCAGGACTACAGGAGATAAAACATCAGGAGTGAGTAAGTTAAGTACATCTTAAATTAAGGTTCTCTTCCATTCAGATTGAATGAATCCACTAGTAGTTACACAAAGCGAAAAAAATTATAATCTGGGAAAAACATATAAAAAGCACTCAGCCTTTGTGATAATATGAGGCAAGAATTAATATGGTTCTTGTTAAATCAAGCGGCTAAGATCACCTTTACTTCATTGGTGCTGAATTTAGCCCAATGTGAACAGACAACTGCTATGACAGGATATTCAAAGAGCCCTAATCCTGTAGGCACGTCTGAATAACCTACCATTACAGCAGAGGACACTTACAAAAGAAGTCGGCAATAAAAGACTAATAATTCAAATACAGCCATTCCATTGTATTCGTAATGGGAAAAATTAAAACCTTCTAGATTAGAGGAACTAGTGACTAGTGAGGAGCTATGCGAGAAATGGTGGAGTAATAAAGTACTCTGCTAAGGAGCTGAATCCCCCTTGTGAGGAGAAGCCATGTCTCACAAGCCTCTTGGAGTCATCTAAACATTTGGTTTAGAGTGGCTGAGTTGACATAATCCACCTGGATTTCCAGAATATTTTGAAATCTAAAGTATCTTAAAGAAACCTTGCAACAACAGCGTGAGGGGAAAGATCTTTGCGTGGATAAAAAAACATGTTAAATGACAGTTATTGGTGGATAGGAGTAAGTGAATAATTTGGCAGTGGAGAGAGCCTGTGGGGAGTTCTGCAGGATCAATGCTAGGATTTGTGCTGCGCAATATATTCATGAACAATCTAGAAAAGGTGATGAGCAGTGAGATGGAAATTTTGCTGATAATAGTAACTAATGCCAGAGAGTCAAAAAGTCCAGTTAAGAAATATTGGTGAAACATCCCATGATCTTAATAACACAATGGCAATTGAAATTCAGTGTAACTCAAGTGTGAAAGGGAAAAAACCCCTAAGTTTATACAAACTCTGCATTTACTAGTGACACTAGAGAATGAGATCTTGAGTTTGTAATAGACAGTTTTATGAAAATTTCTGGTCAGTGCCAACTGCAGTAGAAAAAAAGTTAATCTAGCATTACAAATGTTGAGGAAAACAACAGAGAACGGAACAGAGAACTATTTCCCATCTGTGAATACCGCATGCTGCTCTGGTCCCTTCATTTCAAAGGATGTAGCAGAACTGGGAAGGTTCAGAAAATGGCAACAGGCTCATCAAAGGTATTGGAACAACTCCAGTTGAAGGCAGGATTAAGTAGATGGGAATCCTTCCGACTGAAAAAAGAGATGCCTGAGGGATGTAAACCAATGAGTGACACGACAGAGTGGATAGTGATTGACTGCTCACAGTTTCTTCTGCTACAAGAACAAAAAGACATCAAATAGAGCTAACAGAAGCCAAATGCAAAGTAAAGGAGATGGTTTTCCTGCAACCAGTAACAGACCTGAGGAACTCCTTACCACAGGATGTTGTTAATGCTGATGGTTTACAGACATCTGGGTGAAGATGCCATGAACTTATGTAAGGGAAATCTGCAGAGAAATGCTCAGTGCCCAGAAACCAAGAGTGGTTCAGGAATCCCCAGAGCTGCAAAAGGTTAAAGGGTGGGAGAGACTCAGGGGAAGACCATGTATGTTCATCCTGTTCCTCAGGCACCTGCATTTGACCATTGGTGGGAACAGAATGAGTCCTTAACTGGATCTTTTGTCCAATCCTGTATGGTTTGCTTAGGTTCTTCTGTAGCATTATATCAGTAACAGGGCAAAGCGATTTCTTGTTCCAGGCCATGCTATGTTTGGAGGTTCAAGGCAAACCTATACTGAGAACAATATCAATCTCGAAGTCTTTGTGAAGCTTCTCTGACTAAAATATATAGCCAGAGCAGTCAACAGAGGAACCTTTGTCTAGCAAAGAAAGCAAATAAACCCTGGCATCTCATCTTGTGCCCTGGAGAGTTGTCTGACAGAGTGATACTGAAATAAATGCTTAGCTGCAATTTGCTAAACATACATAGTTTCATACTTTGACCTCACGTGAGTATAACAGATATAGATAACACAGTGGAGACCATGCTGTAATTTGTAAATCTTCCTATGTCTTGGCAACAGGACTGAATATCCCAAGTTATAGATTTGTAGCAATACCATGCATGCAATAAAATTCTAACAGTTAGCATTTAGGTCTGGATTGTTGGTTACTCTGAAGCTGCTGTATACATCACTGACAATGTAACAGGAGAATTAAAGTGAGTGTAAGCTACCCTTTTACATCCATTTAAGTCTCTTTTATGCTGCCAGAGCAACATAAAATGGTTTTAGAGTAGCGAGCAGCAGGCTGCTCCAGTTTAAATCTGCTGTTGTTAGAGACAGGCAGTCCCTGCCCATTTTATTTCAGACAGGAAAAAAGTATGAGGGAAAAAGTAGGAGAATAAACTTGTCACTGATTCAGCCCATAAATGCATCCTGCAGAGCTGCTTCCTTGATTTCAGGTGACAAAGAAGAACAAGTTGAAACAAATGACACAGAAAAATGTTCCTGAGATTTGAGCTGTTTCAACAATAATTTGTTGTCCATCAGACTCATGAGGCTTAACTAATGCTTTGTGAACTGTATCAACTAGGATATCCTTTTTCTTCAAGTATCTTTTCCAGTTGATTAGCCTGTAACTAAAATGTCTCTTGGGCAAGCTACAAATTCTAGAAGCCCTAATAAACCGACTAACCAGTAATCCCTTCCCACTGCCATGCTGCTTTCACTTTCGTAATCTGGGGAGGTTATTCCTGTCACTATAGTTTTTCTATAAAAAGAGTTTATTATTCCCCACCAGCTCTGTATTTGACCTCACTCTTCCTGATGCAAATTTTACAATTACTGTGGTACCACCTGTATCAGCTGAATTCTGCATTTAAAGCCAGGCCTCCCCTTGTAATGAGTCTCCCAGGCCAGCATCAGAGAGGTAACAGGTAGAGTTGCTTTTTACAGATTTTTTTAATACAGGTTTTAATTTTTAGGTACATGTTGTTAAGAAATATCCATTAGCTGAGAAATATAAACCAACTCTTTTATGATGACATAGGTGCGCGGTACCATTTTCTGTGGGCTTATGGGAAAGCAAATAAAGAGAACCCACCTCTAACTGCAGTAGGCTATCAACATAAAAATCAAGCTTTGCGTTAGCAGCTCTTCATTCTAGCGTGGTGTGCCACAACAGGCGAAGATTTCAGCCTGCAGAGACTAAGGGGGAAGTAATTCTAATATATAAGACGCAGGCACTTTCATTATCATTAGCAAGCATGCTGGATTATTCATGAAAGCCTCACTTACAGATATAGGCAGGCATTTGCCATTTATTCCTTAGTGTAATTTAACTCAACACATCACTTTTTATGTTATCCTTGTGGAAGGTATTTTGATCTTAATTGGGCTTTTATTAACACATTACTAAAACTCTGTATCCATTTGCACCTACCCATCTAGCACTGGGTTGCAGAGCCATCCATCAGGAACAATATATAAGCTTTATGTTATGGGGAATCTTTCAAGGAAGCCCTAAATGGGGAGTCTGGATTTAGCTGGAAGTGTGTTGGGAGGACAGGCTCCGTAGGGCCACCCCTTGTCAGCAGAGAGTAGGAAGACTGTGACACCCAGCTTGCACACATTGCTCGAGAAGAAAGAGCTGAACTGGCTGAAAAAGTGTTTTCTAGGAAAAGAAGTGCTACTGTCAGACATCATTCCTTCCCAGTCTTCTCCTTCCACAGTGCTCCTCACCCTTCTTCCTTGGGACTCCTTGGGAAGTTGCAGTGCAGGGCTATGTCCTGCCACTGCTGCTCCTGGTCATTGCTCCTCTGTGTGGTGTCCCCGATCCCCTGCACATCCAGGGGAGGATTAGCACTACTTAGCATGGCAAAGGATGGCAAAATTTGCCTCTGTGTGCGATGATCGCGTTTCCAAAGAAAAGGTTGAACAAATTGGTCTTGATGTAGTCAGTTTTGTGGTTTTGATTAGGCATGGTCAAGTTACAACATACTGGTATGTGTTTAGCTGAGAAGCAAATAAAAGGAATACTTCATAGCAAACTTGTTTATTTGGATGGTACTGGGAAGGAGCAGAGATGTTAGAGGAAAATGATTTGCCTAGTTCTTATGCTAATGAGGCAAAATATATTTACATCTATTACATATATATTTACCTCTTCAAATTATCATCAGTGAGGCAGCGGTAAAACGAAGGGTTGTCTATACATCTGGTGTTTTGTGGTAAGGCAGATGAAAGCAGGTCATTTCTATTTTGCCAAATTCGAGGAAGGCTCACACCATTGACATGCATTTTTCCTTGACTGCATAACTGCATGTAGTTATATGTCTGTTTTTTTTTCATATTCATATTATGTAAAGGTAGTTGAAATGAAATAAAATGCACGAAAAGGTTTACACTCTTAAAGTGATAATGATTGACTAAAAACGGTCTGCTTAGCACTGGCCTGCTTAGCACCTTTAACAGGTATATACTTCAAGATGGCTAGCTGTATATTTTTTCATTTTTATTTCATTACTGAAAAGTAACCTCATTTCTAAAGAAATGAAATGGAATGCCCTAGAAATTGCTCTAACAACACATTTATTCCCACTAAAAGGTCATGTTATTGCTATAAGATTTTCGACTTGTATTATACACTACAATTCTCTATTAAACTGTACACTATGGATAAAAATAATACCCCAGGGAAGATTTTAATCGTTCATTATTCTATGGACCTTTTCCATGAAATGCTTTATTTTTCATACACTTCCTCTTACCTCTCTTCTGCCTACTCCCATATCTCTTCACTATTCTAACAAATGACATTCATATCAAAAACCCAGATAAATCAATGAAATGATCGATTTAGAGCAGAACAAAAACCGGTGCTGTAGAAATATCCCTCAACAACAAGCAGTGAAGGTGTGACTAGGTTGTTGCGAAGGGAAAAGCAGCTTCTTGGAGGTCGATCTTCAGCTGTTAACTAGAATGATCGCTGTATAACAGCCTTGTTTTCTTCAGTTCCTATTCTTCCTCGTCTTGGCTCCGACGCTGAAACTGTTATTATGGCAATAACAGACATTTATGTTGTTTACGCTATCCTCTAAATGTGTGCCATGATTAGCGTGCTTGCAACATGACGATATTACAATGGTGTTTATGGCAACTACTGGCCAGGGAAGTGTAGAGAAGGGAGGGACACCCCACACCACGTTACGGCTCACACTGAAGCTGAACAAGATGCTGCATTCCTCCTTCATGGGGAACAGAAGATCAGTTGCTTGCTTTCTCAGCTTGTGTCTCTCTGAGCTTCCTTTCGGATTTTGTTTGAAAATCCAATATGGAGAAAATAAAGGCAGTTGAAGTGACATATATTATCACTGCATTTCATCTTAAAATGGTAAATTCTGCATGCTTGAATGTGAAGCAATAAGTACACCCAGGCTGAACATTTTGATAGACCCGCGTGACACAGTGGTGCAGGGAAACCAAGACAGGTTTCATGTTATTTCAGATTTTTGAAAGGAATTATAGATATTTCCTATAGCTATTATGCTATCATTTTATATGGGCCAAAATTACACCATCATCAAAGGTAGCACTTCTGCCCAGTTATGGGTATTTTAAATCCCTGCTAGTATTTCTGAACATCCACAGATTTAATTAAATTAAAATAGGTATTTCGGTCCAGCTGCCAGGTACAGGAGATGACAATTGTTTTTTTCCTAAATCCACCACCCTCATTTAAAAGAAAAGAAAAAAAAAATTCTCTTTCTTTACAAGCCGGTCTACCTCTAACATTGCTTATCAGAGATTTCAGACTGCCACTTTGTCTGGAGATGGTTTGTTGTTAGGAGTTTTGCTTGATCAGTAAATAAAGGAACTTCAGGAACATATTTCTTATTTTATTGAAAGGTACACAGAGAGATTCAATTGCCTGTGTGTAGTACACTAGAGGACGCAGTAAATATTTTTCATATGCATGCTACCTGATCTCACAGACTGGAAAACGGCAGGTGAGAAAAATCCTAGATCCTCTGTACCCCATCAGCAACTATAGGTTTAGTTTTAAATAAACATTTTGACATATTTCCTGACATTTTAACCTTTTTATTATTGCACTGTTACCTTTGTTAACAGCACTGTAGCAGCACCTGGATTTACCAGAGTACCATTTCCAAACAGCAGACTTGTTTACTGGTTTGGAATTTATACACCATTTCTTTTAGAAATCCTAAAGTAAGAGGAATAAATGCCTCAGCGCTGATCAGAGTAGATTACATCTGTGCTGCGAAGCATAAACTTGGTGTCTAAATCAACACTACCCCATTTTGATAGTATTTCATGTTTTGATAGCTTTTTGCTTTCTCTTTTCCAACAAACGTATTTACAGAAATTGTGCTCAGAGATTTAAAGCATCCTGTTACATTTCATACAAAGTATAACAGCACTGTAACTATCATCTTATAGTCTGAGGGAGAAATACCTTGATAATACTACGGTCACTGTTTTAATCTTCCATCTCCTTTGTTCATAACAAGTCTCGTCACAAGGAAAATATCATGCACCAGAATGCATCTGGCAAGAACATGAAGATGCTATTGCCAATAGCTGTTATGGTAGTAAATGTCAATGCTAAATGAAGGACTGCAACACCTTGAAGAGCATCGGATCTTACTGTGCTTCTCAGTCCTTGCTCAGATTTTGGCTGGATTATCTCTGCAGTCATATCACTTTCCCAAATTTTGATACAATGGTCTTAGTATTAGTCATGCAAATAAAGGTATCAATATACGAGAAAAATAAACATCTGAACAGTGAATGGCAAGAAGCCGTGACACACTTCCACCTTCCTTCATGAAATCTGTTGTCTGATACTTCTGCTCCTCTTGCTTTCTAATATTTAATATTAAAATGAGCATGAAAAGAAATCCATTTCTGCAGATGTAATCAAGAGAGACAGCATTCAGCACTTTCTTCAGAAAGTAAAGAGCTAGTGAAAGCGCTCGATAGACTCAAGCTCTTGGAGACTCATTACCAGTAGCAATTTCACAGGCTTTTTCCTTGTACACTACCATCCTACTCTCACCTCTAATTGTGAAATGCTTGTTCATTCTCTGTGTTTTAACCCCTGCCCTCATTAAGGAGAGGAAAATAAATGGCTACCTTACAAGTAGCGTTGGAATATAAATGTTATCCAGTATGGCTGTTTCCTCTCTAGCCAGTTTCACACGCAGGTTAATGCTGTTCTTCAAGCCACAAGGAACACATCACCCGGTTTTGTGCAGGCAAGCTGGAGCTCATTCTGCGTGTCCTCTGAGCATGGCAGAGGTGAACAAGCTCTGACTCAAGGACTTCTTTGTTTCATCTACACCCATTATTTCCTACATCCAATAAATGTTTGGAAAAAACTTCTCCCCTGAGGGGATTATTTCCACTTAAGGGAGAATTTTCTCAAAAATGTAATACACAACCCCAGAATTTCATAGTTCTCACAGTTTTTTCTTTGCCATTATTTCTTTTCCATTTTTTTTTCTTTCATTTAAAGTAAATGGAAAGCAACCTCCTCCAACAGACTACTATTTGGACACAAAAGGCAGGAAAGGAAAGTAAAACATATGTATAATCTGAAATGAGATTTTTGGGAAATCCTAAAGAAAACCATTATTTGCCCCAATAGAGACTGCAGTAGGAATATAACATTTCTACAAGAACCTGAATTTCTTTCCATAGCAGAAGGAGCTTTCTCCCGGATTCCCTTGGCAAAGGTTGCTGGACAATAACCCTGTGGAAGCCAGCATTAGCTTCACCTCTCTACACTCAGCTTTTGTTCCCCACAAAATGTTTTGAGGTTCATTTGAAGAATTATTGTTTCTGCCTCCCCACAAGACTGCCTCTGCGCTATGTTCATCACAGGCTTTTCTCCTCCTGTGTCCCCAACATCCTAGCAATGTCAAACCCTCTAATGGTGGCTGCTCATATGAGCTCTGAGTAACGCTAGAGAAAAGACAAGGTAATCATAGTGAGTGCCATCACAGTGGCCCGAGGGTGGAGAAGCGATGGAGTGTGTCCATAGCATTTGCCTCTGACTTGCTGTCCACCCCCGTCCTTCCTTCTCAGCTCATCTCTCGCTCCCTCCCCAGCCCACACCACAGAGTGAGGCCACTTGGTTCATGTTTCCTGAGGTTCTGCTGCGTAATTTTAACAAGAAATGTTAAAGGTGCAAGGTAAATGACTTACAAGCAATGTATGTACACACCAGTTGATACCACTTTGCCCCTAAAAATGACAGGGAGGAAGTGGTTACAGACTTATTTTATATACTAACACCAGCTACACTTGCTAAAATATTTTTCTAGGAGTGTGGGTTTTTGTAACTCTGAAGTTAACTAGTGTTAGTTGCTAAGTAAATGTTAACTTGTGAAAGAGACAAAAAGATAATGCTTGAATGCAAACATTATATTGTAATGGATTTATGCTTTGGATGTGAAAGTAATTACCTTTTCTTAAGTAGTCTTTACAAAAATAGTGGCAGTCACATAGGTTAATTAACCATGAAAGAGCTGAAATAGTACTTACTCTGGAGACATTTATCTACAGGCAGTCAACCAGGCAAATTAAACCACTCTGGAGTTGCTGTCACATACCTACCAAATATGTATTTTTTTGGGAGTGAACAAGCAAAGATGTTTCTCTCTAACTAGATGTGCTATATCTGTATAGCTATCTGCTCTATGTGGTTCTGCTCCAGGACACAGAATGACTTATTTTTCGTGATAGCAGCAAGATATTACAATGTTTGCAAACAAATACATAAAGCATAGAGCTAAATATTCTTACTGTTGAGCTGCAGAAGTCCTAAAGCTTTACAAGAGTAACTCTGTTAAATTCAGTGGAATATTTCCATGTATCAAGATGACCTAGATAAAACTCAGGAAGGAGTAGGGGATAGTCCTTGAAACCAATCTACTGCTAACCAGAGAAGCTGAGAGATATTAATTCCTGACAAAAATGGTCTTGACTTCTCATATGACCTGACACATGACTGGAATTATTTTAAATATGTTCCACTTTAAAAGAATAATAACACTTTGCTCTTGAGTAGAGTCTGTTGGTTGAGGATTTTAACTTGTGCTAAATGCTTCAATTAATTAAAGGTCAGTCTGTCCTACACATGGAGAGTGAAGCATGCAAAAGTCTGAGAAAGACTCAAAGAAAATTTGGTTCCTTCCTAGAGCTTTATGACCATTTTCAGGCCAACAATTTCATGATTCCACTTTCTCCCAAGCTCTTTGAGGCAATCTACTGCCCTATGGCACACAAAGGAAAGAGTTTTCCCCTGATGCTTTCCCAAGATGAATTAATTTTTCTTGGTCAAAGTAAGGCACATAGGGCAAAATTCTTTTTTATACCCTGAATGGCACACAAGTGGTGAAGGGCCAGTTATGGCCAGGGCCCAAACCCAACAATACCTTGTGAGGTCAGTGAGAGAGATTGTAGCTATTTTACAACTGGGTCAGATCCATACAAATTAAGCGAAACTCTCAAAATTATGCAACAGGTCAGTGACAAAGCTGGAAGTAGAACTCGCTGATCTCACTACCAATCGCCATGTACTAATTATTTCCATTTATATCATTTACTTTACAGTGCAAGGCAGATACTCTTCCCAAACACAGCGGAAGAAACAGACCCTGGCCAGCAGAACGTACAGCCCACTTTAAGCAGTGAGCATCATTAGCTCTTAGCTGGTCTATTCATGTTACGTGCAACTTTCTACAGGACAGACAGGGTCAAAATCCAAAATATATCAAAGATCAGGAGATGAGACATAATCAGCTAGGCATATATCAAGCTTTCCAAAATATTCTTTGTATTACTATTTTAAATTGCAGTACAGGGAACAGAATACACCATTAAGCAGTGATGATTTTAGATTAAGCATTTACCCTACGACAGGCTGCAATATCATACACAGACAAGAGAGACTGTTATTTTTGAATGGCATCAAATTGTGAATTGAAGCACAGTGGGCAGGAAAAGGCTGCAAAGGGTTTTGAAAGTGATTGCTCATCTGTGGAGTAAAATACATCCTTTTTAAAGCCCTGCTGTGGCCAGTATAAAATGATCGGGGTGAGAGTCTGCATGTGGTCTGCCGACGTGTAGGAAACAGAAGAAAAATCATTGTCCAACATCGGCCTGGGTCCATTACAGGTACATGAATAAGCCAATACAAAATGGTGACAGAAAGTTATCCTACAAGTAAAACTTCTCTGAAATTCAGGCAGCGGTGATTTAAAGCAGTAGCTGATGAGAATAGGGGCTAGTGAATTTTCAAACAAGGGATGTCAGGACTGTATTTTTCTTTCTTAAATTAGAGGAAAAGTGTGACAGCAGGAGCTCAGCAGAAGCTCAGCAAGAGGAAGAAGAGGTTTCCCCTTCAATAGACGAGATGTTGCCAATTAGCTGTCTGGTGGCATCTTACCTCTGTGGCAGGCAGACGGGAGCTCCCTGCTTCTGCTGCTTCTCGTATTTGGATGGAGCTGTGAGCTAGCCCCTCCTTCAGATGTCTCTCCTGAGGTGCTACACCTGCAACAGCCCACAATGTGCTACTTAAACCTGCTTCCTTCCTGGCTTGAGCACTGGCTGTATCTTTTACGTCCTTGATTTTGCCAGTTGGTATTTGATGTGGTTAATCTACTTTTGACATTCCCTTTGATGCATATATAGTGAGAGAAAAATGTGTGCTGGAGGCTTTACACTGGTTTATCTCAAACTGAAAGAGGGTTGATTTAGATGAAATGTATGGAAGAAATTCTTCACTATGAGGGAGGTGAGACATTGGAACAGGTTGCCCAGAGAAGCTGTGTGGATGCCCCCTACCTGGAATTGTTTGAGACCAGGTTGGATGGGGCTTTGAGCAACCTGGTCTAGTGGAAGGTGTCCCTGTCCATGGCAGGGGGTTGGAACTAGATGATCGTTAAGGTCCCTTCCAACCCAAACCATTCCATGATATGTTATGATTCTACGATCTGTGTGAGTTCCCCAGTGGTTTCTCTGCAGGGACGTGAGAGGATTGGAGTGTCATGGGACTGGGCACCAGCTCCAAGGTTTTGTTAGCATGCATATCAGAAATCCACTCAGGAGCTGTTAAAGTTACCATCCCAGGCTTTATTTATATGCACCATGCCTGGGAAAATTGTCTAGATCTATATTAAAGGCAAAAATTGCTTCAAAAAACTGCAGTTCAACACAGTAATGGACTTGCACAAAGCACTCCTCAATTATCAGCTCCACCTGTCACACAGGCCTGGACCCCCTTCCAGTGCAAGAGGGAATGGCTGGTAAATGGAAGAAAACACAACTTCTAAAGATTATTTTTCTATTTCCATCCACACCTTATTTCTGAACATTCTTTTAAAGCGCTAAAAACCTACTTTTATATGGAAGAGAATATCTGTTAAAGCTTCAGCTTAAATTACTTTCTTCAGTTTTCAAGTGTTTACTTTTCTTCAGACAAGTGTGGTTGCTTCTTGGGCTTGGCTTGCTATGAATCCACAGGGTATGCATTAGAAGATATATGTATGCAGCTGTAAAAGGAAATACATATTAAATGAGAATAGAGTTCACATACTCATTTTATCAAGCTACCAATGATAAGGTGTCCTATCATCTTGCCACTTCACTCTGGCAGGCATTTGTGAATTTTCTGTTTTTTAGATGTTGCTCATCTTCAACCAGCTGCCACGAACGGAGCCAAAATCTATTTCAAAGGAGGGTGTGAACCACTGTGTGAGCTGCTCCACCAAAAGCACTGCAAAGCTCGAAGGGCTTGGTTTTCTACTGCATCAAGCCTTTTCATTTTCACCGTGCAAAGTAAAAAAAAAAACAACCAGCTATCATAGTTTGAGAGAAAGTTGTCTTTGATATAATGTGGTATAAATAATTACACCAGTGGAGGGCAATGCAAATGTGAACTCAGCTGCTTTCTGCCAATTCATCCCTTCGGAAAGTGAGAGAATTGGGAACAGCTGCCCATTGGCAGGGACACTCTTTTTGTAGGAGCTGCTATGCCAGAGGACCGTTTTGTCTCTGAATGGTGAGGTAAAGGGAGTGTGGGATTAAATATAGGACAAAAACAGATTGTCTTGAGGTTTTGGCAGAGTTTTAAAGGGAGAAGATGGATAGTATTCTTTTTGTAAGGAGCGAATAGTTACCTTTTGAACTTCTGAGAATGAAACTGAATGTCTGAACTTTAATTTGAGGAGGTGGTTGTGGGGGAATAAAAAGTGCTGTGAAACTGTACTTGGAGCCATAGGAATTGAGTGGAGTTTGGGGTTTTGAAGTTTGGGGGTTTTAAGAAATGTTCTTGATGGCTAATTTTGGGTTGGCTGGTTGGTTGTTTTTCTGGTGGACATCACCGTAATGCTTTAAAACAGGTCTGTTTTGGCGTTGTACAAACCTTCCCTGAAATACAGCCAGCACAGGGAATGTGTAAAAAGCAATGGCAAAATCTTGTCAGCAAGTAGCGTATCATGTCTTGCTTCCATTTTAGCTTGTCTGATGACTTTATTGTTTTAGACAGTAAACTAACTGCTGCCTTGGCCTTTCACCTTCTGTCCCAAACAAGTATTGCCAAAAGATATTGAAGTATTTTTGCCTTCTGAGATAAAATAGAGCAGTGTGATTTTTTGGCAGAGGTTAAGCATCTAACAGCCAGTAGCAGGATGTTTGGCCTGAAAGATGGCATACAAAACAAGTAGACCTCATAAAAACTATGGTTTCTGCCCTGGGCAAAGGTCAGTAAAAAGGCCACTAAAGTCTACAGAGTTTGTACTAATGGAACTGGACCAATAATCTAATCACTGATCTTGATTCTTTATAGTCTCATATGCTGTATAGTCATTAATGTTGGTGCAAAGTGAGCAGAAAATGAAATTAAAACTATTTTTTTTTTTTTTTTGGCTGCAACCCCAGCAGTCTTTAATACAATATGTCCATCTCACCTGACGAATCTGATCCAGCTTAGGCCTGGGTGCACAACCACATTATTGTCATAGTGGCTAGAACATGTGATGCAGTGGTTATGTGAGCTCTAAGAGAGGCTACCTGATATAGAGGCTATTACAATAAAATCACTTCATTATCATGTTTTGAACAGTAGAGTAGGCTTATTCTGTTCAGCGTCTTCTATTGTGTGAATATGATATTTCAAGTTTGTATTACTCATGAAATCCCATGTGCTGTCCTTTGGAACTCTGCCTGTTGTCCCTTGGTTTTATACAAAACTTCGCAGGGTGATCAATGGTGAAACTCAAGAGAAGAAGAGAACAACAATAGTGCAGCAGTGCTTTGTCTGGGATTTTTTACGCTGACTTTTTCCTGACAGTGGGGCGAGAAGTGAAATTACAGTTCAGATGGGCATTAATGATAAATATTTACATGACCCTTCCAAAGCACAGAGAAGCATTTGATTTGGGTTGGTTGGCTACAATCATTCCCTGCTCGTACAACAAACACAGTAAATATTGCCAAAGTGTAAAGGAAGCAAACCCATCTGTCTTTCAGCAGGAGGTGCAATCTACCCGGCGCAAGACTTCATTTTGTTTTGGGTTGTTTATTATTTGCACTACCACCCATCTCTCATCTGGTACGCAGCATGATGCTATCTCTGCAGTTGTTTTCTCCAGCGGTTCTCTATTGTTTTTCCTCATTGTCTTTTGATGAAAAGTCTGTGATCATTTCCGATAGCTGAGGAATAGTTTTTCCTTTGGTGCTGCTTTCTTTGCTATTTGGTAGTGTATTTGTCTCAATTTCAGTTTCACCTCCGTGGTATTAGTTATACAGCTCTTCCTCCAGTGGGTGTAGATCCTGCAAGATGTTTTATGTTGGCAGTGGCCTGCAGGGGCCTCACTCGAGCCACTGGCACAATCCATTGCCCACACAGAGCAGCCTGTAAAGCCAAGGCCTTGATTTGTTCAATAACACCTGCTTTTCAGCTCCCTTGCAGCATCTAGTTCTCCATCTTCTTTTGCTATCATTCTGTAGCCGCACTGTAGTATGTATATTGGGCATAAATCACGATTAGACTAGCAGGGAAACTTTTTGCACATGTTCATCAGCAGTGTAACAAGGTGTGAGGCACCGAGAGACAAACTGTCGTTGACGGTCACTGATTCTGTTTGTTAAGAGCCTGACATAGTTCACAGATTTCCATTTTGTGTAGTAATCTACAGTGACACTGCTATGCAGGAAGCTGTACCAGCCTATTTCAGTCCTGCTTAGGATCTATCTGGTTTTGCTGATTTTCATTTGGTGCTTCAGGTTTTGGTTCAGTGCCAAAAGCATCCTTTGGTTTCAGGCAGGGTTGTTGGTTCCACCACGATGGGGACAGTGGCTTTAAGGGGCAGGAGTCATCGGCCACTGATATGGGAATGGGTTATGCTTTCACTAGAATTGTGGGGTTTATTCTTTAGTTCTTTGCAGTTAAGAAGCAGGCATAAATTCAATATTCTTTGCTGTTTTGTGGTTAGTGTGAAGAAGCAATACAGTTATGCCATGCAGTCCGGTGTCTGGAGAACAGGCAGCCTTGTATTTTTATCCTAGTGTACCCTCTGAGATGTTTCAGTGCTCGGGAATACAAAATGCTTTAGATCTTCTTCAATCCCCCTTTGCTACTGAGCCTAAATTTAAGTCCTCTGGCTGCCATCCCCCTGCCTCCTAACGAGGTTAGCATGACAGACCCAAGGGTGTTTGGCGTACGTTAACTCCCTTCCCTTGGTACACTGTTACATGGAACGCCGATAGAAGGTAACACAAAAAGAGCTTCTTGAAAGCAAACCTTTGCTATCAATCAAAATGTACTCGGAGCCTGTAACAGGCCTGTAACAAGGAAGGTTTGCATTTCCTCTTGCTTAGACCTTTGCCGTTCTGTTAATTCCTATTAACTTGGTTATCGCCCCCTGTGTGCTGGGACTCAGGTCGCTTGCTAGAGCTTCTCCACCAGAGAGGGTCTACTCCAGCTGCTGACAAGCCATTAAATCCTACTTCTTTGTCTCATTCTGAAGCTCTTCAATGATTTAGTGTTCTCTTTGATCTCAGGCATGGGCCTGGAAATGGTAAACCTTGCTAGCCTGATTGGATCCAATGGCTCCGTGCGACGTTCCCTTGGAAAGTCTTAAGCCTGTCACAGTTTAGTTTCTTGTTTGCTCCCTCCCTCACCTCCTTATCCTCAGCTTTTTCACGAAGTAAGAGATTCCTGAATTGATTTGACAGATAAACAGAATAGTATCAGACCAGGAAGCTTAGATATACTTAATATTTGTAAAGTGGAATATAGAATATCATAGCTAGGAGCTGGGGAGATAGCAAAAAGGGAGATTTGAAAGAAAGAAGCACATTGATTTGCAAAATGTTGGGAAATACCAATAAGTAATAGGGGAAAAAAAGCCTGCCCAGTAGGTGTTTCATTTTGATTTCTCTCCTCTCTGTTAAAGGCTGGGCTTCAGATGCTACTTTCCATACACCAGAATGAGTTGAATTATACAGTCAACTACTTTGTCAGGTTGGTGCCTCATCTTCTAATGGCTCAAGTCCATATTGCTTTTTTTGAGAAGGCTTTATAGCTTGTCTGAAGTTTTCTGGTACATCTATTACGGAGCACAGGTATATGTATGCTAGAAGTTTCAAGCCTGAGCGGATGCAGTTAGACACCCTAAATCCATATCTAGACACTTAAGGAAATGTGATTTTCAGAGATAGGGAACACTGAAACCCATTTGAAATAATTTTGAGCTCAGTACTTTTGAACATCAGATGACATTTTATTTTTAATGCTTAAGTGTAATTTCAAGCTCTGGAAATTCTGACTGTATGATGAAAGAGGGCTTTAGACTATATATCCATTTGAAAACATTTCAGAGGGGGATAAAACCCTGATTATCTTTTTTTTTTTTTTTTCCATCCTGATGCACAGTAGTTTTCTGAACAGGCATCCTCCAGTAACATCTCGCATGTTAACGTTAGAGTTATCTAAAAATCAGCCTGCTTCCTTCCTGCGGCCCGCAGTATGACCGCCTGTACAACAAAGCCTCGCCCAAGAAAAAGGGTACTTGAAGACCATGCTTGTGGTAACTGCTCCTTGTATGTGCGGTGCTGTATGTATTTAAGGTGTCATTACCAAAACAAGTAAGCACGTGCTCTCATAGCCCTCCCTTCCAGATCTAGCAGGACATCAATTTTACAGACCTTGTCCTCAGTTCTGAACTCATCTAAGAGCCTGGGATTGCTTCCAGTTGAGCAGCAACCACAGAGTAACCCTCAGTAGCAGTCAGCTCTGAAGGCAGCGCAGAGACAGAAACGCCCCGTGCTGCTGAATTCCATGGAGATACGTTTTGCGAGTTCCCTCTTCACGGGCCGGATTTTCACTGGTGGCACTCTGGAGTCTGCTGGCATCGATTCCTGTGCCAGCAGGATCTTTTCTGCTATGTGTTATAATACGGAACATTAAAAATTGAACAAGAAGGAAGATTAGGAAGAAACTCCTGTTGTGAGAAGCAAAAATATTGTTTGCGAGAGGTACTCAAGAGCCTAATCTCTGAATTTAAAAGACAGTTTCGCTTCGTTATAATGGTTAGTTCCATATGAGCCTGATTCTGCCAGCATTTATGCATGAGTAGCTTTACATCAACCTTGATGGAACTACCCATTTTTGTGTACTTCTTATATTTAAGTGTTTGGACAAGTCCAAATCTCTCTTTGCCTTCTCAGGATTTTCCTTTCAAGTTTTACATTGCATATAACGCAAGTATTTGTTTAGCTCCCCTCTGCTCCCACCTTTATCTCTCTGCGTAACTTTTGAGCTAGGGTCAAGAGCTTGAAGTCAAAACAATCTTGCTTTGCACAGTTCATTGTCAGGCTCTGTCCTGGTACCTTGTAGATGCCCGCAGCTATTACAACATAGGAAACCCTAAAATCCAACCCTGTGACAAATGCTATTGAGCCGGCTGAAGCAGCTATCTGTGCTAACTTCAGTTGTTGGATGGTGGAAGGAGTTGCTTGCACAGCTCCAATCCCCGGCGGTGCCCAGCTATAACGCGGAAGTAGCCTCCCTAGGATGAACTGAAGTTTGAAATACTTGACTTTTATCTAACTACGTGAGAAATAAAAGCCTGGATTATATGAAGATGATTATCAAGTGAGTAAGACGCTTTAGAAATTACTTTTCTTAATTCCTCTGATGCCTTCCACGCGAAACCGATTTCCAGGCGGTTCCCAGAGGTGCAGCATTTACTGGCGGAGCTTTGGGGAGGGCTGCAGGGGGTCAGCTCTGCCACCAGAGCCTCCTGAGGCGGCTCTCCTGACGAAGCCGGCTTGGCCATGCCAAAGGGTTCACGGAGGCCATGAGCACCTTGTCCGGCGGCGAGGGGAAGTCCTCCCACCCCCCGTCTCACCGGGGGAGCTCGAAGGCAGCCGGCCCGGCGGCTCCCTGAAGCCGTTCGCTCGCTTCCTGGGGAGCCCCAGCTCTGAGGGGGAGGTGACCAACCGCGACGTGCTGCGCTTCCCGGAGCGACCGTGCCCAGGGCGCAGGAGGGGCCGGGCAGGAGCTCGTCAGCGCCCGGGTCCGCGGGCAGGGCCGTGCCCGCCGC
>VZZY01025342.1:30178-74937 GCA_013400335.1 Eurystomus gularis | reverse complement strand
GGGGGGTGGTCTTGAGGTCCGAATTGGCGGCGGTTTTCTGTGGTGTTTGAAAGTTGGGGGTACTGGGCTGGCGAGGCGTGCCGCAGGCGCCGCGAAAGGGTTAATTTGGTAGGGTAATTAAAGCGTTAGGGCACCCATCCCCATCTTGCAAATAACAGCGGAAAGGTGGTGGTGGAAACCGAAAGGAAGGTGTTCGGCATAGGTGAGTTGGGCAGAGTTGTAACTTGGAATTGTATCAGCTAGGAAACGAAGGGGGGGGGGGATGATACGTGATTTCTGGAGCGCTGTTTTGCGCTCCCTGAAATGCCGTAGGGGTTTGGAAGCAGGGGCGGCAGGGCTTGTGCTGTCTGCTTGTCGTGGTCCCCGAAGCTAACTCGGTGCCGTATGTGAAAGGCGAGTAACAGGGTGAAGTCTTTGTGGAGCTATGTTTCCATCTGAGGCGTAATTATGTTTCCATTTCTCTTCCTCGCCAGCAGAAATTTGCCTGTTTGTTTACCCATTAATGACGTGTTAAAATAGATATACTAAAATCGGGCCGTATAAATGCCATTTAAATCTGGCTTTTAATCTCAAAAACAAGAGTAATTTTCAGTCTTCGCTGGTCTGCAGGCACCCTCTGTCTCTATTTAAAGGATGTCTACATAGCAAGGATGATGGGGGAAAATGTCTGTTTCTCGGTCTGCATCGAAGCAAGAGTTTATTTAAATAATCGGTTACTAACAAAACTTCTTACATTCAGATAAGTGTTTACAAGTGTGATAGCAGTCTTTGAAAAGGCTATGTTCAAACATTTGATTTTTTTTTTTAAAGTTATCTTTATTGATTAAATTTGAACTAGCTATAAAGCCCTGTGGTATCTTAGGTTTGGTTGTTTGGTTTTTTTTGTCCTGTGAACCTGTATATTGGATGGGGTTTGTGCATGTAGGTCCTCGTTACCGTAACTATCCATGCAGGACTGAATGCTGTTGACTTGACACATTCTGATAATTCGGCAAAAATTAAGATACAAGTCACAAGATTAATAGGAGCAGAAATTAGCCCTGTGAGATTTTTGCAGCCCTGATGACATTAGTGGGAGCATGTGGCAGTATTACTACTTCAGAGCCCTATTTTTGCTTTTTTTTCCCCCCCTTTGCATTCTGGCAGAGTTTCTATAGTGTTCAAGATTAAGTCTTGCTTTAAAATAAAGCTTTTGTTTTACTGGCTGTCTTGGACTAAGGCTTCAAAGTTCCAGTTGTCCATGCAGTCCTCAAACCTTGCAGGTGTGGCTGATCTCTCTTTTGCTCTTTTTTTCTGGAGGGGTTTATCCCTGAGGCTACCTTAGTTCTTTTTGATCAAATAATTCTGTCTTCCTCAGGCTAAGGTATATCAGTTTGAGCAGGTGTATCCAGGTGCCTCCTACAGGTCCTGGTTTATGACCATGTCCTTATCCTTCTGATCTGACCTGAAGATTTCACAGCATCAGGTGAAGGTTTTTGTGAATTACAATGCATGATTAATACTGTACTTAGTACCTGGAAGTCTACTGTACTGCAAGAAGACCAAAAAAAAGAACAACCAACAACCCCAGGAGTAGAAGATCTGCCTGAAGCATCAAAGTCAGCTGCTAGTTGATAGTAAAGAGTGGAGGCTGCGAGATAGTCTGCAGGTGAAGTAGTTGTTCAAATAGGCCTGGGCCGAAATTCACTCTGATTTTTGAGGAAAAAGAGGGAGATTGGTACGTCTGCTGAATTATTTAGCTTGTTATGGGTATATATTTTTAGCATATGACTTCTGCAGAGAAATATGAACTCAATACTTTGTGGATTTATGTAACATTTACAGGAGAAAGTAATTTGCTAAGAGAGACAAACTGAAAGGCGGACAGTTACTCCCAACACTAATGTTTCTTCAAAATTTATGATAACTCAAACTAGCGTTGTTAAACACTTGGACAGTTAGCTGCGTTTCTCTCACTAATTTACGTTTTCTTAACTTTTTCTGTATGTCAAATGCTCTGACTGATGGAAATTTCTAGGAAGGGCTAGTTTTGTTTGGCTTATTAAATCTTTTGTATAACATTAATATTTTCTTGTTGCCATTGATGAATGGCAAATGTTACTTATTACACTCTTGAGGAAGGATTCCTTCTTCCAAAGTTATCTGGACTGAAATAAATCAAATTCTGTGAAATATTTTTCCTCAGTTTTTAAAAATGACTTGGAAATCTAACTTCACATGTCAAAATGCAGGGCGGACGGAGTCTGAAATGTTATTTGGGGAGAGTTGGCAGTCCTGGCTTCACCAAGCCTCCAGTCTTTTCTACACCCTACCCTGGACTTAGGAGCCCGCCCCAGATTTCTCCGGCAAACCTAGCAGTCTTAGTACGGTTTTGTCCCAGATTCTTCATCTCGTTCTTTAGGGGCAGTCACAGTTGATTTTGCTCTTGCAGCCCTTAAGAATTTTTTCTTTTTTTTTTAAGGAATGCCTAATGCTTGCTTAACTCCACTAGATAAGGATCTGGTCAGTTAGTTTATCAGGCTCTCCTGTCCTGGATAGTTGATCTGTTGATCTGGAACAAACCTTGCAAGGCCAGCTGGATTGTGCAAGGTTTGAGTGCGGTGCTGGACTTGAGCTCAGAGATGTCCTCGCAGTGATAGAGGGTTTTAATTAAAAAGACTTGCTTGTCTTGAAACAATCTACGCTGGCAATTCTAAAAATGAGTTGAGGTTTGTGAATTTCAGTTTCCTGCTCTTTGGAAGACTAGGTTGACTGCTTGCCAGCTGGATATTAAGGAGAGAAAGAACAATAAGTTAACGTGGAGGACTCCTAAGTTTATTTTCCCCATAATCTGCAAAGGTAGAGTCAGTTATTTTGTCCAGGTCGGTGGCAGATCATTTAAGGGAAGAGGGTTTTTTTTCCCCATTTCTTCTGTCGTCATAACTTAACTAAAGATGGGCGAAATCTCAAAGAGCATATTGGATTTATACAATGCATTCTACTGTGAAAATTGCTGTTGAGAGACAGGATATGTTGTCTATCTTCCAAGTCTTGTGTACCTTTTTGGCTAGGTATACTGAGATAACATACTGAAAAGTGAAGTGGGCTTCTTATGCTGTACATGGTACATTTATTAATTTGTCTCTTGAGGGAATTAATAGAACAAATTGTATATTCCTTGACTCTGTCGGCTTTTCAGGTTTACAACGATAAAATTTCCCTACGTGTTTCACCGATGGGCTTTAAATTTATGTCATTGTCTTATTAGGACTATGAAAAAATGTAGAATTATTCCTGCTTCTAAGGTGTTTTAGATCCTAGTTCTATAGAACATTACTACCCTTCCGACTGCAGAAGAAACTGGGCAGGACAGTTGTTCTGTTGACAGTAGTTTCAACTTTGTAACAGGAGGTTTAATATTGCTTTCCGTAGATTAGGATGCTAATAGGCTTTTTGCCTCAGCCTAGCAAACTAAGCCTCTTCTTCCTGTTTGTCAGTGAATTTGCACCATTGGTTCCTTTAGATGGTTTTTAACGTTGAAGAAGGCTCTAATTAATGAAAACAGGGAGGACAATACAAGCTGAAGGTGCTTACTGGACGTAGTATGGTGTCAAAGTTGGTAAACAGCATCACATTTATCATGTTCGTTTCTTTGGCAGGCGGAGTTTGTCCTCTTTTGGCGTTAGAAATCAAATCCATCTGTGGTTTCGTTGGTGGATGTTTTTCATTTTGTTGTATTCCTGTTTCTATGCAATTTCACCCTATGCTGTGACCTCAGTGAAAACTTACCCTGAGTACGGTAGTGAAGTCAATCTGGGCTAAGCCTGGGGAATATTTTTTATTAAACGTGCCATATAAACGTAACTAAACAACTTGCATTTGTGTCAATTTCTTTAACTCTGTGCACTTGTCAATAGGAGTTACTTGCTTGCCACAAAAACGCTAATTTGGCAAATAGAGTGAAATCGCTTAATATGAGGCACTAAAAAGACTCTGTTTTTTATTGTGATTGTAGGAGGTGGATGTGTAATGGACAATTAAGAGGGAGAAAGTCTTGTGGGAAATAAGCTTTTATTGTATTTTGACAGTTTTTCATGTGCCATCAGGTTATTGCATTGTTTGTTTATTTATAAGCTATGAACTTAGAATATTATAGCCACGCTAGTAAGATGCACTGAACCTAGGATGCATATTTCTGTTAAAAAAGAACTCAAACCCATGAAAATGGGTATAAAAGTCTAGGCGCTAAGTGTGACTTGGTATCTTGTGTATTTACTGCTGTGCAAATGGAGCATTAAGCAGAACGCATCGACCCTTTGGTGTTGTACAGTGTTTCTGTTAGGGCGTTAACATCCCTGCTCGGCCTGGGTTTTGCTCGCTTTGTGTGTGTCTAAATGGCTAAAGAAAACAGGTATCAGTAGAACTGAGTTTTATAGGATGAAATTACTTTGTCTGCCACGGTGGCATAATTTTGGAATAAAGCTCTTTAATGGGTTACTCCAGTCTATGCTGTAAACGAGAGCAGAAGTTGGTACACAGAGTAGGAGATGCTGCACTTGACGTTCAGACTAACGTCAGTGTGCTATTTTAATGGTTTTAAAAATATACTTTCAGTTGATGAGAAGGTCTTTAATTTTTCAAATTAATAATCTAAAAGTTGAAGCGTGCATTAAAAGCGCCTTTCTGCTTTAGCCAAGTAAGTGTGTGGGTCGGGTATTCCCACCCCCTCCAAAAGGCAGCTATAAAGCTACACTATATCTGGAATTTCTGTGTTACCGTCTGTCACGACAGACGATTCTTGTGGCTTTTGTAGAACCGCCACGTGGTGAAGCCTCCCTGTTAGCTGGAAATGGTGAAGATGGCAGCGTTGCCTCTGCGGGGGAAGTTGATCGTAAAGGAAAGTTTCCTGCAGTCCTGCACAACAGCTCTTTCCACGGGAGCGGTGTGATCAGGCTCATCAGGCAGAGATCCAGTGATTGACCCTTGCGATAGACGGTGTAAATGATGAAGAAACACCTGTTAAAAAAAAAATATTGAAATAAGCATTTTCCTTTTAGACCTGCTATTGAGAAATACTGTTTAATTGGAGCTGTAGTTTCTATACAAGCACAGATGGTTAACCTGAGCTAATTAAGTTTTCGCTTGGTAAACCCACATTAAACATTTTTCCAAATGAATCATATCTGATGATTGTTTAACCAGCAAGTTAAACATATTTGTGTATCATTCTCAGTTGTCATATCTAGGATTTTTTTTTCAGTTTTTCTGCTGTTGGTGTCATGTAGCTTTAAATTTTGGTACTTTGTTTCAGGTGGCTGGTGTAGTCTTTTCCTTCTAGGAGCTGATGGTTTCTGAGGAAGATAAACAAAAGTGGTGGCTGCTGTTTTTATGGATGTTTTTTCTGGTTTTGGATACCTCTGGTGCTGATAGTTGGAAGCTTGGAACATACAAATATAGCCTACACTAGATGGCAGTGTAAAATACGAAGAAGCTTTAAGACATTTGGAATTAACAAACCAAGTAGAAACTGCCACGCTTATGGCTCAGTTCATAGATAAGCATATTTTTACTGCGTGTACTCCTGTTAAATACGAGGTCACTTATTTTTCATGATCTAAATTTGTCTTGAATTTACCTTGAGTAAGAGAATATGCTGGAGCAGTTACTGTAAGATAGCTGGCATACTGTAAATTCAGTCTACAGTTTAATCTTTGTTAGCTGGCTTGTTCTTGCAGTTATTTATTGGTTAGGAAAACCACATGTATTTTTGACAACGTTATTTGGGATGTGTGCTTTTAAACTGTAGGACAAAAGCCAAAAACAACAATGGATGAGACTTTTAGTATTTTAAAGCTGTATTATGGGCATTTATAATTTACATGGGACAATCTGGTATGTATGTGTTGTTTATTTAAAATAAAAGATATTGAATTGTATATAACCTCCAGGGCCAATTACAGATTTCAAATTGCATGTACTGTTACAGTTTATTGTCCTTACCTTACAGAATGTGTCTGTGTGTGAAGTGAGAGATATATATCTTCTTGAAAATGGTGGGATGGCTGCTAGGACAAGAGGGAATGGCCTCAAGTTGTGCCTGAGGAGGTTTAGGTTGGATATTAGGAGAAATTTCTTCCCCGAAAGTGTTGTCAAGCACTGGAACAGGCTGCTCAGGGAAGTGGTTTAGCAGTGAACTTGGTAGAGTTAGGTTAGTGGTTGGACTCAATCTTAAAGGTCTTTTCCAACCTAAACGATTCTATGATTCTATGTATGAGCCTCAAAAAACCCAAATGCATCTTAATGTTATTCAAGCATTGCAAGGGGCTTCAGGGACAGTGGGACGTAGGATGGTTGTTTGCGAGCAAAGCACATACTTTGTCAGTACACCTTGGAGTGCTTTCAAAGTTTTCCTTTAGCAGTGTCTGATTATACAAAAATTTGTGATCAAGGTGGAGGAAATAACATTTACAAGGAACCTTTAAGTCAGTTCCTGTACCATCAAAATGTGATAGCCTAGAGATAGATTTCCCTACTAAGGCATAAAAAGCAAGAGGGATTAGAGGGCCCAGCCTATAAAGGTTGTGCGCGTAGCTGTTGAACTGCTTTGTTATATATTTGCAAGTGAAATGAGAAAGCAGTTTGATGTAACACCGTGAAAGCTTTACGTCTTTATAAATTGGATTTTCTTTCTCTGACAAAAATGAGAAGGCTGGTCACAATAGCTGCTTTGGAACTGTGTATTGGAAAAAGCAAAGCTATCCACATGTTGGGATTATTAAATGTAGTCAGGGTGTTAAAATATCTATGTAAATATATGTAGTACTTTGCACTAAAATTGATCAGTAATCAACCTGGTGGTAAATTAGGAAGACCGTACATGCTTAAGATACAAGTCATGACATGCTGAATATGTTTGAGGAAAGCATATCATCCAAAATCCCAACTTATAATGACTCCTTTTAACTAGAAGATAGAAAAGTACTATAAAACAGTAGGAGTGTTCAGTGAGGAAATAACACTTCCCTTTCCTTTCTTTTCTGCTTCTACTATAATGCTTTTCAAGGAGGAAACATTAGGTACCACTGATAATTGTAATATCAGTGTTTTGAAGAGAATGTTAAAGATTTACCAGCAGAAAATGTAGATGTTCCAATAAACCAATGCCTGGAGACATACTACTGCATGTGTGTATATGGGTCACTGAGGGACACAGTAAGTAGTGTCCCTCTATGTTTATGTTAGTCTTCTGAAAATTCAGCTTTAACTTCTATCATTCACTGACGGCAGCAAAGGAAACCTTGAGTAAATTCTCCTTGGCAGCTCACATTCTTAACTGTTGCTTGAACTCCAAGTGTAAATTGAAATACCATGTCTCAGTTTGGATATTTTGGTTTGGCATTCACAGATAATTTTGTTTGTTTGTTTTGATTACTGTTCTTGCTTGAATGGCAAACTGTGGTAACCTTGCACAAAAGAAAAATACCAGTTTATAAAAAAAAAAATAAATTGTGGATACCCCTATTAATGTGAATAAGAGTTGTCCTACAACTTGCAGCTGAAGAGTGATCTGAGGATGTGTGGGAACCTGACAGAGCAGATCCCATACAAAAGCATACTGTGAGAAGTCACTGACGGACTCACAGGGTGAAAAGAATACTGACACTGAAACAAGATTAAATGGCAGTTTATTTTAGACCCGTATAAAAAGTGTTCCAGAAATAAACTGCCTGATCTCGTGTCCAGTGCTCTTACCTCCAACCATGATGCTGTAATCCTTTTGTCCAGTTTGGGATTGTTTCATAAAGGCTAAGGAGGCTTGATCTCTGAAGGTGTGATGGTATCAGTTCCATTTTCTTCTTCTTTTTTTGTACCTCCCCCTCATCCCTGGAGGTTGATCACCCAGTTTCCTGCTATTTTTGTTCTGGGCTAGCACTTGGCTATCCTTTGAGGTCCATCAACTTGCCATCTAAACCTTTACTCCTGAGAATGGGTCTTTTGGTTGTCTAAGTGTTTGGGGTGCTCCTCAGTCTATCATGTCCATGGCATACTCTGTGATCAAAGATGTGTTTGACTACCAAAGTAACCCTCTAAGCTTACCCTTCTTGGTAGAACGATGTTACAAGGAAGGTAAACTTATAAAATTTAATTTACGTTTTTGAATGTGTGGGAGAAAATTGTTTCTGTTGCCACAGGTGGTTCAGTTGCCAGTTGCAGCTATAGCTTTCTCATCTGTTACCTGTCATTACGGCTGCATATTGGAGGAATTACTGATACTGATCTTGGAAATAAGGTGATGAGTCTCAGATTAAGCAAAGCAAGTGGAGCCTCTGGAGCTCCTGGGAACAAGTCACTCCTTACCTGAGCAGTGGGGACAAAGGGAAGCTGACCCTTATGGAGTTGTCCGCTTAATTTTCTAGTACAGCAGAACCTTGCAGTCTTCTTCCAGGTAGTAGCATTTTTTGGCTATCGTATTTAAATAAATCCAATGTTCCACTCAGAAACATGCTACAGTTGTTTACGTGTTACCATGAGAAGATACATTTACAATAATTATTTAAAATACTTAATTCGGCACTTGCTCAACTTGTTGAACAGCTTGCTAATGAGATGTCCTAGAGTTATCTATGAATATTTATTAAGACTTATATCAACAAGAGAACGCAGAAAACCTGTACTCTTTTTCAAAAGAAAAATTATGGTTACTCATTTTCAGTGCACTGAAATTACCTTAACAATCAATGTTGATATGTTACAGTAGAATGACATGCTTGGGCATCTTGCCTAAGGCAGTGATCTATTTTTTTTCCTCCTCTGTCTGATCTAGCTCATCTAAACAACGTAGTGCAGGTGAGGTGGGATTTTACCTGAGGTTTGTGGCTACCTCTTTTTGTAAATAAAAAAAAATAATGAATAGCTTTGTCCCCATGAACTCTCCTATTGGGGGGAAAAAATAGACAAACCACTCCAAAACATGCGCCTCTTACCTATTTTAAATAAAATACTGATGAATATCTAGGCTATGACTGTGGGAATTTGTGTTCTTGTAAGATACTTCCCATGTTGTGAAAAACATCAGCTTTGAGAATCTATTTTTGTGTTCTGAAAGAGCAGTGTCTCCTATGATGGTTTGAAGGTTAAGGTAGAAATATTTTGAAGAAAATTGAATTACGAAGTGCAAGAACACTGGAAACACAGCAGAAGATATATTTTGAAGCAATTTTAAAAGACAATACCAGCCTGTCAGTTATGACCCTAGTTTTTCATTTCTGTATTTGGAGCAGTGTTGCAGCTTTACATCCAGATGATTTGTTAGTTCTGGTGTAGTAAATAATTCAAAAGAGCCTTTGTTGTATAGTCAGCAATGTCACATATCTCTCACCTCCCCTAAGCGATGGGAGCAGATTCTGACCCCATTTACAGTGCTATAAGCTTACTGAAGCACTCCTTAAGATGTTGGCTTTTGGGTTTGGTTTCTAAAAAAAACCAAAATTGTAGGTTAATTTAAAATGATGCTATATCCAGTTGGTTCTGGAAATGCACAGAAGGGGTGGGATAGTCAGAGAGACACGTAAGTGCTGGTATCTTGAAAGGAAGTATAGGTCCCATCTTGAAAACACTGATTGGGCCAAGGCTCAGACCCACATTTTGGTCAAATGTACTGATACCTTGAACAGGCAAGGTAAGATGTGCCTCTGTTAGGAAGGTAGTGAGAAACTACAGGAAAGCTGGTGTCTGCAGAGCAAGGAACCTCTGGGGACTCAGAAAAACATCAGGGCTAGTAGAAATTTTCCTGCCAGATGGGAAGTGAAGGAATATGCTATGAATGGTCTCAGTGTTGCAGCTTTCCAGAGTCTTTAACAAGGGAATTAAGTCTTTGTGTGCTTGGCCACTTTCCATCTTACCTCAGAGGTTGTTTTGTCCCTGTTTATGTTTAGAGAACTTCTGTGTCTATGAGGAGATGATGAGCTGGCTGCCTCCTTAATGCTCTCATGTGAGACTAACTCTCTTTATGAGGCAAGAGTGTTACGAGGTGCATTTGGGTCATGGAGAGCATCAGAATCTTCAGTGTCTTTAATTTGGATTCGTGAGTATCTTGAAACATTTCTGGTTCTCTTATTCTATTAGCCATGATAATGTGTCTTCTTCTTTGCCTTTTGTGTTTTTCATACAAGGCAAAGCACAGAAATCAGACTTCCCTATCTATTTCCTGATTTCCTTTTTCTTTTGTCTGCCTGACATGATGTCCTGGCCTTGCAAGGTCTTTAGTGACTCCTTTTCTAGAAAACCTATGGTAAGCTTCAGATCTAGACACCTTGCGGTAAGCTTTTACCATCCACAGGGACCTTATCTGGCTTGAGAAAAGTGGGCCAATGTGAACCTCATGAGGTTTAACAAGGTCAAGTGAAATGTCCTGCACCTGAGTCAGGGCAATCACCAGTATCAGTAAAGGCTGGGTGATGAACTGATTGAGAGCAGCCCTCTGAGAAGGCCTCAGGGATAAAAGATCAGAAATGATCAGAAATGAGAGCTGGGCATGTGTGGTTGGAGCCCAGAAAGCAGATTGTATTCTGGCCAGCAGGTCAAAGGAGGTGATTCTCTCCTTCTGCTCTGGTGAGACCCCACCAGGAGTACTGCCTTCAGCTCTGGAGTCCTCAGCACAGGAGAGACATGGACCTGTTGGAGAGGTTCTGGAGAAGGCCACAAAAATTATCGAAGGGCTGGAACCCCTCAGCTGCGAAGAAAAGGTGAGAGATTTGGGGTTGTTCAGTGTGGAGAATACTCCAGGAAGACCTTACTTCAGCCTTTCAATACTGTGGTGGGTTAAGAAGGGGCCTCATAACTAAGACGGAGAAAGACTTTAGCAGGGCCTGTCGTGACAGGACAAGAGGTAATGGTTTTAAACTGAAAGAGGTTGGACATGAGGAAAAAATTCTTTACTGTGAGGGTGATGAGGCACTGGAACAGGTTGCCCAGAGAAGTTTTGTGGATGCCTCATCTCTGGAAGTGTTCAAGGCCAGGCAGGACAGGACTTTGAGCAACCTGGTCTGGTGGAACATGTCACTGGCCATGGCAGGGGATATGGAACTAGATGATTGTTAAGGTCCCTTCCAGCCCAGACTGTGTGGTAAATTGGTGTTCAGGATTTGCCTTTCAAACTGTCCCGTAGTGTTAGTCTTGATGGTTGTTTGGAAGGTAAAGATTTGTGTGTGCTCTAATTTGTTAATAACAAGTTCAGTTTGTTTCAATTCTTAATGAAGATGTAATTCAGTTTTTATATGTAGGACTACGACTGGTTGAGCAGACCTGGAATTAAAGTAAATTCTGTTCTTCTGAGCAGTTTTCGCTTTTTAATGAAACGTGCATATGGTTGTATTTTGGAACTTAAGGAGAAGTGTTCAGTACGGCTGTGTTCATTAGTGAAGAAAACTTGTCAAGTCTCTGATGTGCTACAGCTAACTTTCCCTCTTACTGCAGTCAGTGATACTGGTTTTTGCTCTTTCTTCATCCATGGTTATCCTTCAGCTTGTTCTGTTTCTGTCCAAATAATGTTGTAGCCATTCTAGCCCAGTGAAGGATGTTCGTAGCTTTCAGACCTAGTTCTTGTCAAACCCAGACTGCTAACAGAATCAGACAGTGCAAGCCAGGATGTAACGTTGAGGTGGGAGATGCACGTGACTTGCCAGGCTCTTCTCAGGAGAATTTTCTGCATCTGACAGATGATGCAACCAAACGAGTAAACAAAATTGAGATCTTGTAATATCTGTAGGTAGCAGGTGTCTGTATTGGTGACAGGCTGCAGTGGCTCAGGTAACTGAAAAGAAATCAAATAATTTATACTATGTTTAAAATAAACACTGCTGTAGTCCATCAACTTAAAAGCCATCGTTATGTGAAGAAAGGGACACAAAGTGTAAGTGCGTAAGACTGAACGGAGAAAGACAAATAATTCTTTTTGTTTGCTATGCCACACACAAAAAACAAATGCCTTAAAAGAATTACCAGGCAAGGAGGAGATAATTAAACTATCAAACACAGGGAATTTCATGGCCATTGTGGGTAAACAGCTCTGGCTGCTCCAGGCAAGGGACCAACTTAATTAAAAACAAAAATAAATTGAAAAAAAAAAATCTAATTTAGTTAACCCATTTATCAAAGAAATATGTTGGAAAACCATTAGTCTTTCTACAGATGTGAACACTTTGCCTAGAAAGCGCAATGTTTTAGAAAAGGAACTTTCTAAGCTTTCTTTTACTTTAAAAATGTACAAACAGAGTGACGTGCAAAAGTTGGTTGTTTTTTTAAAAATTCTAACTACCTGATACTTCATTCCTTTTTTTCATCATAAAATATTTAATTTTCCCCTCCTAAATATGGGGAAAGCTGAGATTTGTAGCAGGTATTGCATTTTCTTCTGTTTATTAGAAGGTAAATGCCTTATGACCTTTCTATTAGTATTTATCACAGTATAAAACTACCGCTCACTTTGTCTTGACAATATATAACTAAAGTTTTGTTTTTCTCACTTCTACCGATGAGTCTGACAAAAATGTATTTAATCTAATTTATGGATAATGGTAGTTTTGATGAGATATTGACTGTTAGAAAATGTGCTGAGGTATTTAAAGATTAAGGAAAAAAAAAAAACAACGCAGAACTCTTTTGTATTAATTTCTTTATCTAGTTAGAGCAGCCAGAGGAGATTTTTTTAAAATCATTTTTTAACTGGGCTAGGAAAGAATGAATAGTAAGCAAGCCAACATATAGTCTGGAAAAGTATTAAAAACGCAATAAATTGGTCCATAGTAAAGATGTAAATAACTTTACAATTGACAGAGTAAAGGCAGATAGGCATTTGAGAATCACAAAGTTATATTAACATACCAGAGAACAAATCCCAATTCACACGGAAAAATGCATGGCTATTCAAGAAGCTGCAGTGCCAAGTTGGAGTAGGGAATGAATTTAGACAACTGTGAAGCCAGCTGTTTTGAAGCTTGGAGAAGCCCTGGTTTGTATTCTATGTGATTGGAATGAATGGCTCTTCAATACTGGGCAACCAATGTCGAGAAGGCCAAGACCAATTGGTTTTTGAAGGGAGGAAATTTGAAGAGTTGTTTTTTGTTTTGTTTTGTTTTTTTTTAATCTACCATGCAAAAATCTGAGAATATTTCTTGCTACATTTCCCCTTGGTTACTGTGTTGAGAGAGACTTCTGCTCCCAGATGTGCAAAATTAATGTGAATCCATTTTTTTTTTTCTACTAACTCCTGTGGTATTGAGTCTCCCTAAAACTCCAGAGGGAAGAGGAGCTTTAATCAGCAGACAAGTTAAACTGGACAGCATTACCATGATTCTTATTCTGCAGTTTATCCAGGGATTTAGCTAGGGGATTCAGAGTGGCCCATTAAGTATCTGCCATCCCTGTCCTTACCACTCTGCTTGTCATTACCAGATAAAATAATACTATGTGTGGCTGGGGTGATAGTATCAAGCTAGACGTCTTCCTCCTGTAATTTACTATTCAAAATAAGTGAGGTTGAGGAATAAAAAGTGAGCGGATGAGAGCATCAATTGGGAAATTTGCTGGTCGTGTGTTTTTTAAGGGCAGGAAAGGAAGAAGGGGCAGGTGAGATCTCAAAGCCCTGTATAGAGAGTATAGTATCAGTTGGTATGATTCCAGGTCCAAGACTTCAATATTTTTCAAAATATTCAAATCAATTAATAGATTATTAGTGTTTTGGTGTGGCCAGTCATCACTTGTGCTGAGCGAGCTTGAGCAGTACACCATCAAAGCAAGCAAGCAAATGCTATTTGCGCTAGGTTGGGCAGCTTAGGATGGTGTGGATGCCACCTTGGCCTGCAAGCTGTGTCTTGTCTGTTCTTGCACTGTTGTGGCTACAGAATTAGCAGCTGAACATGCTCGTTAGCACACGAGGAGCGTATGGAAATGGCAATGGCCAGATTGCCCAAGGAAGCTCTAAGTTGCCCAAGTAACGATGAGTGTTTGTGTGAGCTTGATACTGGGCTGTAACTCGAGCCGCCCAATCTGTTTTAAAATAAAACTTCAAAATCTCCGTTAACCTAAAAATTCAGAATCAATCAATGTAATATTTTGAGCCTTCAGTTTGAAATAACATTTTACTTGTACTCGGTCTCCTAATTGTTACAAAATATGCAATGTGTTATTTGCAAATAGCAGCATTACTTAATAAATTACTGGCATTCTTACTGGTCTATGTAGATTCATTAGTCACTGACAGTTTTACTGTAGTTGGGGGAAAAAGCTAGAACTGAATGCTTGTGTATAAATGAACATATATAAAGCGCAGTGCCAGAGGGGCAGCAAGGGAGCAAACGGGAATGCCAGAGGTGCCTGTGAAACCAAAAGGAAAAAAATCAGCATTCTCCTCAAAGCTTCTGCTGCTGTGCTTACACTAAATTAACAGTATGTACGAGTTTTCCTGTTGCGTCTAATGGTACTGCTACCTTGTGCCTCTCTGGCGTAATTTTGGAAATGTTTTGAGTCTATGTGTGTGTGTCTATCTCTTCTAGCTCGGTGGGGCAGTGATTCTTGGTAAGGGCAACTAGATTCAACTTCAAATTGGTGTTATTACAGGGCAGAGTTTTTATTACAGGGCGTAGTTACCTAACACATTCTTTTGCAAGCAATTTTCCAATCTTACTTTTTAGTTGTGGATTTAATATTTAAAATGTGAGCATTCTTAATGTTAAGAGTAATATTAAGGAATATGAATATTTAATTATGTGTCATAAAAAATAGCTTGCAGTCATTTTTGCAGATGAGATAGCTAAGATACCTCTCATAGTTCCCTTGGAATTTTGGTGCTTATTAATCACTCTTTGCTTAAGGGATAAGGCATAAAATCTTCTTTTGTATGTGTCTGCCAGAAGTTAGATTCAATTGGGACTAAATAAACACTACGTTGGAAGTAATTCAGATTAAGATGCATATTTGTAGATTTTTAAATGACCTTAATCCAGGAAAACAAAGCTGGAAGTTCTCATCCGTGTCAGCCCTGCAGTAAACTCCAGACTGGGCCAGTTCATACTTCTGTGCTGGCCTGTCCCTGGCGCCTGACATTTCACAGCTCTATTCTTCATTCATGGAAGAGCACAAGTAGAAGTAGGACATAGTGGAAAAGTCTCCTTGGATGTATTCTTGTAAGAATTTCCCTCTGCGGGGCAGTTTGCTGGTCATAGTTGGTGACTTAACTGGAACAGAAGATGCAGATTGGACCAAAGAATTCATCTCAGTTAAGGTCTTCAGTTTTAAATCTGCATCCTTATTAAAACCAGGATATGTTAGTGGTTTTATTAATAGTTCTTGCTGTGAGATATGATTTGAATATCTTTTTTGGATAATATTTTGCAAGATGTCTTCTGGTTCCCCAGTGCCTCTCCTGCGCCGAGGTGCAGGGATACTTTGGGCAATTAGCTTCTTCCCAGGCCAGTTTTCTATTATTTGGCTTGGTTGTAACACAGTATCTTTAAGAATTATTTAATGGTCTGTTTAGAACTATGTATTGCCATATACTGAAATGATATTTTCAGGCTTTTTTTTCTTTAAAGTGGTAGTTTTTTCTTAATCTAAGTCATAAGGGTGAAAAGGATGGGCACTGATAGCCTGGAAAGCTGGAGGTGAAGTGACAGTCCCTTTGTTCATTTTGCTGTCTTCGTTGTTTTCTTCCTCAGTTTTTTGAGGCTGTTTTCCTGACAAATTCTATTAATTCAGTGATGCGAAAAAGAAGATGAAAGTTTGAAGTATAGTTCTGTGTGTTGTTTTAGACCATGGGAATCAAAAGTAACAAAGTTAGTTAAACTGTCTCATTAAATGCCTTGTCTCTTGGTTTTGGCTGTGGTAGCCGGGCAGCAGCAAAGAAGTTGATTGCACAAACCTTTGGGCAGTTTCAAAAACTCTTATACCAGAAAGATGAGAAATGACAGAATTGCTGGGAGGACGAAGGGAAAAGATGACATTTCAGTATTTCTCCTGGTTTCTGCCTTTGTTTTTCTTTATAAAACTTAAGTGTAGCTTACTTCAGGGCATGACGGATAGCTGTTGTCTTTTTCCTTTTTTTTTTTTTTTTAAACCAAAAAATCCCTCTCAGTTGTATGTCAAAAGTAGTCCTTTGTTTTCAAATTACATTCCTATGCCTTTATAAATATGATGTTCAAATATAACATTGTAAATTTTTAATATAGTTTATCAATAAAATGCAATTTATTTTAGATAGTCTGCAAATAAATTTCCTTGGGACTATCAAAAATCTTGTGCAAGCCATAATCAAAATGCTAATTTGAAATGAAATCCAGTCGTACTTTTCCATTTAAAGGGAATGGGGAGTGATTGTAATTTTTCATAGAATCAGAGTGGTAGGCGTTGGAAGGGATCTCTGGAGATCATCTAGTCCAACCCCCTTGCTAGAGCAGGATCTTAGAGTAGATCACACAGGAACACAGACTCCAACACAGGAATAAGTAATCTTAATTAAGCAATCCTACTGTATATAAGTAAGACTGATTTCTTATCTACTGGGACAGGAAGACTGCTTACAGGGCACTTGGGTAGTAGTAACATTTAGTGGTGTGTAATTTATTAGGTGGAGAAAAAGCTTTGCTCTATGAACAGATGAAAATTTGATTGTCAGAGTATCAGAAGGCTTGGAAATGTATGTTTTAGGTAGGCATGAAATAAAAGCTAATCTAATGGTAGTCACTAACTTGCACTTCCATTGGTAAAGTCACTGTCTTCGTAAATCAAGGTTGGTTGTCATGTTTTCCTCTACTCTAGGTGGACTGTATTAGATCCACCTAATCTGGGTCCAGTGACCCAATGCCGTGAGAAAGTGGTAAGTTCTTATTTGTAATAGTTTATCTTCTTTGGTCACTTCTCACTACTAACAGAAAAAGAGAGACGGAGGAATGTGCAAACCCTTTCCAGGCAGTATGGAATCCCACCATATGAAATAAGAGTGACAGGAGTATTCTGTCATCAGGTGATACAGGACAGCAGCGTGTGTATGGTACTGGGTGACTTGTCACCCAGTAAAGTTTCTTGAATGCTGTGGCTGAAATGCATTTAGTGAAGAAAAAAACAAATAAGTTTATTTCCAGTGCAGTGCTGTGAATCTGCATATCTCTGCCAACAGCTGCTGGTGGACTGATACTCTTCATTCCTTGAAACATAATTTAGCAGACCCAACAAAGGAATGGGCAGAATTGGTACCATGGGATTGGAGTCCCCTAATGACATAGTGGCAAATTGTGTTTTTCTGGGCCAATGATCTAGGGGTCAAAACTTACTGTTGTATTTTCTTTTAACCACTTTTTACTGTGGTTTTCTTGATTTAGTTTCAATATGCAAATTGCTAGTCGAATCTATTAATTATTTTATCAGTATCCATGGAAATGAAATAAAATGGGAGAGAATGCAGCTGTCAGTAAGAGCTGTGCTCATTTAATGACTGTAAAATTTGACCTCAAGCTAGGCCTCCTTTTATTTCCTTTCCTATGGATAAGGGATTTGATGGAAGCATTTTGGTATGATAGCATTTCAAAATTTTGACATATATTTAAACAGATACAGACTGCGTGCTTGAATCTGTACTTAGCCTTTCACTTAACCTGAAGACTTCATACATGCAAACAAAATAAATGAACAAGGCATTCTGTAAAATCATCTTGAGTGATGGCTGCCACGGGAGAAAAACAGTGAGCTGGCTGCCAGATGGTCTCAGACCTAACGGAGACAAGCTCAGCTCTGGCCAGGTGTGGCAAAGAGCTGTAGTAACACACGGTGACTGCAAAGTAGGTGTTAGGAGGTAAGCTATCCTGTCTGTGTTTTTGTATTTTAAATACTCTGGTTTGGAGTGAATAGCATAAATGCTGGTATGTCTAAGATGTATGAAATGTCCTAGAACAATGTGTCCCCTGCCTTCCCAATACATGGCAGCTGGTGACACAGCCATCTTCTGTGACATGATAGTCTGGCACTGCTGTAGGTAGAGCAAGGTTACTGAGAAACCTGAAATATGTTTTGTCTTCACAGCTTTTTTTTCTGTTACCTAAATAGGTGTCCCAGCACTAATCATCATCTCCAGAGAGCAAGATCTGAAGTATAGTATTGGATTTTGGGATACTGGAAAATAAAACTGTTATGTTTCTCTCTTCAGGCTCAGTTGGGATTGCTCTAATTCATGTCCGTTTGGAGCTGATGCCTCACAGCCTGTGCTGTTCAGATTAGTTCAAGCATAAGGTACTTTGGGTAAATTGCTTCTCTTGTGCTCAGATTGGCTTCCAGCACCTCTCTCCCTGGGGTGAAGGGCGATGTAGGACCGTTTTATTGCTGAGGAGATGAGGGTTTAGTTTACTACCAGCCACATTATGGCTTCTTTTAAGGATTAGCCCAGAATAGAGAAGTGAAATATTCAACTGAGATCCTACTCCCTTCCTTTCCCCTTCTCTTCAAAATGGTTCCAGACACTGTGCAGACACATACTGGAACTATGCGTTGGCAGGTGTCAGTTTTTTCTGTTGCTGAATTTTTATCTCTACTATGTTGGGTGAAATGCAGCAGCCACTTAACAGAACTAAGTAGCCACCATGAAGGACAAAGGGAAGAATAGCATCTATCTGAAACTGCATGGAAATTCTAGGTATGCATCTTGGCGTTACATTTTGCCCAGGATGCCATGATTAATGCCCTTAATAATAGAATGTATTGGGTTGGAAGAGACCTCTAAAGGCCATCTAGTCTAACCCCCCTACAATAAGCAGGGACATCTCTAACTAGGTCAAGTTGCTCAGAGCCCCATCAAGCCTGACCTTGAATGTCTCCAGGGATGGGGCCTCCACCACCTCCCTAGGCAACCTGTTCCTGTGATCAACCGTCCTTAAAGAACTTTTTACTAATGTCCAACCTAAATCTACCCTTTTCTAGCTTAAAACCATCACCCCTCATCCTATCACTAAAAACCCTTGAGAACAGATCATCCCCTGCCTTCCTATAGGTCCCTTTCAGGTATTGGAATGTTGCTATAAGGTCACCCCGGAGCCTTCTCTTCTCCAAGCAAGTCTTCATTGCTTAAACTCTTAACACCAGCTGTCATGTATATGTTCATCCTGGTGTCAGAGGGTGCTGTGCCACTATGAAACTATCAGTTCTTCACCTTTTCTTGTGAGCTGTAGTACCCAGAAGCCCTTTCTATTTTGGCACAGTGATGAGTCCATGAAAGCTCTTAGACTGCTTGTGTTGTGTGTGTGGTTTTTATCTCCTTACTGCAGAGAATACATAATACACAATTCAATATGCTCCCCAGATTTTGCTGCAGCAGTGGAAGAATATTTAAGTCACAGTTTTAGTTTTAATTATTTTTTCAAATGTAAATGAAAAAGTAGCTCACCTCAGCGTGAATATTCTATTGAGGATGTGAATTTAACTAGGAAGTGGTCTCAAAATTAAACTTCCACTTTTTCTACAGATGGAATCTTTTAATAAAACTTGACTGATTCTCCACAGTGTTTTTTTGTGTTCTCTATCAATAATACTTGTATGTAAGCTTTTTTTCTGAAGAAAATTTCGGCAAGTTGATCAGTTGTTGCTTTCCGCTCCATTATCCATTTGGCTCAGCTTGTGTTGGTAGCAGCAGTGGAATGTAAGGAGCAGGAAAATACATTGCTAGTTCTACATGTCTCCTGACCAGACGTGTTTGTTTGTTAGCTATTCCGTTCTTCTTATCCTTCCAGTCAGGGCGGTCTGTACAGAAATTAATTTCCTCATCAAAGTGAGAGAACATAGCACTTTAACAGTGCCATTTTCATCCTGGAAATGGAAAATTACTTTTCCTTTGGAAGACATGAGCATTCAGACACATGTAATGTTGTTGCGACTCTAAGAAAATGACTAAATCAAGCTATCAGGCCTGCAATCTGTCCAAGAACTTTGTGATTCTTCCAACGCTTAATGTGTAGAACCAGAATTTTGTCCTTTTGGAATGAGTGTCTTCTGAGTAAGCAGAGGTCAGTGTTTCACAACTGAAGTGCATCAACCATTTGAATGTCTGAAACATTTACTCCACAAATACACCATGCGTTGGCTGATTGAACGTGAGGACTGAGGTAGGATTTGGGTTTTTCCTTTCTTTTCCTCGTTAAGCAATATGTGTATGGTGGAGAACTATGGTGTAAGAGAAGCAAAAGTGGATTGAAGCTGTGCAGTCATTGATCTAGTGATCAATCAATGAAAGGCGAAGTATTTGCAGGATGACAGCACTAACATCCATCTGACTGTGATTTCCAGGGCTTGTTTCATCTACCAAGATTGAGAAATATAGAACCACCTTGTAAAGACCTCTGCTGAGGAATGATTTGTTTTATTGCTAACAGGATGACACCAGTCTATAGTTAGCGATGTCTAGGCTGTAATCAGACTCAGTGGGGCAGATTAGGTGCTCTCATGAAGGGAATGTGACTGGAGAAGATAGGCAGGAGAAAACAACATAGATCCTGAAGCAGCTGGACTCAGGTGATCAGTACTCAAGGTGGGCAGAGAGATTTGTTTCTTTCTGAATGCTTTGCTTAAATTTTAGGCAAAGAAATAAAGCTGTGCTGTCCTCTAAACATAGAACTGAGTCCTTTCAGATCTTAGGGAATTGTTTATTTGCATACACTTATCTGCTTGATTATGTGGGTTTTTTATTTGCTTACTGGTGATGATCAGCTATGCTGTTATGAAATTAAATCCCATCAGGAGTGGTCTTGCAAGTATGGAAAACCATAACCTTCAGGGATTATGATTTATCCATGCTTAAAGGGAACATTTGGGCATAAAACCAAAGTTTTATTACTGAACATCCTGAAATCCCTGCCCCCTGGCTTTGTACGGGGTGGAGGGGTGGGAAGCAAGAGTAGAAAGCAGGTGATGAGCTCTGCTGTGTCTTGCTGGGGAAGTTACTGTCCTTACTGGTTTGTTGTCTTGTCAGTGCTGGGCAACAGAAGCAGATGATGTTCTGGCTCTTCAGCTGTCACTGGTCTCAGCCAGATGTTCTAGTTTGTGCTGATACCAGTGCTCATTTGTGTTTAATAGCAGATGTTGAGGATCAGCATATCTTTATTTTTGCCTTCCTTGCTGGGGGGGTGGTGCCTTCTGCAAGCAGGGAGGAGTGGCAACTAGGAGTACTACCATTTAACGTGGTTACAGCTGAATTCAACAAAGCTCGTTTCAGAGAGAGAGAGTAAGCTTTGTAGAAAACAATCTCAGGAAGAGGGGAAAAAGCAGAAGCAATCAACACTAGTTTCGTGAAGTCAATGTCTTGACACACTAAGCTCAGGTAAGGTAGTTGGGTGTAATTGTTTTTCCTTTAGAAGTAATTCTTTGACTATTGTATTGAGTCATGCTACTCTTCTTTTTCTTTCTATGCTCAGGCTGGTCCTGGCTCATAAATGGAAAGCTTTGAGAGGTATTTAAAAACTGTTTTGCCTTATGGAGCAATCATCATTGGAATATAGGCTTTATATTATGTAGCAGTCTAGAGAGAACTATGGCCCATAAGTGCCGTCTGCATCAGTGTAGTCTCCTATGGCGTGAAAGATCTGCTGGTTTAGTTGAAGCTGGCTCTAAAAAGACTATTAATAGTGTTAACGTTAATTCTTCATCAATAGAAATCCTTGAAAATAACTGTAGGTGTCCATTGCAGCTTTGTGTTTTCCCCTGCATCTCTTTTTTTTTTCCTTCTTACTCACACAAAACAAAAAGTCCAATAACAATAAACCCAACAATATGCAGGTTTTGGTCCTGTCAGCATCTAGAGATCTGCTGTGAAGGAAATATTCAGCTACATATACACCTTACTTAATGATGAGTCTCTGAAGTTGGAAAGTATGAATTTGTACTTTGTGTATTTGTAACTAATCTCTCCATTATCTCTGTTCTTTTTTTTTTTTTCTAGCAGCTCTTTAGTTTTGTGTCCCTGTGAGAGCACTGAATCTTTCCTTATCTATTTTTTATTTTGTATCTAGCTTGTCTTTTTCTTCTCCTCTCCAATAGCAGAACTTGATGCCTTAGTATTTCCTGTCCTCTGAGGATATACCAGTCTCTTATCCTCTATAGAATGCGGTAGAAATTGCTGTAATACATACAGAACCTGCTAAAGTGCTTAGGAAGTCTAAAGGTTTTACCAGTAATCCTCATTAGTTTCCATTTAAGGATACACATCTAGGCTCCAGACTTTCTCCCTTTGGCACAAGGGCCATTTGCAGTTGAATAGGTTGTTCAATGTTTTTTCAAATTTATAAAATTCATCATAAGCAAGCTGTAGGTTGGTAAAAGTTGGTTCCTACTGTGTCTGAAAAGACAGAGATGCAGTCAGGCATACTGAGAGTTACCTGCTGCCTAATCCCAGGCTAAATCCAGAATGATTTTTTTCAGTCATTCATCTAATACTACCCAGAATTCCTACCAGTGAGTTGGTCTCTTAATCCCAGATGGTTTAATTTAGGTATCACATGTGTTTATATATCCTGCTAATCCTTCATATGTTCAATCCTGCTTTAGGTTTTCAGCAAATATTTTTTTCCTTTAACCCCATCAACTTATACCTGCAGCTTCTTTACCGGTTATCATTTGACCATCTTGTGCTTGCATCACTAGAGCTGAGTATCTAAGAGTTCTGGATGGAGAACTGGTAGTAGTTTGAGCATAATGTCTGGGTGGAACTTCCATCTTTTTATCTTTTTTTGTGAAATACAGGTTGCCAAGTTTCTCTTCAAAGTAATCCCAAAGATGCAACTAGATGAGAAAAAAAAAAAGTTAATTGAATATTAAAAACCAGAATGAGTAATAAAGAAGAGATAGTAAAAAACAGACTAGAAGTTTGCTGACCTGTGTATTATAATAATAGCCAGCATATGGGATATCAGGCTGCATTTAAAAATAATAAAATGCTTAAAAATGACAAGAAGCAAGGCTGCTAGTAAGAAGTTAAGTAAGTCTGTGTGTGTATGTATTCGTGTTCAAGCAGATATGGTAAGTCTAACCAAGCTCTGTAATTTGCTGAAAGAAAAATTTGGAAACCAAATGTGAATTACTTACAGTAGAGTTATTATTTTAGCTTTAAAAAAAAAAGTCTAGCGTGCATCAAAGCAGCTTTTCTTGTTTTACTAGACTTGTTTGATTATATGTTACGGGCAAGTTATTCAGACTTTGTCAGGGTGAAGTACCTGTGGCTTATGTTGTGCCTGAAATTAAATAACTGATAGAAAAGTGGGGCTGGG
Organism: Eurystomus gularis; assembly: GCA_013400335.1. Classification (NCBI taxonomy): domain Eukaryota; kingdom Metazoa; phylum Chordata; class Aves; order Coraciiformes; family Coraciidae; genus Eurystomus; species Eurystomus gularis. The sequence goes on along the minus strand of VZZY01025342.1, from coordinate 51,667 downwards.
TAGCCAAGGTTTAGGATTAGGTTAATGCTTGCATGAAGTGCCCTAAGAGAATTTCTGTTGGGCCTGTTCAGCAGCGGTGGTAGAAGCTGTGTTCCCTCTTGTGTTTGTAGCAGTTACTGCATCTCTGTGTTGCTGATGAGTGGAGTGGTGACAGTTGCACTTCAAATTTATGAAGATGACTGGCCTTTCTTTTTCTTTCTGTAAAATGGGTGAGATTCTGTTCTGTGAATAGATGGTTAGCTCTTAGATGCTAAGAAGTGAGTGGAGGTAATGGACATTGTCATTTTTTAGTACTTTCAAAAGATGCAATTGTAACTTTGGTTTTAGGTTTTTAAGGTTCTGCGATACAGTTTGGACCCAGAGAGAAGTGTTTTAAATAAACTAATTCAAAGGTTTTTGATAACGGTATATGCATATATTTAGGTTTCCAAAAAGAATATAGGGCTTAATCTGAGGGAATGCTGAAGTAATTCAGTGTTCATAAACTTCAGATTCAGTGTATATATGTATGGAAATATATTGTATTCAAAATATATTTGGTATTTGGTCCATGTAGTGTTTTGGTAGTGTTCCTGTTTGCATCTTCTCTGTATATAAAGCCAAGTGTTAGTAAAAAGAAACTTGTGTTGTTATGGTGTTATGTGCAAGCGCTTCTTTACCTGCCCTCCCCCATTTTTTTGACAAGTCATAGTAGTAGAAAGAAGTTATACCAGCTGCTGCTCTGTCTGTTCTTCCATGGTAAGGAGTTTAGGGGAAAAGATTCCAAAGATGTCATTTTTCTTTAAAAGTCATATAATGTTATTACAATCTGTGTTACTGAGATTGAGAGGGGTATGTAAAGTGAGGAAAAAATATTGTATTTACTTCACATATGCATGAATAATATTTGCTCTTCTCAATGAAAAGACAAAGTCCAAGTATCTTCAGAAAACACATGCTAAAAAGATTTGCTATTCTTTTCATAGAAGAAAGTACTATCATTTCATAAGCAGGCCAAATAAAATTGGGATTCCATCATAACTTTCTGAACTTTAAGCAAAGCATCTTGTAAACAGTATAATCTGAAAGAATTTTAAGTGTGATGTGGACTGGTTAGAAATCTGTGTAAAGGATCCAGAGCAGGGTTGTTATATTAACTTTTTTTCTTCTGTGCCATGAGAAACTGCAACTTTCCGTCTTTGCTGCTCCTATTCTGCACGTTCTTTCATTTCACATTCTCTTTTAGTAAGTACAGCTTGTTTTTTCTATCAATATCTCCTAGTGACAGAGATAGTGCTATCTATTGTTTGTTATTCTAAATTGCCTCTGGCTTCATTTTACATGTGGGGAGCATGGAAGTACAGATTTGTGGCTGCTGCTTTCACACTTTGTCACGATTTTTTTTATTGTTGCTTAAGAAAAGTGACAAGCCACCATTTGAGATTCAGAGCTTTTTTACTGCGGTAGTGCCATTGCAGCTCTGGAAGTTAAGACTGCATTGTTTTGCTGTGAGTATAAAACTAAAGCATCTCATACTTTTCAGTGACTAGAGCCCTTTTTCACTTTGAATGTTTTCCGACTTCAGTTTCTAGTAGGATACTTGGATTTTTGATATCTAGAGGAATATTTAAAAAGAGAGAATATTTAGAAATAAACCTGCCCTGTATTTTCCGTTGAGTTTTTTTTATTTCTCCTCCTTATTAGTGGTTAGCAAATAAGTCACCAGAAGCTCCAGGTAACCCATGGCGATCAAGGTAATGACCTATGTTTTTTCGGGAGAGGGGGAAGATTGAAAGAACTGAAGTTGCAGTAAGCCTCTTTTCCAAGCCTACTAAACTAATTTGTTTCATGAATTGCTTTGTCATGGGTAGACCAAAAGTGTACAGGCTGGAGGTCACATAAGACTTGGACTTATTGGAGGAATGGAGAGATGGGGATACCTATAAATAAAAGTTTCCAGGTGTGCTGGACAAAGTGGTAAATCCACTTCAATATAACATGTCTGTTCAGTATACTAGTGGAAGCTTGTGGCTCTAAACAAGGCTGAAGAGAAATCTGGAGGATAATTAGAGATGTACATTTGTGACTCTGTGAACAGGAGCAGTAATTGATTTTGGAAGAGTCCAGTGTGCTGGAGAAACCTCATGGCTGTGTGGAGGCTCACTTGGCACTTAACAGAATTGTCCCAGGCCTTGGAAGAAAGAGATGTAGCAGGATAATGAAGTTATGGATTACTTGAGATCTGGTCCTACAAAAAGGATTTGGAAATATAGGCCATTTAAAATGTGTCTACTAGGAGAGGAATCTTATGAGGTCAAATTGTAATCCCTAGAAAAACAACTTGCTGGCATTGAGAATTCGTGCTAACGCTGAAGAAGAACTTCAAATGGAGAAATATGATAGATCTGCATAATGCCTATGATTTTGTGTCTTTTTAAAATTATTATTCTTTTCAAGTATACACGAAAAGAGGGAGGAAACCCAGGATAGCACAACAGATTCAGAACACTGGACAATGAGTAGAATAAAATAAGTGCAGTAAATATTTCTGAGACTATTAGTCAGGTAACGTAACTAGTGGTTATGACTATGCCATTTTGAAGGCAGTTAAGCTTGTGTTAGCTGAAGTGCAAACAAAGCTGAAAGGCTTTTGTGTGAACACCAGGAGCTTGGGGTATAAAATGGAATTAATTTGAATTGTAGAATATTAAACTGAATATCACAGCCATAAGATAGTAGAATGACAGAACATGAATACTGAGGGATACAGTCTTTTCAGGAAAGTTAGAAATAGAGGTTATTGAATAGCAGTATAATACATGATGCGTTGCTCTAATAAATTAGATAATATAGGTGAAACAGAAGTTGCTTCAATAGATGTCAGTTTAGTGAAAGGTGGTAAAAGACTCTATTGAGATGTTCATAGATTTCTAAAGTGGCTGCTTTGCTCGATCTGGAAGCAGGTAACGGTAATGTTGTAAAGATTAAAATTACTGGACACATGGTGAGAGACTACCTTCAAGCATATCAACTGAAGAACAGGTGTTTCTGATAATGGTAGGTAGGGCCAAGATACTATGGTTGAGAGGTCTAACAATTTTTTTTTTAATTTGAAAATAACTAATGGGGCAAAGAACAAGCGAGGCTGGTTTTGAGTGCTGCAGTTTCAGCTCAGACTTTGTGTATCTGAAGTATTTATATGTATTTAGTCCTATGTGTTTTCCTGACAGATGGGTTCAGGGAAGGATTGTGGGGACTGGAAAGCATTCCCTAAAGGGGAAGAATTAAAAAAAAAAAAAGCAAACCAAAACATTGACGAAAAACCAAAGCCCAAACCAACCAACCAACAAAACCAAAACCTAAAACAAAAGTAAAACCAAAGCTTGACTTGCTTTGACACTTCCAGTGAGGGAGAGAAGAGAACGTAAATGTAAGGTAAAGGTCAGTGTTGGCATAATAATGCGGATAATTTGGACATTAAGACATTTAGTCTGGAAATTACAGAATGCTCTTGCCATTAAGCCAGTCAGGTGCTAGAAAAATGTTCCCTTGGGGATACTGAGACAAAGCTATCTAGCTGCTTTTAGATTTGAGCTCAATAATCCGTGTTGTGAAAAGGATTAGATTTTGATGTTGCATGTAACAGTATGTTTGATAACTTAGAGGTCTCTGATTTTTAACATGGTTGGACTAATCCTGTGTGTCCAGCATGTGCTCTCTGGGTTCCATTGAGTGGGGTCTGGTACAAACCGTGAGTAGTAGTCAGTACAAACTAGTAGCAGTAGTACTACTAGTAGTAGTACAAACCTAGTTGTAGTCAGTTTGTCTCTTTGGATTATCTCTCCAGGCTTTACAACCGGTAACTTTTTGTTCCATTTTCTTTTGAGGATTAAATCTGTTGAAGTTGAAATTTACTACTTGCTACTACAAAACTTAGAAAAAGAGTCGCCCTAACCTTTCATTTCCATGTGAAAAGAAATGTCTTATAGGACTTCAAGCTTTTAAAAGAAATGATGTGCTCACTGACAGGTTTCTGGCCCTCAGTAATTTTTTGTGCTTGAGAGGTAATCATAGGCACAGTCTTCCATTCTCACACATTTCAAAAGCAGCAGTGTGCACACACAAAAAAGACAACAATAATAATACCCCTCCTTCACCTGCTGCCCCTCCAGACTTCACACATCTTCTGTCCACCTGCAGAAAGAGGCTGATGTGACTGGTCCCGACGCTTGTGCTAATGGCAAGGGAGCTGCCTCTGCATCTCCCTACAGAGTGATTTTACCCTAATGTTAGGCGATTTGGCTAGACTTAAGTAAAGGCTGAGCCTTCCTATTTTGGTAGAGCTGGAAAACTCAGATGATGTATCCATAGGCTGACTAAATCTCTCAAAGAGTTTTTCGGTGAATCAATCAGTAAATGACTTAATAAAGAAGTCTTATGGGTCTGTGTTACTGCTTGGGTTGGGGAATAGTATTTTAAAACTAAGAAGTGTCTGGCAGAAGTTAAAGCTTTGGCCATGTTTACCTAGTATGTAGAAAGAAAGTGCCAATTCAGTGGCATTCCAGACAAAATGCAAAGTTTCAGTCTTCTTTTTCTTTTTAAATTTTAAAAATCTGGGTGCTGGGAAGGGAAGGAGACAGTTAAGTTTCAGAAAGAACCAGAGAAACTTGGAACTGCGCGTATCCTCCAACTAACACACTCCTAATTGCCTGACTGCCTTGAGGAAATTAAGGAAGAAATCAGTTTTCGAGTAATTTCTGGATATGTTTTTGTTTTCCTTGCAAGGTGCTGATACACTATAGTGAATTGGTGTGTGTGGGGGGAGCTGCAGCAATCTATGCTGGGTAAATTGAGTGGAACACTTTTGTAAAATACTGTTCATGTGCGTGCGCGTGTGTTTGCAGTCTGCAAAGTTTAAGATGTTCTCAGGCAAAAGCAACAGCTATTTACCAGCAGAATTTAAGTTTCTTAAACTTCTTTGTCTAAACTCCCACACAAAGTTGCTTTTCTGCCTTGAAGCAAGCTGGACAAAATAGTTCAGACGAATGTCTGGAAATGCAAGAGCTTGGGGAAAAAATCCTGAAGCCGCTGATGTTCTACTTGAAATAACAGTTTTAGGGCTGTTAATGCTTCAACTGCACAAAGTACTCTCCTTCACCAGATGTTGGTCCACAGAGCAGTCACTTTCCTGGATTTGTTCAAAGAGTTGGAAGAAGCTGTGAGTGGATCGTAAAACTGACTCTCTTCTGACCTGGACCCTTCAGGTTCAAGTGTGCTGGCTCTTTACCTCTCTGTTGCCCTTCTAGATCTGCCAGCAGCTCCCACACTGGTCTTCGTCTCCACAATCCTTCACGTAAGTTCTCTCCTTCCTGTTCCCATCAACTCTAGTTACTCTTCCCATGTCAGGTCTGGTCACTGTTTCAGCTCTAAACATTGACCCTGATACTCCTCCTGCTTGTCACCTTTAAAGTGCATTGGCATATTTTGTTCTTTTTTTCTTTGTCCCCAAAGATTCTGTCTCTTGGTGGTGTCCCAGTCCAGTTTTTACTCTCTGGCAGCTCTTTCCACAAAGCCTGCAGTCTTGAAGCAGACTTTGCCAAGTATGTCCTTGAACTGCGTTCCTTAGAAAATGTTTTTGCCTCTCTTTATTCAGAAACATTTTTGTTTTGTCAGTTACCAGCTATTCCTGACTATTTAAAACAAAAGAAAGCATTCATTCTGAGAGATTTAAACCTTAAGAGATTCACATCTGCTAATGTATGCAGATGTAGCTAAGATCAAAATAACTGCAAGTCTGCAGTGATGCAGTGAGGAGGAGGAAGATAGTTCATTATGGTATTATTCAAATTTAGTTTTGTGCTGAATTAATTGTACTGTTCTGTACTCTATCTATATGGGTATATTCTTCTCCAAAACCCGGCTGTATGTCACTGGTAGGCATTGATAACTGCTCCAGTGTTGGTCTTCCTCAGGCAGTGTTCATTGTGTTAAGTCCCTTTCCATAGGCTGAGAGACCTTCCTGCAGCATCACCATCTGCTGCAGCCACGTGTCGGAAGCTTGCTATTGATCAGGCTGGTGAGAGGAGCTTACACAAAGCTCTGGCCGGGCTGTAGGTGTTCTGCTTTGCCTCTGTGACAGGATGACAAGAAAGCAAAGAATGCAAGTGTGACACTTGCCTGCTTGTAACTACCACTGCAGAGGGATTTTTTTTTCTTTTTTTTTTGGTATTTTTATAGTCAGATATTTTTGTGCTTTGGGCTTGATGGTCCCCTTCTAGGTTGTGTTTCTCTGCTCAGGCTGTCTTCTCCACTTATTTTTGACAGGAGAGTCTTTTAGCAGCTGAGAATCTTTCAAAACTTGTAGGTCTCCTTAAAATGGTGATGATAATCCTTGAGTTGAATGTTGAGCAGCTTTTCCAGGCTGGGCAATCGGTTGTAATTTTACTAAGGATGGAAAAAAGGTGGTTACCAACCATTAACATCCTGAGGCAAGCTCAGTTTCTTTGTCAAGGGGCTTGGCTTGTGCACCTTCAGTTTTCATCACAGAAACATTCAAGCCTTGGACTGCCTCTGGTAAAAAGAGTTATGTTTCATGTTTAATACAAAGCCACCCATTTAATTCAGACATAGTTGTTTTGTAGTAGTCGTATCATACCACTGAAGTCATGGGCTCTTTACCCAAATCATTCTGTACCTGAGGAGCATGAATATCTTACGAAACCAACTTTTGAATTTTGTATTTTGTGTGTAACTGTGACAGCCTTATTTTTCTTGAAGTTATTGCTGTGAACTTTTTATCTTTGCATGAGGTGTTTAATGTGAAAAAACTTTTTTTTTTTTTGGTGGGTTTTATGTTGCTAGGCTATTTGTCAGTTCCAACTTCTTAGACTAAGGTTGCTTAAAAAAATATTTGCTCAATATTTGCCCATGACCCCTTATGGCTGAAGAGAATAGGATGTCCTATGTTACAGAGTAGGTAACTGTATGCAGAAGTCCACTTAAATATATGGCTCTATTGCCCAATCAGTAACTTAAGAAAATAGAATTAATTTATTTTCCAGGATTTTTTTTTATTTCCTCAGTGTTTCCAGCTAGTGAAAAGTTGCATATTAGTGAAAATGTGTAGTGTAACAATGGATATTCAAGAATGGGAAATAATTGCCTATCTGCAAGGGAAGGTCTTAGTAGGTTTTGGCTTTCCATATCTGGTACGTGTGCCACTTAAAGCTTGTAATAGTGAGAAATCCTGCAGCTGCAAAATCATCAATCACATAGGTCACCATGGAATAAGCCAAGGAAGCCAACTTTTGTACTTCCAATTATGGAGGTGGAGCATTCCTAATCTTAATTAAAATAGGTATGTGGAGAGAGCTTGGTTGTCTTCTGGTCTCCCTTTGGCCTTGGATTCAAGTTGTCGTCCTAAAGTATCCACCTCTTACTTTCTTCTCATCTTTTTCCACTTACGATGAATTTAAGGAGATTTCATCAGCAGCTTGGTTTAAAAAAGATTGTGAAGTATGAGAAGTCTTGTTCCTTCTTTAAAATATGTAAACTTTATTCCTATCTGCTAACTGAGGATATATCGTTGATCTTAAGGCAAAAGGTCAATAAGTGACTTGTTGCTGTAGCTGCTAGATAAGTATAAAGGAGCAACATCCTCACGATTTTCATGTTCCGTGAGTTCTGTTGCATTTCTTCCCTCTAACTTTGTTTTGCATATATCCCTGAATATTCCCTTCCCCAGATGACATAATAGTTTCTGCTGAACTGAGACTTTAATTACATATAGAAATGGAATCAGTGAGTTACAGCTGAAATGATTTATTACTCTTCCTTAATATAACAGCCCTAAGTCACTATTTCCCAGATTCATTTGCTCAGCAATCATGTTCTTAACAGTAATATTAGCTTTTTAATTGGAAATGAAGGTAACCAGATATTTGTAAACTTTCAGAAGCAGTATATTTAAGTATGGAACGTACTTGATAATTTTTTTTTCTGGTATGTTGGTTGACATTTAATTATTCAAATTAAATATCGTCATCAAATATTAACTCCCTTAGTTTTCCATGCTTTCCTTCTGTCAGTTGGAGGTAATTGAGGGAAATCCAATAATCTCTTTCCCTTGGAAATGCAGGAATGGGAGAGCTCATGGTCTCTCCCTAACTGTGGAACAGTAAAATCAAAGCCTCCACTGGGTCTTCACAGGTGTGTTAAAGAATTTCCATAAAGAAAAATACTTTTGTTACATTCTTGAAGGCTGTGTGGGGAAAAGACAGCCAAAGCAGAATTGATACTATTAAGAAAAGTGGGAGGGGTTCCTTTCTGTTAATACCAAGAGAAAAATGGCGGTGAACTCCAGAGCTGTCTGAAAATTAGCAAAGGGATTTTGTTCCAAGTGCTTTGATCTTAAAATCTGATATTATGTTGTATTTTATTTTGTGGGTGACTTGACTTGGTTGGCTTCTAGCTAAAAATCTTTTCAGAGCTCAAAGGAACCCCAAATCTCTCAAATTCATGGTTAAAATCTTTTCAATAGCTTAGATATTAATCTTTTTAATAGCTTAGATAAACCCTAGATATCACAAGTTTGAGGGATGGAGAGAAGTGGAGAGAAACTCATTGCTGTGTGGTAATATTTGATTTTATTTTTTTTCTGTTAGTATAGATGCCAAGACTGTCACAGTTATTTGGTTCTAGGATATGATGCAAAGCCAAAAAGGTTGGGAAATTCCAAGTTGTTCAGGGACTGCAAAATTTTAAGATTAAAATAAATAAATCCTGTGTCTTAGAGAGTACAAGCTGCAGTCTTAGTATAGGAATTTGTCTGTTATAGTAAAAATGACCAGTGAAATTGATGTCATTGCAGTGTTGTATTTTAAGTTTGCCTCTACCTTTTGCATCTTTATAGATATTGAAAGAGAGAGGAAATAAGTCTTCTGGAGGTAAAATTCCAGTTCTTGCCACTCAAATGCTATATCTTGCAGAATGGAGCTCGCTGCCATTTTTAATATCGTGCAGTGTTTTTTTATAACTCGTTACTGTGTCCTCCCCTCATCCCTTTCTGTATGGGATCAGTGGTCCCAGCACACTACCTCCTCCAGACTGGTTTGCCTGCTGTCATGTATACAGGAGCTCTCTCCAAGCCCTACCTATGCTCAGGCTTGCTCTGGGGCTGTGTTTTGTTTCGTTTGAAATGGCAGATTACAAAAGGTTTGTGTGTTTACATTCCTGGGGGCTAGAGAAAGGAATCTGCAGTGTAAATAAATTTGTAACTAAGTAGTGACTGAAAGGCTAATATTTAGCTGGAGACCACCTGCTCTGAGACTGTGGTGTCATAACAGTGGCTGAACTCACATTAACAGAGTCATTGGTGTGCAGCTGATGTCTTTGAAACGTTAATTGATGCAGTCACTTCTGAATAGGTTTTTGGAAGACTGACTTAATCTTCTAGTATTTGTATTCAAGCACTGGTTTTAAAGTGGATAACTTCCCTAATCCAGCTTTCTTGCTGGCTCAAGAGAAAGCTATAGCCAGTGCAGCTGTGCTCTTCAGCAGTGGAAGGCAGGCAGTGGGGCTGGGCACCTGAGCAGATGTGGGAGAAAGGGGAATTTAAGACAGTGTTGCTTGAAAGTATAGTTGGGGGTTTGAGAAAAGCTCAGGGATTAAATTGGATTTGCCAGGAATCTTGCTGAGTAAGGATGATGCTTCAAGTCCTTTATATGTGAATTTTATCCTAAAGGCTGCAGTTAAACTGTCATGTTAAGCTGACGTATCTGTGGTCATCTGCAGAAAGATTACCTGTGGGTGCACATTTTTGTCCTCTGTGTTGGGCTGGCTTGGGCATTTCTGCAGCAGGTAGCCAGGCTGGTCAGGAAACAGCTTGGCCACACAGAATCAGAGAATCACAGAATGGTAGGGGTTGGAAGATACCTCTGGAGCTAAAGCAGGTTCACCCAGAGCAGGTTGCACAGGAACACATCCAAGTGGTTCTGAAAGTCTCCATAGGAGGAGACTCCACAACCTCTCTGGGCAGCCTCTTCCAGGGCTCCATCACCCTCACAGGAAAGAAGTTTCTCCTTATGTTTGGTGGAACTTCTTGTGTTCTAGTTTGTGTTTGTTGCCCCTTATCCTATCACTGAGCATCATTGAAAAGAGTCTGGCCCCATCCTCTTGACACCCACTCTTTACATATTTATAAGTATTGATAAGATCTCCTCTCAGTCCTCTCTTTTCCTGCCTAAATGACCCCTAAAGGGTCCCAACCCTTCATCGTAAGAGAGATGTTCCAGTCACCTAATCATCTCTGTAGCCCTCCGCTGGGCTCTCTCCAGTAGTTCCCTGTCTCTCTTGAACTGGGGAGCCCAGAACTGGACACAGTACTCCGGCTGTGGCCTCACTAGGACAGAGTAGAGGGGGAGGAGAAAGAACCTCCCTCAACCTGCTGGTCACACTCTTTTTAATGCACTTTTACATTAGGTTGGCTTTCATCAAGCTAAGTTCCTTAAGCTGACTGTGTGGCTACAGCAGTACTAGTGCTGGTGAAGAAGGGCTCCCTTTCCTCAGAAGCCTGTGCCTGTGTCAGGTCTGCTGCAGTTTGAACGCTTGGAGTCACGGGAAGGAAGGTGGCCATGCTGGTGCAAGCAGCAGCCTCATTCTTGTTCAGTCATCTGCCTGGCGTGGTACAGCTTGTTAGGCCTTGAACCACAGGGGACAACCCCCACAGCGGATACAGGACTATTTTCATGTAACCAGAAGCACTGAAAACAGTGGTTCGGTGGGTGTGCCAGCTTATACCTGCTTGCAGTAAGTGATAATCTGTATTATTACAAGCAAAATGCAAGAATGTATTTTTATTTTTCTGAAAGATCACATCAGAACTCTGGAAAACTCCATGAATCATGTAGGAATTTGCTTGACTGGGGAGTGTCAGCAGAAGGGAGGACAAAGCTGTTGTGTGTGGCTGCCTTTTTCAGCTGAAGAGAATACCTTCCAGCCAAGCCAGTGGCCTATTTTTCATTCTCTGTTTTCCACTAGAATAGCTCATCTCTCGTGGCTTTTCTCAACAGATACTTTGCTTTTAAAGTCTTCTAAGTTTTAAGACTTTAAAGGGGACTTGCGGACAGTAGTGATGCTGATAGAAGAAGGGTGCTGATTGGTTGTTGTGGTGCTGTATCATGCTATTGCATGGTCATGCATCCCATGGAAGAAGGCTGGCTCTGGTTAGGGAGGGTCTTGTGGGCTGGAGCTGCCGTGTTATTTTTTGGGATGCTGTGAGGTAACAGTGACAGATCTGAGAATTTGAGGAGGATAAAGGCATAGAAGTTGGTGCAGTATGGTATGTGTGTGTTGCAGCATGAAATACAACTGAAATGAGCACTGGTACTATTAGGGAAAACCAGGTAACTATTAAATGTTTCTCTCACCTTTCTTCTATGTATTTAAAAAAAATTTGTTTTTCTAGGTTACTGTTGTTTTATGCAATCTAGGAAAGCTCAGCAAAGAATGCCCTAGGAAGTGGCATGACTTGTTAACTTGTTGAATGTTGCAGGCAACACAATGCTGATAAATGGTAGGAAGCAACATTTGAACGCATTTAAGATGATAATCTGTTCAAATCAATTACAATAGTACTGGCAGCCTACCAAAGTCTAAGTGAAAACTTCAAACAAAGTATGATCACCTTAGCTTTGGTCTTGCTGGTAGGAAATAGGGTAGCCAGGAGACAGAAGTGAAGATATTGAAAAATAAGAAATAAATTGAAATTCCTGTGGGTACAGTCAGCTAACTTGACTGCCTGCACGCAGTTGATGTGCATCTCTGCCTTCATATAGAAAGAAATAACTTTGTATTACCAAGAAATACCTGCTGTAGATAACCTGCCATTTAGTGATGCTTGGTGTATAGATGTTGCCTATCTTACCTCAGTGGGGAGAAAAACCCACCCACACCTAAAAGGAGGAATCTGTTCTAAGACAAAGTTCCCATGTTGGCTTGTCCCTTTGTATGAAAGTTGCCAGCTGCAGATCTCCCAAAACCTTCTTTGGAATATAGTCACTGCATTTATGTCAAGCAGGAGTTTTCTTCCCTAATCACCTGATTCCCCCCCCCTTAATGATTTTCCGGGTAAAACTTAAAATGTAGTTTAGATTTTCAAACTTTTCATTTGGATATATAAATGTATGTGCATAACTGACACTCTTGTCATACATTAATTCTTTTTGCTGACTCAGCATTGTACTCTTATTTCCTCAGTCCCAGACAGAAAACCGAGTGTTCTGTTTGACTGTGCAGCAATCAGTGATAGAATGGAGAATTTTAATGGGGGCATAATGTGTCTTATTTATATTTTATGCCCTAATAATTGCTTTATGGGTGAAATAAAGAGATGGTATGTGGAGTTCGCAATAACTCTTTGTTTAAAAAGAGTACCGCTCTTAAAAGACAAAATTGTGGATTAATTTTTGCAGCTTTCCTTTTGAAGGCTGTTTCCTGTGCTGTGTGTGCTCCAAAGATTAGAGAAGTTCTTAATACAAAATGATGTGAACTAAAAATATTGTACATTTTCAAAGGAAGAGAAAGGAAATTTAGAATGTATTTGGCAGGATCTCCAAGGACTTGCAGACATGAGTTCTAGTGTTCTTTTTGAAATTGCTAAGCTAGTGAAATCTGGCAGCCAGTTTTACTGGATTTATTTTAGAGGTTTAGGAGATTGCTTCATTAACGAGCTTGTGTTTTAACACTTCACCAAAATATCTAGAATTTAATGCAGTACTAATGAAAGCCGCAAGATATTATACGCTAATTTCTTTAATGTTGCACTGTGCTTAAGATAACGAAGAAAACTTGGAACCGAAAAGATAGGGCTGAAGGTGTTTCAGGGCAGCACATGCAGCCATGAAGGTGGTTACTCTTGTATTGGCACTAGTGACCTCCTGCAGTTACTGCTTTGAACAGCTACAGCTTGGTAGTTGTCTGAAACTGAGAAAATACATCTTAGTAGCGGTCCTGCAGCATGCAAGGATTGGAGGTCAGTTGCAAATTGTTTGAATGAGGTGCTGAAGTCAATTTTGCGCAGGTCTTGCATGATAAAACTTTCAGGTAATTTAAGATTACTTGAACACGCTACTAGTTTCTAACTAGTTCTAACTTTTATCTATAGGATAAAAGGTGGGTTAACATCTCTTCAGGTGATCAAAAATGTGCATTTCTCACATTATAATAATAGTAAAATGTGCAACTATAGCTGGTGCTTAAGTTTCAATGCGCCTCAGCTCTTTTTCTGTGTCACGTGAATCCAATAGTTCAGATTGTTCTGTGTCCATAGAAAGTGATCACGAAAACTATAATTGAAATGCGTGGAGACAGGGGACATCCTTCATAAATTTTGTGGTCAATGAGCTGTCAAAACTGTCATCTGTTCTAAAGTTATTGCTTCCAAGGACGTAGACTCCTCCACCCCTTTCTCTCCTGGCTGCTCACAAAGTAATTGACTGGTCTGGTTTCCTTATAAATTACAGTTGTGGTGAGTGTGCGTGGAAAAATATTGAGAGGGACTTTAGATTCAGCGCACCTCTCTCTAACCACGAGTATTAAATAATGCCTGTCTCTTGAACCACCAGTATTAAATAACTGAAGATAATATCTTTCCTATCTGAGTTCATGCTAGGAAAGAGATTAGCTAGGAGAAACATTTAAGGGCACTATATGACTAAGTGGTTTCCCTGCCTGACAGCTTTATTCCAAAATGGAGACAGAAGGGAAGTGGATTACTGAGCTAAAAAGCCTTCCTTCAAGGAGATCTGGTACTGCAGCTGCAGACAGACACTTCTTTTTTTTTTTTTTTTAACCTTTAATTTTATTGTTGTGTCAACACTGGCTGTGATTGCCTTTGAATGGTCATTGAATTTCTAAATTCAGCCTAAGTTTGAATCCTATAATCTCTTATTCCTTGTAGGTCTCAATAATATTCAGACATTGTCAGCTTAGTTTAGTTTTCTCTGGCAAACTTCCAGGGAACAGGCCCCTTGATTATCATCACTGTGGAACTCTGCTGGCCCAGGTGCCTTGCATTTCAAGACTGGTCCTGGCTTATCTGTACTGAAGCGTGCTGTCTCCAGGGTTGGAATTGCCGTGTACCACTCTTACTGTCCCACGTGATTTACATGTTATGGCTCAAATGCAGAGCAAGTGATGCACAGATGTGATAAAAGGAATTTCTAGACCGTTACCACTTTACTAGTAGATGAGTGTGAGAGATATACCATTTCCCTTGAGGGGAAAAAAAATAACAAAATCAATATGCACATATCCTTGTGGAGTTTCTTTATTCCTTTTAATAGCCTTTACAAAAACCCCAAATGTTCTATTTACCTGGCTCTGGTTTGTTCTTGCCTTAGCTGGAAAGCAAAAATCTTTCTTAAACAGTGGTTTGCAACTTGTCTTGTCCCCTGGTCTCTTGTGTTTTGCAGTTCTGTATGAAGTACAGATGTCCATGCATGACAGTAATTACTGCGTTTAAGCATAATTAGAGCTCAGCCAGTAACCTTCTTTGTTAGTGTAGGTTTTATTCAGTTATTGATGGTTTTCAGTGACTCTTCCATCTGTGACCAGACTCACAGGGTCTGACTTCCTCCATGCTACTGAAAAAGATTGAAGCAATCTAAAGTAACTGTATGTGGCAGAAGATGCTGTTTACGGTATATTTGTAAGGCATTTATAAAAGGGCTGGAACTGGTCAGTTCACAGACCAACAACTAAGTAGATTTCAGTTGAATTTCTAGAACTGTGTTCTCTAAATCAAGAAGGCTGCTATGTGAAGGGTATGCAAGGCATCTGCCTGAGAGGGGACCAGCTGATAACAAAATGCACAGTTGGAGATCAAAAATATGATTTACCTGGCCTAGCTTATGTTTGATTTTAATAAAAACAACCAACCAACCAAAACCAAACAGGTCTGTTGCAAACACCAAACACTGTGTGCTCTGCTGTTAAACTACAATCTGTGGCTGTAAAACTAAACCAACAATTAATTCAAGGGCAACGAGGCTGTTGAAGGGTCTTGAGAAAATAAGTCTAATGAGGAGAGGCTGACGGACTTGGGGTTGTTTAGTGCGAAGAAAAGGAGGCTGAGAGGCGGCCTTATCGCTCATTACAACTAGCTGAAAGGTTGCCGGGAATTCTCTTCTCACAAGTCACAATTGACATGACAAGAGGATACGGCATTAAGTTATGTCAGGGGACGTTTAGGTTAGACATTAGGAAAAAATTCTACCAGTCTCCTATCAAAGACTGGAACAGGCTGCCTGGGGAAGTGGTTGAATTGCCATCCCTGGATGTATTTAAAAGCCATCTAGATAGCGTGCTCAAGGATATGGTGTAGAAGTGGGCCTAGTAGAGATAGATAGTGGTTGAACTTGATAATCCTAAAGGCCTTTTCCAACCATAGCAATTCTGCGATTCCACTCAGCATATAGAGAGAGGCTTGTAGGAATCCACACGCTGCCAGTTCCAAAGTCCTCGTATGCCCTAGTAAGCCTTTTGCAAGGGTCATCATGGCTGGGTCTCGTGTATTGTGCGGCCAAGCCAACATCTTCCCCTGCACTCCCCCTGATAGATTTGGTCTTCAATGCTAGATATGCTTGGAGTATTAGATTACAGTGCATGATAAATATCCTTTTTGTAAGTGCTGTGTGACTCATCTTTCCACTGTTGTAGTCTATCAATTTACAAACCATAGGCAGCCAGCTGCACCTGCCTGGAGCCTCCCTTGGACCCAGCAGCTCGTTTTGAACACAGCAGCATCCTTCTGTGTTGCAAACCACAGGTCAGGCTCTGTGCAGACCATGAGGTTATGTAATTTCAACAAGACTATGAAATAGAGTCAAAGGCATGAAGATGGGCTTAAAAAAAAGGTATAGCTGCTGATGCTAAGGGGAAAACAAGAAAGAATGTGTGTGGGTGGGTGGGAATGGAAAAGTTGAAGCTGCAACCTTCTGCTTAGATATGTTTTGGAACACTTGCACGTTTCTTGCTCGCAAGGGTTTTTGATAATGAAAGGGAAACTTAGAAGAGCTTTTAGCTTTATGGCACTTCTCCATAGAATTGTAGAACCTTCCCAGAAGGAAAAAATGAGTTGGAGATTTGTCTTCTGAACGTCATATTTATGGCTTGGATGTATTTCACACATACAAAGAAATAGTTAAGCTTGATCTGCTTTCACTGTTGTAGTGCTGTTGGAATTGTCTGTGGTTTGGCAATCGGAAATTTAAGGACACAGCAGTAGTTATTGACCGAGGGATAAACTTGAGCAAAGAAAGTGAATATAAAGTGAAAAATAGGAGTGAAAGGTCCCACAGAAAGATACAGTGCAGAAAATATGACTTGTCCTTCAGCTCCACAGTTGAGAGGAACTTGATCGGGAATTAAGTGTTATAGTTCTCCATCAGATAAACATGTCAGTGCTGTCCTCTGAAGAGCAAAGGCTTCTGATTTAGGAAAAACTGGCTTCTGAAGCCCATATGCTGAGGATTGGCCACTCTTTTTTAAAAATAAACTGTATAGGAGTATTAAAAACCTTCAACAAGCTTCTGATACTTGATTGTTCAAGGGCAATACCAATTTTTTTCTTTTTTTGAGGAAGACTTTTACAAAAGGGTTGGATATTAAGAGCAAAGAAGGAAAGGAAAATTATTTAGAACTACTTTTCTTGTCCTTGCAGCAGTGTGCAATGGTGCTTTGTTAAACTGCAATAATATAACTGTAGCCAAAATTTATTTTTAGCACTATTCACAAACTGTGGAAAAACTGTGCAAAATTACAGCTTCTGTGTGAGGTTATAGAGACACTGGAAAGCAAAACGGTGTTTTTCTTTCTTAAAAAGTGTGTGGGGAGATGTTGTCACTTCTGTAACTCTTCCCCCCCCCCATTACTTACACTGCTTCCATACTATGAAGTAAAGTGTTTGGAGTGCATAACAGAGGGGAAATCACAATAATCAGAAGCGTCTCTTGGTTTTGTTTCTGTTTTGTTTTTAATATTTCAGTTGACCTTCATATCTGCTGCCTAGATTTTGCTCAGCTTCTACAAAATAACTAGCATCATCACTGTTCTCCTCCATCTCTTACTCATCTTCAGCCTCTTCCCTGGCAACCCCATGAGATTCAATGCTAAACATCTGGCTTCGCTGGCCAGGAGACCATCAGGTTGTTTTGACAAGGAAGGAAAACTGAAGATTTGCAGAGTGGTCGGGGATGAAAAATTAATAGGTAAAAATGACTTGCACTGAAAACTCCCCATGGTTGATGTGCATGTTTTCCGCAGTTGTCAGCTTACAGTTTCACTAACCACATACACCTCAGAGTTTTCAGTTTTCTTCATTACTGATGCTTGAGTGGTGCTAAATACCTTTCTAAATAAAGAAGTCTAAAGCCAGCTCTTTAGCTTGCTCAAGTTTTCAAGTTTCCGTTGTCAGGTACCTGAGAAACAGTCCTCAGTCCTTAACATTATTATCTTTTCCTGTAAAAGAAATAATTGTTTTTTACTACTAGTGATTGCTGCTCACCAGTCATTGGTTGCCATGCTTTAAAGTTTAGATATCCAGTTCCTCAGGACCTGCCCCATCCCAGCCCTTAAACCTGTGTTCTTTTGTCATTACAGATTTTCCATGGCTCACTTCCCACTTGCTTTGTGGGTTTCTTCAGGCTTTTATGATCATATTTTAAATGTCTTTCAATTTCCAGTAAACTTGAATAAATGTCTGTTCCCTTGGTAGCTATTAGGAAACAGCTCCTGTTTAGCTGTAAAATCAGCCCTAATAAAATCATTTCAGCAACAGCAAATGTTTTATTTTCACTTGTCCCTGTTGATCTTCATTATGATTATATTTATTTTGTTAGAAGCAAAGCCCAAACCAGCAGAGACTGAATTATGATAAGGGGCTGAGAAAATTTTGTGCTACTTCTTCAGAATATTTTATACCTTTTTCTATGACAAATAGTCAGTTTCCTGTGGAGAATGCAGCAAACTTCCTGGACAGAGTACTAAGTGGGCATCCACTTGTTGCTGCTTTGGGGTTCCTCAACAGGATTCTCTCCCTGTGTTTTCATTGTAGGCAGCACATAAAGCCCTACATAGTGAATATGGGATGTTTGTGAGGATTTTGGATTTTTCTTCACTCACAAATACATTGAGTGCTAATACTGCTGCTAAAAACCTTGGGTTAACCAGAGATAGCTCAGGATATTGGGCTAGATGCATGTTTGGTTTATCTGTGCCATGATCAGTGGTGGTAGATTCTAGGAAGTTAAGAAACTATGCATGTGTAGGATGTTCCTATTGCCCAGTAAGTTCTTCTGGCTCCCAGCAATCAAATGATGACCCTCATTTCTCTTGAGGCATTTTGGTCACTGTATATACTGTCCACTGATAGACTCGTCATTGTTAGTCTGACTAATCTTTGGACTTGCTTATTTTCCTCACTTAGGTATTGACTTTCCCAAACCAATATAAAAAAATACCTTTTATTAGAAAATGCTGCAGTATGAATGTGATGGGATTCCTTCCTTCTGATGTCCGCAGGATTCTGGAGGATGGAATTTAGTCTTTATATTGAATCCTGTACTTGTACTGTAAAACTTGGATCTGATAGTTGTGTTTAGATTCTTTTATTTGGTAGATGCGCATCAATTTATATTACATTCTTTTCTGTATTCTTCCAGCACTTTAGTAGGTCTGGAAAGATCCAGGAACTTCAATTCTTTTTTTTTTTTTTTTTTTTTTTAACAACAAAAAAGGATGTAACTGAAAGCAGTTATTGTTAAGTCCCAGTGCCTGTGAGTGTAAACCTTCCACTTTCTTGTGGAGGAAAAGCTACTCTGATTTTCAGATGTTGCCTATTAAAACGTCTTATTTGAAATTCTCAAGAGGAAAAGAGAATTTTATTTATTTACTGTTACAAGACATCTCCCCTAGTCAATGTCGTGTCTCCAGTGGTGGCCAGCTTTAAGGGAAGTACAAAAGTTCCAGCTGTGGAATAACATGATCTTAGGGTACAGCTGTTCTTCCAGCTCCACAGCAATTTGAGGTTGGCTGCTGTCTGAGGACAGATGGGGTTTCATGTGCCCTCTCAAAAATAGAGGAAAACATCTTGTGTGCTAATGTTCCTTCCTCTGTTAAGAAGTGATATAAAGAAATCACACTTGTCTGAGAGATCTACATCTGTATATGCCCATATATATGTAGGAGTGTGTGCATATGTCTGTCTGTACCTACAGATGTATATACAAGTACTTTTTAAAAAAGAAAAATGATGCAATTTTAAAATGACTAGTTTAGGAAGAATAACTTTCTAAAGTTTTTTGACCCACTCACAGACCCTAAAGTTCTGAAACATTCCTTTAAAAGTTTGACTAGGTGCCTGCATGTGTGTATAAACTCAAATATGTTGTTATCCCCATTGGTTAAGCACTTCTGAAATGTCCTAAAATAGTAACAGCGAAGTGACTGTAAATATTTCGGTCTCATTTGCTAATTTTTTTTATTTTTCTGAAAATTGTAAGTTCACATTAGCATGTTCTAATCTAACTGGAATAGTAAAATGTTTTGTGTCCTAACAAGGATTAGATTTCATCTTTTGAAATATAATGGAAGCAAAAGCTGTTGCGTGCTAAAGTGGCTGTTTCTGCTCCCATGTGAGGAGAAGGGAGAAAAGCAGAGAAAACACTGTTGAGTGTATGCCGCAGTCACCAATTCTGTCGGCTGCAGAGTAGAAGAAACCTTCTGGGAAGTTATTTGGCATTTAACAGCATGTTGTACATGGGCAGCTGCTGACTGAAGCTGGCTTTCTTTGGTTGTTAATGATTTTCTTTTCTGACCTTTATAACTAATGCATCTTCTTTAAGAAGCATTTAATGTGTGAAGACAAAAGGTTGTTTTTATTAATCTCTTCCTTCTTTGCATACAGAACCGAGAGAGAGATGGTGCCGACTGAAAGGAAATCTGCTGTTTCTAATGAAAAATAAGGTAATTCATTTTCCTTCTGCTTCTCTTGATGTGTTAGTCTAATCTGTGAGAACTTGAGTAATCCTTTTTCATGATAGCTATTGTCATTGTGCTTTTAGGGACAAAAAAAATAAATATCACTATTATTAAAATAGCGGGGATGAAAAAAATCCATTGTTTGCATTCTATAACACTAGGTATTCTTCATGATATCAGCATCCCTTAAGTGAATCATAAGTAGTCTATGGCCAGGTTCTGCACGTAACATACACGGGTCTAAATCCACAATTACTCCATCAAATCCACTGGAGTAATGAAAGCAAAATCTCACAGCTCAATGAGGTGTTCTGGTATGTTCAAGATGCAATTTCAGACCACTACAACAAATTTTTTGGTTTTTTGGTGTGGTTTTGAACTAAATTTGTTACGGAGAGAGGTGTTATTTTCACTTCCTTTGTTCTGAAGAGCAATTCAATGCCTAAAATGAAGGGCCAGTTAAAACAGAGTCTGACCCTGACCTGCAATGGGAGTCTTGCAGGAGCTGCTGAGTGCCCTCTTTTGCCATGGGCTTTATTAGGAGTGGAGGCCAGTCATCCTCTGGAAGGAGCAAGCATGAAGTATGGAATTGCTCTTCTTCTTACCCTTTCTGTCTGATATTATGAACGCTGCTTCTGCAGAAACCTGGAAATAGCATTCGATCATAAAGAATTAGGGAGTAGTATGAAGGTTGAGATGCGTATCTGTTAACAGTAAGTATTTTATAATTGGCTCTGGGGATATTTTTATACTGTGTGGACCAGCGGTTGGCTGAAAATGATAGTACTGCCTGACAGATTGTATATTCCGTTTGAAAGATTTTTCAATGTGATATAGTGGCTTATTTTAATATAGTGATGAATGTGCACATATGGTATTATTTTTAAAGCAGTATTTGCTTTCAGAGCACTGTCAGGAGCATGTGATAGATTTCTGTGTGCATGCAAACAAAATGAGACCATATGACATAAAGGTTTCTCTGGCTTGAGTTTCATGTGGCTGCATTCCTCTGGGTGGTAAAAGGGCCAACAAGTTTTCTGTAGGTGAAAGCAAGCTCATGGCCACCCCTTTGTCCCACCCTCATCATCATTCTGCTGTATGACTTGCAGAAACTATCTTTAGTGAAGGACTTCAAGTTTCAAACTACTCTCTTCTACTCTAATGGGAGCCTCTGGCATTTTGTAAAACCGTTTCAAGAACTATTTTGATCAACTTTGCAACTGTGTGAAGAGAGGAGTTGGAGAGTTTTGCTGACATCAAATGTAGCTATCAGTTTGGCTCTGGAAATGTAGAGAATTACTGTTACTGTACTGGGTGGTTTAGTGTGGATTGGTCCTTGGGTTTGTATGGTGCGTGGTGGGTTTTTTGGGGATTTTTGTTCTGGGTGTTTTTGTTGTTTGTTTGTTTTGTTTGCTTCCTTCTGTCCATCTACACATGAAAAAAAAAACCAACAAACAGGCAAACCCCCCCCCC
>VZZY01025342.1:18008-30132 GCA_013400335.1 Eurystomus gularis | reverse complement strand
CCCCCCCCCACAGTCTCAGTTGGGCCAGCAAATCAACCAGCCCACTAGCTCCACTCAGGCTGCTCGAATGCAAAGCTGTCTTTTGAGAAACCTGGAGAATGAGAGGCAAATTAATGACTTGTTACTGTAATGATGTAGGCTTGCAATAAATAAATGGGAATTCCCATTGAAATTCTGCGGTTTGACTGAACCTGTTAAATGAGTGGGTGATTTCTATCTCTGTCTAGGTCAGGGCTAAAACACTGCATCTCATTCTGGTTTCCTTGCTTATACAAGTTCACAAAATTTGCAGAAGTTACAGAAGGAATCGGGAGATTTGACAAATTTTAGTTTATCAGAAAGACTGGTGGTTTGATTAATGTCAGTGTTTTCAGAAGGTGATTTTATCAGCTACTTTCTTTAATTAGGGAGGTAGCAATCAGAGAGAAACTTGGAAGTGGAAGTTAGACAAATTTGAATGATTGCAGGATGATTGGCCACCGAAACTCAAGTGTGGTGACATATAGTGGGTGCTCATAAGTGTCACAACTTACTAGGCTCAGCAGGGAGACCACTGAGTGATTAAAGGAGAACATCTTACCAATAGATCAAACTAAATGACGTAGCACTTCCTAGTCAGCTTATATTCTAGGAATTTGTGAAATGGTCATTTTTATAGGCTTCATCTGTTGGGTACTGTGAAGGATAGCATCTTTGACAAAGACAGATCTCTCTTTTATCTCAAATCCCTGTTTCAAAGGATGCAATTTATAGGCATACTAAGTAAAACCAAAGCAATTTGTGTGCTATGAGGGCAAAAGGGAGTGTACCCTGTATTTTTTCCTTTTTTTTTCTTTGTTTTTTTTTTTGTTCTTATCTCATTCCGGAAATGAACAAGCGTCCCACCTGAAGCAGATCCCTGACATGGGATTTAATAGTTTGAATTTTGGGGGTGTATTTTGCCAATATAATAGCCAAACACAGTCTTATCATAAAAGTTATTAAGCATCTTAATAAAGCATAGGTGCCAATTTCCTGCTTTTTAATATTCTACTGAAACCTTTGCTAATTCAAATAATGTAGTGTGTGAAAGATGTGCCCAGAACAGTGCTGATGAAGCCATGTTCCTATTTTTGTTGTTGGAACCTGACTTGTCTTATGGCTTGATGTGGAAGAAAAGTAACTGTGATGTTTTAGAAGCTCATTTGAATGCTGAACAGTTAACTCCAAAAGTCACTGTCATGAAATGAAGACTGATTTGCTGCTATCCTTTAATTGCTGTCAGAGGCACGTGCATGTCTGCATATACCAATGCTTATAGTTTAATAACAGACTCTCATTCCAGTTCAAATGTACATAAATTATACTACTTGTAGAAGAAAAATCATCTCTATGAAATTGCAGAGGATGCTTCCTGACCTACCTGTGCTGTAAATCTTTAGTGCAGCAGTATGTTTTCAGTGTAGGGAAAACATGTGGTTTATTCCTCCACTTTATCATATTTAGATGCAGCTGAATAACCTATTAGGCATCTTAAGGACATTGACTTTTCCTTGGTCTACCACTGGAGTAGGGTATTTTGGACTTTGAGTGGTCTAAGAAGTAGACCTAATTGTAGGCCTGAGGCATCTGCTAGTGTTAGTGAAACTTTTTTTTCCTTTGTAGACATCAATGTGGTGCATGTGGCTTTGTGTGGTGTGGGTAGGTGGGTGGTTTTGGATTGGTTTTTAATGTTTTTTTTTCAGGGAAATGGTTTTTAGTTTGCTGCTTTTTTTTTCCATCCCCTTCCTCCCCCCCTTCCCGATTGATTCTTTACCATATTTTATTGGCTGTAGGTGGGAAAGTTATGGTAGTGAGGGGTCTGTGGGAGTGGCCTCTGTGAGAAAAGGTCAGGGGCTCTGCAACAGACCCACCACAGGACACAGTGGTGCCCAGCAGCAAAGCAAGTGGTGCCTCTGGGAAAATGTCTTTAAGAAAGGACAAAATGCTACTCAGCAGTGAGGAAGCGTGAGAAGCAGCCCTGCAAACACAAAGATCATAGAAGGAGAGGAAGGATCTGCTCCAGATGCAGGAGCAGATATTTGCCTGCAGCCTGTGGAGGAGACCACACTGGAGCATGTGGATATGCCCTCAATGATCTGCAGCCCCTGACCTGTCCATGCCAAAGCAGGTTCTTCTGGAAGGAACTGTAGCCCATGGAGATGACCCAAGCTGGAGTAGGTCTTCAGTGTCAGCAGCCCATGGGAGACACCCCACACTGGAGCAGGTGAAAAGCATGAGGAGGGAGGAGTGGCAAAGAGGAACTGTTCTAAACTGACCACAGCCCCATTCTCCATCCCCTTTGTGTTACCTGAGGAAGAGGTAGAGGAGTTGAGAATGAAGTAGTGAAGTTGAGCCTTGGGGAGAAAGGGAGTTAGGAGGAAGCTGCTTTAGTTATTATCTTTGTTTCTCACCATCCAGGTCTATTTTAATTGGCCATAAACTAAATTAACTTTCTCTGGGTTGAGTCTGTTTTGCCTGTGATGGTAACTGGTCTTCATCTGTCTTCATCTTGACCTATAAGCTTTTAGATTTAATTCTCTCCATTGATCCTATTAAGAAAGGAGATTGAGAGAGCAGCTGGGTGGGTGGCTGGCAGCTTGCCAAGGTCAACGAACCACAGATATGATCCCTTGTGGGAACTGTGTGTTGTTCATGCCTTCTTGTGTCAAGTCCTAAAACCTTCAGTTTACATGTGTAGACTTTCTGTCCGCTTCTTGGGAAGTGCCAGGTATGTGCATTTGCAACGTATGAAACTCAGTCACTATATGATGCTTTAGAAGGCACCAGTTTTGAAACTGTGTTCCCTGAAGCCGTGGTTAGCAGTGTGACTGGGCTGGGGACGCCAGTGTGGGACAGAGGTTCCAGAGAAAAGTTGGACATCATACTAATCTTAGAGCAATTCTTATGGATCCTGGTCCAAAATACTGAAAATAGTATTATGAAATAGTGTTTTCAGACCAGCTAGGATTAGGCTCTAAGAAGCAATATATGCCTCATTTAAAGCATGTAGAATGTGGGTTATTTACTTATTTACTTAGATTCTACCCATTTTCATCCTTGGAGGTACTTTCTTGCAGAGCTCACATGAGTAGAAAACAGGGAGGAAGATTGCTGGGCAACAGTTGCTAATGCGTATAATGAGTATTATATGCTTATATGCCTTTTTCCGTTGGCATAGGAGGGGACTTTTGATGAGAAGTTTCAGATCTCTTTGGGGATTGAAGTATTGCATGATGCTTTTGTTTTTAATTATAGATCAGAATTTATAGCAATGGTTTTCTCTTGTATTTTTCCTCTTTAAAATGCAGTGCATATGCTTATATCAAATGTCATCCTGTGTCGTTTCCTTGTTTTATGTTCATAGGTGCTTCAGAATAACTTTCTGTTGTGTTGTTCCCCCCCCCCCAAATAAAAATAAACAAGTTACTTTAATTTTTCTCAATCTCTTTTAACAGTCCTTTAATACCAATGCCAATTTAAGGCTGGATTTCTTCCCCTCCTACCTGTGGTTAAAAACCCTACAGTGTTGCTTGCTCTATATGTGTGAATTTGGAGTGATTACTACTGAAGCAAAGAAGCAAGCTACGTAACCCATCTATGGTTCATTTTCCCATATACTAATATTCCCAAATGGTAATGCTGATACTTAGCCAGTTCTGTAAATTACTTTGCAATCTACACATGAAAAGACACGCTAAAAAGTACAATTATGTTTTTGCATCTCAGTAATAGCTCCAGAGGGCCCATTATATTTTATTGAGTAAACACGTTGACATTCCTATTTATTTTTAAATATGTATTTAGGAATGTATTTAAAAATGGATTTTTGATCAATAGTCTGGAGTGGATTCTCCAGGAGAGTTATTAGCAACTATTGTGCAAATCCTTCTTAGTTTGTGGTGTAATGATCCTGTGGAGGTAACCATTCCCATCTAGGAGGTCAGTTTGTATGCTGGCTCCATAAACTCAAGCTGCTTTTGCCTGCAAAAGGTCGCCTTGTAAGACTTGCATGATGTAGTGATTTAAAAAAATTATATAAAAGGAAAGAAATTTAGTTGTACGGATGGCCCTATTTAAAATCAAAGCTGTTGTGACTGCTGAGAGTATCTTAAATTAGCATATTTCACACAATTATAAACCCGTCCTTTTCTCTAATCTAAACAATGTTGTGGTAGAAAACTTATATAGCATGTTAGTAGTATAGTGAATCTAAATGCTTTGTTTTTTAACCTCCTAAAACAAAGGGATTTACACTGAAGAAATGACACAATGAACTGCACAGGTGTAAATCAGGGTGCTGTGATACACATGGTAACAGGGAGAATTAAGGAAAGGGTGGTGAATGT
This sequence comes from Eurystomus gularis, assembly GCA_013400335.1. Lineage (NCBI taxonomy): Eukaryota > Metazoa > Chordata > Aves > Coraciiformes > Coraciidae > Eurystomus > Eurystomus gularis. Next base: position 25,765 of record VZZY01025342.1, on the reverse strand, counting down.
TTTCAGATTTCTCTTGTAATGAATTACCTTTCTTTAAAGCAGATGCATTTGTTGGGCTTAAGACTTTGTAGACAAGATTAACGAGCAAATCTAAATGGTTGTGTGCTGTCAATAATCACCAGCTTTCTTGCAATGTTTGTGAAAGCTTCACATAAGTTACGTCTTTACAGCATTTATCACAAGAGTAATGTATTAACAGTCGGCAAAAAAGCCTCAAAGTAAGATTTCAGATTGACTCATTGATCAATAACCAAAGAACTACATACAAGATAGAAATACTATAGTAATGACATTCTTTTGAGGTTTTGATGTGGATTACATTGTAGTGCAGCTGTGAAAATGTTACTCAGGTTTTCATGGCAGAGTCATAGGTAAGTTCTGCCATAAAAATATGAGAATATATCATCTTCTCTGCAGTCAGGCAGGCATACACAATCTATTTCCAGCATTTCAGTGTAGCTGTACAGCTTCAGTATTTTCCCTTTCCCATTTGATATCTTTTACATATTTTTAAAGAGTGAGGTTGCTTGATTTATATTGAAGCTGTGGCGCCTTTTCTGGTCTGTTGGACTGTGGGGTTTTCTCTGTGTGTGCAGTTTAGCATTCTGTAGGTCGGTGATCTCTCCAGGGCATCTTGAAATAAAAGCGTCTCTTCTGGCTAAGGATGTACTTTTTAGAAATCATTTTTCAGCAGTGATTTCAATTTTCTAGAGCACGCTCTGTATCAGCGTAAGTGTTCAGGTCTGAGCAGCTGGAATAAGTGTTGCTGCGCTGTGCAGCATTGCTTTGGGATTTAATGTCATTGCTGATGTGGGGTTTTTTGGTTAAATACTACATGCATGATGCTGGATATGACCATGTCTTGCCATGTCTGTAAGCTGAGAAGCAGGTAAGGGAATCTCTGTCTGTAATACCCTTCAGTAAGTTTCAGTGAAATATGTTGTTGCTGAGTTAGGATTTTGATTTAGGGTAGGAAGTGTGCTAAATAGAGAAGGAAGCAGAAGATGAAGATAGATTTAGGCTGGGTATTAGAAAAAAGTTCTTTAACATGAGGGTCATAGAGCACTGGAACGGGGGTGCTCAGAGAGGTGGTGGAGGCCCCATCCCTGGAGACATTCAAGGTCAGGCTCGACGAGGCTCTGAGTAACCTGACCTAGGTAGATGTCCCTACTTGTGTAGGGAGGTTGGACTAGATGACCTCTGGAGGTCCCTTCCAGCCTGAAACATTCTATGATTCTATGACAAAACTGTGGCACAGGCAGATATGGAAGCTGTGTTACCCCTTCTGTGGCTCAAAAGTCTTAGGGTCTTTCTGAGCATTCTCAGCCCCAGCCTTGCGTGTACTTCTGCCTGCACTTCACTGAGATGTGGGTTGTCCTCTCACTGTTGGAATGAGGTTTTATATGTATGTAGCAATACACACGTGCATATATGTAAGTTAAATATCAAGCAGTGTTCAGTTAACTCAAATTAATTTGGTTGTTGAGAAGGGATGCTGCTGTGTGGGCTTTTTCACCTGCCATGGTAAGATACTGTGTCCTGTTACTGCAGTCATGCATTCAAGTCAGTGAGTTACCTTATATATGTTTTAAGTCCCTTACATACACTAGGCCTAGTTTTAAATAACCAGTTGTGTTGCCCCTTATGTTGTACTGGAAAGGCATTTTAGAATGCTTATTTTTTTGCATGCCTTAATTTAAATAGTAGTGTTTTTCAATATTGCTGGATGTTTTAGCGGTGTTGAATTGGAAGAATGCTGTGCAGAGAACTCTGTGCTAGTTGAATGCTGTAAACTCTAAGCCTTAAAACTTATCTTGCTGCTTTCTTCTTCCTGCCTCCAAATGTTACTGACTCGCTTTCTAGATAGTGAAGCCCCCCCTTCCCTTCCACTGCTGTCGGAGGGAGACCTTTCTTATAACTTGAGCTTGCTTTGATAATTCCATTCTGTCTCCTGGTTTGTTTCTCTGTCTACTTTCACCTTACTTAACTTGTTCCATAATGTCTTCCTTTCCTTTAGCTTTTTTGTGGCATAAGCATTCTTTAATCCTCCTTTTTTGTGCCTACCTGTCCTTTGTCTGCCTGCTTCCCCCACTGTGCCCATTATTCTCTTTGATATCTGAAGATTATTGCTACTTTGTTTATGGTGTCACCCGTTGCATTTCCATCCCAGTATCCTCCCTGGTCCCGTTGCTTTCCCTTGCACTCCACAGAACAGTCTTTTACTGATCTTCTTTGAATAACCTCTTCCAAACAAGAGCTAAGAAGCATCTCTCTTGTTCATACAACTGTCTGCCACTTCCAACACTAGCTCACCCTCTGACTGTGACTCTGTTTTCACCTGGTCTTTCTCAGCTTCTTCCTTCAGTTTCATTCTTTTGGAGGGTTAATGGAATGCTGTACCTAGAATTGAAGCACGTATGACAAAAATGTAACTTTAACCTGCATATTCTTCAGTCCTAAATTGCATCTAGATCTGCCTTAATACCTCTTTGTCCAAACTATGCTTTCATCTTGCCTTTCAGAGACCTCTTCCTGTGTGTTTAGCTGAGAATTCAATTTCAGCGGGAATCAAACAGCTGCTTAATCTTTCCTGTCAAGTTCTTCCTCCCATTGCTTTTGATGGCTGAAGGAAACATCACTTCTCTTCCTGCTGCTCATACCATTTTTAGCATTGCTTTCAAACAGGACTGTGTTTCTAAGAATTTGTAGAATCATTCTGGTTGGAAGAGATCTTTAAGATCATCGAGTCCAACTGTTAACCCAGCACTGCTAGATCACAACTAATCCATGTCCCTAAGCACTACATCTATATGTCTTTTAAATGTCTCTAGGGATAGTGACTCCACTGCTTCCTTGGGCAGCCAGTTTCAGTGCTTTACAACCCTTTGGGGGAGGAAATTTTTCGTATTTTCCAACGTAAACCTTCCCTGGTGCAACTTGAAGCTGTTTCCTCTTGTCCTATGGGTTGTTATGTGGGAGAAGAAACCAGCCCCCATCTCACTACAATCTCCTTTTAGGAAGTTGTAGAGAAGGATAAGGTCTCCCCTAAGCCTCCTTTTCCCCAGACTAAACAGCCCCAGTTCCCTCAGCTGCTCCTCATAAGACTTGTTCTCTAAACCCCTCACCAGCTTTGTTGACCTTCTTTGGGCACACTCCAGCGTGTTCTGGCTATGTCTGTTTTGCAGATGACTTTTAATATAGACTGCTCTTTCCATCTCCCTATCACCTAAAACTCTGGTCTGCAGTAATCTTATTTTGCATTTTCATTTACTAAAATATCTTTCTCATCTTGGGAAAGATGAGATTGATTATATCCATTAGAGCTCTTGCAAAAATAATTTTCCTAGATATTTTTTTGACTGTTTGTTTCTCCTTTGCATCTGACTTTTGTGTCCTTCCTTTTTTAAGCTCTTTGTTTTCACTGTGAAGATTTGTGGGTTTTTTTCTCCCCAGTCTCCAGTACCCTACCTTTTCTTCATTTAAAGTTCTAATTCTGAGCTGCCTCCAGGATGCAGTGCCTACTTTCACAGATCTGTGAAACCAACAAGGAAATACTATAACAGGACACTTAAAGTTTCATCTCATTATCTTCCTTTAAATTCTACCTTTACACATCTTCTTTGCCATGATGCTTACAAGAAGTTCGCAATAATAATGCCATTTTTAAAATGTTTGCTGGCTCTCATAATGCAGGCTTGCATGTCTGTGGTGTATACACTTTCTAGCTTTCTTGTGATTTAACATCTGTATTCTGTATTTATGTAGTGGATAATATCATAGCGTCCTGTGGTCCTTGATCTGCATTTGTAAACACTCTGGTGATGTATATAAACATTTTGATCTGAGCCAATCACTCAATCTGTAAGTGTTATCTAATGAAACTAGCTAGATTCTATTTTTTTGTAGTTGTTTGTGTTCTCCACTGTTTCTGCAGCAACTGGTATGTTATAATTGCATAATGTATGGAATTGTATATTTTACAGTCACCTAATTGGCAGTAATCAAATGCCAACCTTGTTTAGAATAGCCAGTTGTGGAGATAACTGTATTTAACAACAAGTTATAGAGCATCTCTGTGTCGTTCTGTCTCCATTCGCTGGCTCTTGCTGTGTTTGGTCATGCAGTGAATGGACTCTGAGGTGGTTCTCAAAGCGTGTGGGGTCTGGCAGATGTTTTTGCCCAGCAGCTTCATGCATGGCTGCAGAGAGAGTCCTGGGGCTGAGCAGACATTCGCTGCTTGAGATAAGTTCGCAAGACCAGGACTTTATTAGCTTCCATAGCTATTTTGGGAGACTTGGGTGGCAATTTTTGTGATGCAAGCTATGGATTTTAGAGATGACTCTTACAGCTGTCTGGTTTTGGTGAGAGACTTACTTGATAGCTATGTTGGCAGCAAGAAATGCTTTGAAACTCTGTGCTCAAGTGCTGTGTGGACAGTGTGTATGTAGCTGTATCTAGCTCAGTAGACTGCAACTGAAATACTTGGCAGTTATCTCATTTGAGTATTAGCTCTTAACATGTGAAAGAAACATAGGGATGGAGGGGGACTAATGCCAGTGGATTCATGTGCTCCATTCAGAGACGACTCATGCTGCAATCTGGGAATCTGCACTGAAGGGAATTGTGGAAATGTTTTGGTTTGTGTTTCGGAGTTGGTATCAACTGTAGCTGGAAGAGCTGCTTGGCCTGTGAAACTGCTTCACTTCACAACACGTTCCACTAAAGAGCCCTTTAGGAAGATAAAATTGTATCAAACCAAGCGCAGAACTGGCATTTTTGATTATGTTAGTCTGAGCTGGGTTATTACTCCTAAGAGAACATATTGTGAAAGAAACAAAACAAAAAACCACACCGGGTTGTATCACTCTTCTGCATAAGGCCATAAACCACTTTGTCAGGATGCTGTTCCTAAACTCCCCCTTCACTGGGAGGGGTTTGTGCTTGATGGGAAGCATTGTTCATGCTTCATTAGCCTGTTGGATGGATAATGTAGCCTGGCTGCTGGTTTGTGCATGCTGGGTTTTTCTATTGGATCAGTTTGTCTCATTTGAGAATATAACCTCTGTTTAAGCTGCTTTATATTCTGTTTATAATGGAAGTTGTCAGTAGATGGCAGCAGCAATCTCTTCAGGTAATAGTTTTATGTTACCAGCCAAATGAACATCTTATGCTAATGTTAACTAATCCTGAGGAAGAAACCCACTCCACTGAAGTAATTCACTGAGGGCAAAACGTGCTTTTATTTTTGGCCTAAAGCAGGATTTTGAAGCCAGGGGCTGCTGATTAACCTCAATGTAGACTTTTATGAGCAGGATGATGAGAGAAGGGAAGCCAGAGGAGTATATGTACATCTAAAATCATCTTGCAGCTGCAGCGTGATTGATGCCAGCCAGCCCAAGAAGTTTGTGGGTAGAGCCCCTTGTACCATCAAAGAAGATCTTCTGGCTAGTCTGTGCTTGCCACACCATATACTCATTAGTGAAAGCTGGATTTAGCAGAAGGAAGGACAGGAGCTGTGCATATATACATACATACATCAGGGTGCTGTTCTGTCAATTACATCCCAGGCAATTCTAAGTAGCTGCTTTTATTATTATTTTTTATTTTCCCTAGTGCTTACTATTGCAGTGGCTCTTAAGTTTGAGAGAGCCTGACCTAGGCTATACTCTCTGCCCCTTTAGGAAGTGAAGCATGAAGAGTCATTTTGTTTTGCTCACATCCTTTCTTCACTGCCCTTCTGAGCAGAGTTGCCTTAGGAGGATGTGCTATGGCTGCTGAGAAGTGCTGCAGGGAGGGGCTGTTCTTCTCTTGAGGGCCCACCTGTAACCCAGCTGCCGTGACTCCCTTGTGGTAGGAATGGGAGGTGACTTCGGTGTGTCATCTTGGTATTAGCATGGGGATGAGCTTGGTGAGGACAAGTTTCCGGACGCACTGGGATCAGAAGCTGTTTTAGGATGGTGGTGGGAAGGGAAAGAGGAGGTCAACTAGATAGCCCGACCGCGACAGCAGTGAAGGGTAACCATGCTTCCACAGGCTCCTGGCTGTGACAAGAAGAAAAATGATGGGTTTTGTACTTGTCCCTCACTCTGAGATTTAATGACATTTTCTTTTTCCCTGAATAAGTTGTCTCTAATTTATAAGAAAGGCTGTAGAGCTATTCTAGCCTCAGACTTGGCTTGGCAGCAGCTACTAATGACTGTTAAGAACAATATGGTGCCTACTCCTTCAGTATCTTCACTAAGCACAACTCTGTACTGTTCCTTTTCTTTCTGACCAACTCTGAGAACTGAGCTGAATTCTTCACAGTGCCACCAGAACTTATCTACTGACTGGCAATAGCTGATTTTAAGTCCAATGTGACTTTTTTATGTACAGTTGGCACTTAATCAGCACTGGATTTTATTTAATATTTTATTGCTTGGTTGATGAGGGTACTGGCAGTCTATAGCTTTGCCTTCAGTTTTATGTTTGAGTCTCTTGATGGCGTTAGCAAATGTTACCACCTCACTATACACCTTGTTGTGAATGGACATCTGCCCTTTCTGAGTTCACAATGTGATTTTTCAAAGCAATTGCTGAAGGACCTTGTAGAAATAATGGCAGATCTAATACATTAAAAAGAATTGCTAGGTTTGGGAGAGTTTGGTTGTGCAGTTTTGTGGGTGTTTGGTTTGTTTTTTTTTTTTTAGTGATGTGTTTTCATTCTGTGGCGTTTTTGGTGGTTTTTTAAAAATCAAATGCATTTGGCCTTTAGTTTGTTCTAGGCTTACTCAGGTTCTTAGACTTTGACTTGTCTTAACTATTTGAAAAGTCTGCCTGATATTGAATGTACCTGTGGACTTTTGCCATTGACCTTTCCTTTAGAGCAATGTTTATAACGAATAGAACAGATATGGAACACAAAATCTCGTGAAACAAAAATGGACTTCAGTGTGCTGTTTCAGATGGGTATAAAAGGTTTCCTAATATAAGAACGTTCTGAGGTATTCCCATGAGAGAAGATAAGCCTCAGCATTACCAACGATGTCTGCTTTTTATCACAGACTAACACGCTAGTGCTAATGGATCAACTCTTTAGAGGATGACAATTAATTCTATTTCTGTTAAGTGCATTGCAGATATTACTGCAGCATGGTACCTGAGTGACAAGCTAGTGTGTCCCACCAGCTTCAGGTGGTTTGATTTAATTGGAGTAGAGATTATAGGATGCAGCACTACTACTTTGTTGAACATATTTACCAGTGATTATGAAGAATCCAGGGAACTACTGAAGAGAGTCTGAGAGAGGGCTATGAGGTTGATGAGGGGACAGGAACACATCCTTTATGAGGAAAGGCTGAGGCAATTGGGGCTGTTCAGCCTGGAGAAGAGAAGACTGAGAGGGGATCTTACCAATGTTTATAAATATCTAAAGGGTGGGCGCCAAGAGGATGGGGCCAGACTCTTTTCAGTGGTGCCCAGTGATAGGATAAGGGGCAAAGGGCACCAACTAGAATACAGGAGATTCCACCTCAACATCAGGAAAAACCTCTTTATTGTGAGGGTGACAGAGCCCTGGAAGAGGCTGCCCAGAGAGGTTGTGAAAGTCTCCAGAAAAGGAGACTCTACAACCCACCTGGATGCATTCCTGTGCAACTTGCTCTAGGTGAACCTGTTTTACTAAAGCAGAGGGGTTAAACTAGATGATCTCCAGAGGTCCCTTCTAAGCCCTACCATGCTGTGATTCTGTAATCTGCAGCTATTCACTCAGTCTCTCT
>VZZY01025342.1:0-17996 GCA_013400335.1 Eurystomus gularis | reverse complement strand
CCCCCCCCCCCCCCCCCCCCTACAAAGTTGAGGTGGAAGGAAAAACTTACTCTTTTGAAAAAGAAATACAAAAATCCCTCCCCTTCTCCTAACAGCCAGGAACACACCGCTATTTCAAAATTAGTGGGTGGAACTGCTTTTAGCTGGCACAGTCTTTGATTTTATGGATATCTCTTAGATACATAGGAAGGTTAAATAAACAGACTAAAACTCTAATGGGACATTTTGAGGATTAATGTCAATGTAGTCCAAGGGCATAATGTGATTCAGTAAGAGGCCAACATATTTGGCATTTTAAAATGGGGTTTAGAGCAATAAATAAAGTGTATGATTGGATTTTACTGATGAAATTTTCTGCGTTTGAGCACCAATAGTGTTTTTTTTTTTTTATCAGTGGTTAAGTAATCAGTGTTACTTGGTCTGGGTTATAGCAAACCTTTGATAGATTGCACTCTGCTCAACGTGATTTTAATAGCCATGTGTGGCCATCTCAAGCAACTCCAAAGTTTATTAGAAAGCTGATTAATTCCTTGAGAGATATGCAGCAGTAAGGAAATGTAATTTTTTTTTTTTTTTTTAAGAAGTGAAAATATCTGAAGAGAGAGAATGAAATGGGGAGGAAGAAGCATTAGGGTGGTATAGGTTTTCATGGGTGTGTCCTTCGTCTTTTTACATCTATTGACCTTGTTGTTTTCTTCTTTTGTGACATTTTATATAGTCGTTAAGGAGCCCGGACTTATGTCTGGAATGCTGGGCACGTGGTAGCTACCAGAAGCCAAGTTATTGTTTAGAATATTTCTGGCTTTCTCTGAATTTCTCTGTATTGAACAGAACAACTTTTGTGAGGCTCACTGGAAGTACTTCTGTGTTTGTGAGTTGCGTGTGTTTTGTTAATTTTTTCTGCCAGTCATTCTTTTCTGATCTGTGGTGTGGACACACATGGAGGTAGAGTCTTCTAACTGATCCTGCAAATCTCACTGAACACTTGAAGGACTCATCTTAGATTTTAAAAATGGTTTTAAGGTATTGGTGCTTGCTGTGTTTTGTCTTGGAATCTTTCTTTTTGTGGTCACCAGTGACTGTGTTGAAAAGGCAGGTTCTGAGACTTTCTGGTGCTGGTTGGTACAAGCTGCGCTGAGCTTCTTTCTCACAGTTTAACTTGCGTGTGGGGAAAATAAACCAACTCCATTCTATATGCTATAATACTAAAGTTTTCAAGTAATTTCAGGGTTGAGAACTATGCTGAGAAACTAGGACACAAAAAAGTAATTAACACTTCAGCAGTCACTATTAAAACTTCATTGTTTATCTTATCTGGTCAAAGAGATGTGAATCAAAGGAAAAAGTATGCTTTTATATGCATTGACACTAAAATCTGTAAAGAGCTATTTGAAATGCTGAGTAATCTAGAGCGGGGAGAATTGTGAGTGGGAAGTGATAGGAAGAGAGAAGATGGCCTCCAGTTGCACCAGGGGAGGTTTAGATTGGACAGTAGGAAATATTTCTTCACTAAAAGGGTTATCAAGCACTGGAACAGGCTGCCCGGGGAAGTGGTTTAGTCACCACCTCTGGAGGCATCTAAAAGTCATGTAGATGTGGCACTTGAGGATGTGGTTTAGTGGTGGACTTGGCAGTGTTGAGTTCATTGTTGGACTATATGATCTTAAAGGCCTTTTCTAACCTAAATGATTCTGTGACTTATGTGTCAACAAACTCCTGAAAAACTGTGATATTGTCCATGCTGCGAGCCAAAGGTACATGTTTAGCTTCTGTGCACGTCAGCGTAGCTGACTAGCTTGACATGGTGGCAGCATAGCTGGAACAGCCTGGTCTTCAGCTACCAGGTGTTCACCCAAGTTTCTGGGCAAGCTTGTGAGCTCTGAGTGGAAAGCCAGCTGAGCCCTCCACCTGGGCTGCTGCGTAGATGTGTCCTGTGTTGCACGGAGTCGAGCCTGTGAAATGGAGTTGAATTATAGAAAAGTCACTGTGGGTGAAGTCATGCGCTATTAATAATAATCAGAGGGTTTAAATACCACAGAATTTTGACCTTTGTAAAGAAGCTTGATAGCCTCTGCTAGAAAACATATGCAGTCTGTGGCCTGGAGAGAAGCAATTTTTTTATTTATTTTGCTTTTATTTGACATGTTGCTCGGTTCTGAAATAAAAATGACTTTTGTTAAACTATTCTCTGCAGAGAAAGAAGAGTTGTTCTTAGGAAAGGCAACACAGATAAATAGGCTAAGTTTTTATCTGGCAGATTTTAAACCAGGAAGAAAATACAGCTTTTCCCCTTACCTCATCTTCCTAATAAAGTGTAAAGCTTTTTTTTTATTTGTGGTTTTGTTTTTTGGGGGGTTCTTTTGGTTCCCCCCCCCCCCCCCCCGCCCAACATAAAAATAGTGGATGTAAGATTTTGATTGGCAAATTATTGAAAAATTGAAATGACGAGAAGTATCTAGTGACACAGACTCAGAAATGCAAGACCTGGAAGAAAGTTCAGAATTTCTCTTCCTTCCATGTTATGGAACATGTGAAGACCCAGTCCTCTAACCTCTCTACTCTGCTGATATGAGTTGTATCAGTAGAGCTTTCCACCACTTCTGGAAGCTCTGAAACTGGAGGAGGAGAGAAAAGCATCTGGAGCAGGCTCCTGCCTCTGGGGATCTGCAGAGATGCAGGGATTTGCTGGTTTGTGTGTGTGTGTCTGGAGGATTGGGTTTTAAAAATTTATTTAATGAATTTCAGTGTTCACAGGTATAAGTGGTAGAGCAAAAATCTACATATATAGTTGCCCTCTAACTTGCAACTGTGTTAGGCAGATTCCCTTCACGGCCTAGACTCTGATGGCTGCAGGCAGAGCTCGTGGATTTACCTGCTGGTATTTGATCCAGACAGGGCGACAATTCATGTTGCTTTTTCCTGATATAAGTCCTTCTGAGTTTCAACCTGATGCTCGTTCACACTTTGCACACTGATAAACTGTTTCACTGTAACTAATTTTATTTAAAATTAAAGTTGAGCTACTACTCTTCCATTTTTTTAAAAAAATCATTCTATCCATCCATTGATTATTTTTTTGCAAACTTCATATAAATATATTACTTCTAACATAACTAATAGTTTATTTTCTAGAATAGAAGAATAAAGATTTTCAGTCCTAATAGAGAAAATTCTATGAAAATATTGGAGACGTTATCTGTGGTTACTTATCATAAAATGAATTCATGACTGTTTAGATATTCCCAGAACTTTAATAAAAACTATTGATTAGCCAACAGTGTCAGAAATGGCACAAGGAAGCATCTAAAATCTTAACCTGGATTGAAATGTGTTTCTTGAAGGAAGACAGAAAAGCTTTGTATTTCACTGGAACAAATTTCCCTTGACCTGGTGATACAGGTGGCTACCAACCTGTTTGCTTGCTCTAGACTACCACATACATTGCTATAATGTTAAGCTTTCGGAAGATGGCATGTAATAACTCTAAAAGATGTGTGGAGCTGGTTTTCCACACCTTGTGTTTTATACAGTCTGGCTGCATTTGATCCATGGAGTTGAGTGAAGCTTTCTGGATATGACAGTGAGCACCCAAACTCAGTGGTTCTCCCGCAGAGGTCCGTTTTAATTGCACCTGGTCCCATTCGGGTCCAATAATGCGTTTATTTCTTTCCTTACTGATAGTTTTAGTCTGACTATTTTCTGTTACATGGGGCCACATGCTGGTCTTTAAAGTAAATTCACACCTGAAACATTCTCAATTTCTGCATTGGGAAGAACACATCTCCCTACCTTGGGGAAAAAATCGATCACGTTCCCCTGTGCCTGCCCCTCTTCTGCTCCTGATAAAATTGCTAGCAAAACGGTAGGGTGAATTTTCGTATGATATTCAATAATGCGTTCAGGTTTATTCAGTGGTACATTATTTTGGTGTTCAGCCAGGTTGAATGAATACGAAGACCTCTTGCACTTGAAGCAGGATGAGACCAGGAACACAACTGTCATGGACAAAAATGCACTGTTGCACTGTTTGCCTTTTATTTTTTTGTTTTATTCATGAAGACTCTTGATTTTTCAGTGTCTGTGCTCTGCCACACCCACGATCCATAGCAGATTCAAATATCTTTCCTCTAAATCTGCCAGCTGTCTATGCTTTTAGCCTCTACATCACGATTTTTATTCTGGAAACTTAGTTCAGGCTGGTGTTTGGAGACAAATGTCTTCAGTTTCTTTCTGCTTGGTGCTGGAAATAAGTTGGATGTGTCTGACCTGCTAATGCTAACTATTTTGTCATCTTCCAGAACTGGGAGTATTCTTCAGAGTGGTTTCTTCAGCTTTTGGTTAAATAACAGGGAATCCAAATCTTCTTTGCATACATGCAAGCTCATTTGAATGTTTTCAGCCCTGTTCTACAGTATTCTACACGTGCTTTTCTGTTGAATGGAGGAATATTCTTTGAATTCTTTTTCAAAGGAGGTTTTGAGTACATATTTTAATTTATATAAAATAGATAAATTAAGGATGAGGTGGACCTATTATTATTACTTGATTTCTTACTTGCTTACTCTGGTTATATCCCCTATTCCCCCCTTTCTTTATAGAAGGTGTTTATTTTTGAGTGTGAAGCTCAAAGTTGAGAGAATCTTCATAGTGATCATTTCACTGCTCAGCTGTATTCCTAAACCAGACATTTGTAGTCATACATTTTAAAATATTCTTCCCTGCTCACTGTGTAGAAAAACATAAACTGGAAAGCAAGGTCTGACCTCTTACGAAGAAAGCAGCATGATTTGTATGTGAATGTTACAGGGTAAAATAAACGATCAACAGAAGCCAGCTTATGTATACCAGAAATTCTGATTAATGAAACATGAACTGTGCTTCCATGATCTTCTGGTAGATGCTTTCTGGTCTTTGCTTCATCTCTCCCTGCTTATCATTGGGTTGTCTAGGTATACCCTGCTATAATGAGTTTATTGCTTCATGTGCCTCTGTTGCCTCCTTGCCCCACGGAAGAGGCCGCTGCAGACAAAGCAGTTTTGCACCGAATTCTGAATTTCACACCTTTAAGGTTACTATTCTTATGTGTGTCCATCTTGCTTCTTGTCAGCAAGGCATTTCCATACCTGAAATAATGTCATAGGGTTTGTTAGTTTGGTGTTTTTTTCCTGGTGCTAGATGCTACCAAAATTGTGACTGCTGTTTTCTAGGATGGTCCTGAAGATAGACACTTAAACTTGCCAAAAATGTCAAAATACCCTTTTGGTGGGATGGAATGATGGAATCTTGCTGAGAACAGTTTAAGATCTAAATCTGACTTTCTACACCTCTTCCCATTTTTACAGGAAAGCCAAAATATTGCCATCCACTTCTAAAATATATTAAAACTTTGCCTATTTAAAAATAGGAGCATGTTTCTGTTGGAAGAGATTTTCAGAGCTGTGCATTTTAAAAAAAAAAAAAGCCTTGGAGTCTTGTATGTGATCTTTGTTTATTGCTTAAAGTTTCCCCTAAGTGGAATCTCTAAATGTTTATTGTTTTTTTAAGAAAAACAAGTTGTTTTTTTTTTTTTTCTACTTAGAACAACCAGTGAAATACCTCCTTGACTAAGTATTATTCTAAAGCGTTGCTGGCTCCTTCTCCTTTCCAGTCATACAGGAGTTGCAAAACTGTAAATATTGAAATGTTCTACTTGTAGAGGAATATATATTTTCCTATCCAAAGTGAATAGAAGGCTGTTGAAGGAAGCCAGCTCTTGCCTATTAAGTAATATTGTTGTGGCTTGTAAAATAGGGAAATGGAATATCTGAAACTGCGGCTTTCACTTTGATGTATTGTTGGCTGTTATGCCTTTCAGAATTATAAAAGACATACTTAAGTATGAATTGAAGAATAATGTAAAGGGAAAAGATGTTACTATTTGGAAGTGGCTTAAAATAAATTAAACTTTAGAAATGTTTGGTCAGGTGTTCCCGTTTTGATTCATTCCCTTGCATTAAAAGATTCACAGCATTTTGTGTTGTAAATGACCTTTTCCATTTCAAATTTTAAAAAAAGACAAACTAGAGAGGCAAGGCTTTTTTTTTCCTTCACCCACACAGAAATAGGAGCAGTTTTTACTCCAACAAGTAAGCAAAGATTTATAAATGGAAAAGGAGTAGAATTTTAGAGTAAGATGTTCTGTAAAACTGGAGTAAACACAGAATTTTCAATTAACTGGTAACAGAAGGAAAATACTGATTTTTTTTTGTTGTTGTTTTTTTCTTGAAAAATTCAGGAGTATGTGTGTAGGTGATTTGTGGTGTGTGTGTGTGTTTTGGGGTTGTTATTTTGTTCTTGGTTTTTTTGGTTGGTTCATTTGGTTTTTTTGTGTTTTGGGGTTTTTTGCTGTTGGTGTGTTGGTTTTTTGTTTGTTTTTTACCTAGGCAACTCTTTTCACACTTCAGTCTGGTTTTTTTGATTATGAGATCTGAAGGCCATAGATACTGCTGGCCTTAGGCCAGGCCTCCTTTCAAGACCCACAAAAGTCATGGACTCTAGCTAGAACTTGCCAGAATGTCTTCATGTGATGTCTTGCTTTCCCCAAATCAGCAGGTTGCAACAAAGCCTTAATTCTGATTAGCTCTGCTGAAGTGTAGCCTAACACCCTTGTACTTCTAGAAGGAGATGAAAGTGAACTGATTGCTAACAATTTCCACCCTCCTCGATACACTAGTGTGAAAAGTGAACAGCGCGATGGCCATTTCACTGTGTATTTCGGTGCAGACATAAGTTAGCAAATGGAAAGAAGGTTGAAACTCTTTTCTCAGCTTCTCTCACAACAGTTCTACGTGATTTGCCATCACGGTGAGACCTTCTGCATCTGGATTCTTCTATTTAAGCTGATAAAAAGGTCTAAATGAGAAGTCAGCCAGGGCAAAGGGTAGTGTTGATACTATATACAGCAGGAATTGATGGTGGTAACGACTGAATTTATGATAAGAGCTTTGTACATCAGATAAGTGGTTTCAGACCTGGTCATCTTTAGTGCAGAAATGCTGTATGAATGCTGATGTCTTTAGAGTAATGAGCTGATAAGAAACTGCTAATTTTTAATTTAATCCAAAAATGAGTGGCACTCACCCTGCAGTATTTTAGTACTTTTAATTCTGCACCGTTGCTGAGTATCAGTTTGTGATTGTGCAAAAAAGGGTAGATAAACTGAACAATTATGATGGATATGATGCATTAATTGTTTTAAAATACTACTACTAATTCATGTGACTCATTGTCCTCTGTTATGACAAAAATAGAGTTTTTCAGTTGGAAGGGACCTACAGCGATCATCTAGTCCAGCTGCCACACCAGTTCAGGGCTGACCAAAAGTTAAAGCAAAGTGCATTGTCCAAATGCCTCTTAAACATTGACAGGCTTGAGGCATCGACCACCTCTCTAAGAAGCCTGTTCCGTGTTTGACCTCCCTCTCTGTAAAGAAATGCTTCCTAATGTCCAGTCTAAACCTCCCATGGCTCAGCTCTGAACCATTTCCACTGGATACCAGGGAGAAGAGACCAGCAGCTCCCTTTCCCCTTCCTCCCCCCAGGAAGCTGTACAGAGCAATGCGATCACCCCTCAGCCTCCTTTTTCTCTAAACTAGACAAGCCTGAAGTCCTTAGTTGCTCCTCACAGGATGTTCCTTCCAGCCCTGTCACCAGCTTTGTTGCCTTCCTCTGGACATGTTCAAGGACCTTCACAACTTCTTAAATTGTGATGCCCAGATCTGCACGCAGTACTTGAGGTGAGGCTGCAGCAGTGCTGAATACAGCAGGATAATCACCTCATTTGACTGGCTGGTCATGCTGTGTTTGATGCAGCCCAGGATGCAGTTGGTTCTCTTGGCTGCCAGGACACACTGCTGACTCATACTGAGGCTGCTGTCAACCACATCCCTTTCTGCAGGGCTGCTCTCCAGCCACTCCTCTCCAGTTTATATCATGCCCAGCATTACTCTGTCTTAGGTGCAGAATCTGGCATTAGGGCTTGTTAAATATCATCCCATTAATCATAGCCCAATGCTCCAATCTATCTAGACCCCTCTGCAAGGCCTCTTGTCCCTCAGGAAGAGTCAACAGCACCTCCCAGTTTGGTATCATTAGCAAACTTGCTAATGACGCATTCAACTCCTGCGTCCAGATCATTGATAAATATGAACAGAAGTGGCCCTAGAATTGAACCCTGAGGAACACCACTGGTAATCAGTCACCAGCCAGGTGTAACCCCATTCACTACAACTGTTTGAGCTCTGCTCTTCAGCCAGTTCTTCACTCAGGGCACTGTGAACCTGCTCATCTCACAGCTGGACAACTTGTCCAGAGGATGATGTGAGGGACAGTATCAAAAGCCTTACTAAAATTCAGAAAAACTACATCCACCACCTTCCCTTCATCCACTAGCTAAGTGACTTTATCATACAAGAGTATCAGATTAGTTAAACAGGACTTTCCCTTCGTGAACCCAGGTTGACTGTGCCTGGTGATTGAAAGGTATTTGAAGAATAATGCGATAGTACCCGGTATAATCTTCTCCATAATTTTTCCAGGATCTGCAGTTAGGCTAACAGGCCTACTGGCAGAGTAGGGGTGAAAATGAATATTGATTGCTTTAGAAGTAAGAATCAAGTATGTTAATTCTAGAAGTGAGTGTGGATTTTCTTCTGTGGATTTTTTAAATGAGTTTATCATATTTTGTGCAGGTGAAGGGGATAAGAGAATCACAGAATTGCCTAGATTGGAAAAGACCTTTAAGATAATCGAGTCCAATCATTAACCTAACAGTGACAAGTCCTCGACTAAACCATATCCCTAAGCACTACATCAATACATTTTTAAGTCCCTCTAGGGATGGGGACTCCACCACTGCCCTGGGCAACCCGTTCCAATGCCTGATAACCGTTTCTGTAAAGAAATTCTTCCTAATATCCAATCTAAACTTCCCTTGGCGCAGTTTGTGGCCATTTCCTCTTGTTCTGTCACTTGTTACTTGGTTGAACAGATGGATCTCCGCCTCTCTACAGCCTCTCCAAGAAGAGCAAGTGACAAAGGGACAAGGGTGTGAATAAAGGGAACAGTATTTGCCACTTCTATTTCCCACCCCCCCACCTTATTCATACTAGATATTGCTTAACCTCCAAATGGAATATGGCTTCTTAAGTACTAGCTCGAATGTAAGTTAACTTTCACATCTTAAATTTAACGATTATCTTGTTTCCTATGACAGGACTGTAGTTAATGCTCCAGGGCAGACACCTCAGTAAACTTCCTTAAACTCCTTCAAGTTTCCTGCAAAGGCAGACGATGACACATCTGTCCAATTCAATAACTGGTTTGAGATTTTATTACTCTGGTGGTCAGGATGGCTCTAAAAGCTGGCAGAGAACAGCATTTGGAAACACTTAGATGCTGAGAGTAGGTAGACTGAGGTTCAAATGTCTGTAGGTGAAAAGAAGAGAAATTTTTGTATAGTAACTGAACATATTTTCAAAAAGTATCCTTTGATATGCTTCATATGACTTATCTTTTTTTTAAGCAATATGCATTTTTTATTTCTTATTTAAAGAATGAGTGTGTTTTTGGAATTCCATAATACTGACTGTTTTGATAGCCTGTATTATGAAAAAGGGTATATTATACTCTAATTAAAAGTTAGTATAGGTTAAGCAAACTGAGTTTTCCAAATTTAGTTCTGTTTAACTTTCCATTAAGCAAACGTTTGTGTTTAAGCAAAACTCTTCAAAGGCATAATTTAGGCATCTTTGTCTTGCTACCAGTGTCAATATGGCTTTTTTTTTAATTTGAAAATTTTTAAAGGAATTGTGTTAGTGTCATTCTTTCAAATTGTAGAGCTGAATGATAACCAAGCTCAGCAAATGTAACCCATGAACTTTACTTGAAATAGTACATGGTGCCCAAAATAACATTCCTTCACTTCGGGCTATCTTGTCTTTATTGTCCTTTTTGGGTGACATTATATTAGTGTTTGAGATATATATTTATGTACAGTTATGTTTGCCCGTAGTCTTACCTAAGATGAAGGTTTTGTGGTGCAGCCCACCTTGCTTTATTAATTAATACTCTATACCAAAGAAAATCTATTGATTTTTTTTTTTTTTGATAACTTGATGTCAGCAATCTTTGCATGTAATTTCAGATTTATCTACCAGAAATAGAAGTTACAGTAACTGAGAGACAGTTAAAGTATAAGGCTCTCCAAACTATCCCCACGCGTCATTCACTTTAACTTCACTGAGAATACTGTGGCTTAAGGTTTTTCGGGTTATGCCCTTAGTATGTGGAACCTGTGAGATGGAATAATTCAAATTTAAATTTAACATTGCAGTCTAAGTGTTACATTGATTTCTTAGAAGAGTGAGATTATCACATACTGTACAGACTAATTATGTTAAATATTCTCTCCAGTGGGAAAAATGTCCAAATAGTACGAAACATCTTAAAACTATAGAATGAACTACCTGGGTGAAAGACTGTTTTCTACATCATTAAAACACTTGTTTTCACATGTCATAAAACTGATAAAATAACAGAATTGAGGTTAATTCTTCAAGGATAAGACTAACAGATAAGGCAATGGGAAATGAAAAATAAAGTATGTGCTGAATAGATTTATAAAGATTAAAAAATGTACTCAACAGAAAGATAAATTTCAATGTGCTTTATTATGCTGAGTGTATCAAGGATAAATGAGAAAGATGGCTAATGAAAATAAGCCAAGAAGAACATGAATGTTGAAATGATTAAAAAGACATCATTTTGGTGTCTTAAGCTAGGAATCTGTGGTATCTTTGGCTGGGTAGATTAGGAACATCTCAGAGGACTATAAATTCTCAGGATAAGTTTTTAGGCTTATTAATGACTGTCGTACTTTTTTTTTTTTCTTCCTTTTTTTTTTGAGTTGAAAACTTATAAAACCATTGAAAATCCTACTTTAGGATCTCACTAGCTTGAAAAAAAGATCTTTTCATTGCAGTCTACCAAGGGCAAGGTAGACTATCATCCTTCAGGAGAAGAAACAAATATAAAATAGAGCAGAGATACCTTTAAAATTGCCTAATTGTGATGGTTACAACAATACTTATGTGAGTAATACTTCACATGCTTGTCTGTGCAGTTATTGGTTGCAGATTAATTAAGGATTACCACCGTACAGGAATGTAATACTGTTCTCTAGTAGGTCTTCGTTTTGTGCTTTGCAGACCTCAGGAATGTAGTAACTTGACTAAGCCTTTTCAGGTCTTGAAACCACCTTGTTGTTTTTGTTCTTCCTTGTTACTAATAGACTCAGCTGTACTTTGTGTAATTTTACTTTCCTGCTTCATCTGACTGAAAGCTGAACAGATTACTTTGTTGTATTTTTTTTCCAGAAGCTGTGTGCTGGTAGTCATCCCTCTTCCACCATGCTTTTCATAGGACACCGAGACAGTATCTATCACAGTAAAGGCAGCTGATGAGAAAGTGCTCCTTCAGTGGCTGAGTTTGACAGATGGGAGATGAATATGCTGTTTAGTCATGCTCCCACAATCTTGACTGTTGAATATCTTAGAAAAAATTTTTTTTTTTGTGAGTAGGAACATGAATGGAGTAGTGTGGGTTCATGTAAGACACAGGGTTAAGAGGATCAGTAAGGTTCAGTGAAGAAAGGCATTGAAGTGCTGGGGCCCAAGTTGTGGGCCCCAAGTTGGAGTTGACCTATGGATGAGTCACAACCTAGCAGAATGTTTTGGTTTTCTTATTGGCTTCATGTTTCAGAGGCAGAAATGTGGTCTATCTGTGGTTCTGCCCTTACCCAAGTGGTCATAGTTGGGGTGGTGGGTGAGGCCAGGGCTATTTTAACCAGGAGCTGATTAGTTGGAGGAGCTTCCTGTTGGGTGTGGCTTCTGTTGGGGCTGGTTGCATCTTGCTGAGCTCTCTTAGTGCTGTCCTTCCATGTGAAGGGCCACTGAGGGAGCCATCTCTGTCCATTGTGTCCAGCACATGATGCTGGCATCACAGTGGGCAGTGGAGGAGCTGGGCCCACAGGAACCTATGGCAGGACTGTCTGAAAGAAGACTTCTGAGGGGATGTTGCTGAGTTCAGTGTTGGCCTGTGTGATCAGGCAACTGATGGCAGCATAAAATGGTGATGGCTGAACTGGCACAACAGGCATCTAGAGAAACAGCAACTTTAAAGGTGACGAATATAAGAAAGATAAGAAAATATCTAAATCCTTTTTATGGATTCTTTTCTTGCTGAGTTGGAATTTGAATATATGTGGAATTATGTCTTAAAGGGTGCTTTTTCAAAATGTACAAAGTGTGCTTTACCTTCCGTGGTTCTTTTTCCTCACTAGTGGCAGGGCAGCCTGCTCTCTCTTGTAATAGCATTGCCCTCTGCATATTGACTTTTCTCTGTAGAAGTGAGTGACCTTTAATTCTTCAAGAACTGCAGAAATTGCAGTTGAGTTGGGTCTGATTTGGTCAGTGGGTCATACTCTCTGCGCTACTTTGATCCTGCTGTCCAGAATTATATGATCAGACCTTTAGAGCAATGACTGCTGTAATTAATTCTTTGTTGTAGCATTCATTTAGGTTGTTCTTTAACAAAAAAAAAAAGGAAGAAAATTTGGAATTCTGCCAGGTAGTGTATGTTGTTGTATCTCAATTTTTTCCTGACTTCTGTAAGTAAAAGCTGGAAATGCAGTTTGCTATATGTGGGCTTGCTTTCATTACGTGGACAGAATACGAAATACTCATGAAGTGTCACGGTTCCAGTCTGTGTCCAAGGAGCTAATCTTGAAGAGCTCCTAAGGAAATGTGTGTTTTCTGTGGTAAGCACTTAAAGCACTTGGCCATCTATGCAATGTTGGACTTACAGCTGGGGTGTTGGTTTTTTTTTTTTTTTTCAGATGCCAGGGTCTTTTGTTTCCTCAACACTTCAAACTGGATTTTTCTATCCTGGTATATAAGTCATTTAGCCCCTTCCTTAGTCTTCATTCTTGTCAGATGGTTGCAGGGATATTACCTGTTTTGTCTTCTCTTCTGATCTGCTTGCCTCATCTGGGACTTGACATAGTTTAGTTTAGTCAGGTCTTTTTGTTTCTTTCATTTTCATCCTTTTAATTTCTTTGTTGGCTTTCTCTCCCTGTTTCTTGAGGGAGAGGTGGTTCTTTCTTCCAGTGTTGTGTGAAATCCTCAGTTCTCCATCTGCCTTCTGGTTTTATATTCCCCTAGAGCTCATTTTGTCCAGTTTCTCCACTTTAATCCCAACATCCTTTTCTGTGTTAGCTGTGGTCTTCTCTCATTTAGTACTGGTGTTTTTCCTTATTTTTCATGTGATCCATGTTTCAGATGCTGCATAATTTCAGTGTTATTAGGCGTATCAATATTATGTTGCAATTTTTAAGAAGCCATTAAATTTGACATATTTTGTGACTCTTACAATTGTATGTTATAACAATTATCCCTAGCTATTAATCAAGACAGAAAGACTAGTAACCAATATAATGAACTAATACTTTGCCACGTTACTAAAGTAAATTATTATTTACTTTATGTGGAGAATATTTTTAGCGTGTTAGAAAGGATGTTGTAAGGATGGAAAACGTTAAAATGGTTCAGTTAACAAACTGTTTGCTTTTTCCATTTACAGAAGAGTCTTGTTGTTCAAGAGGTTGAATGACTTCAACACCCACTCATCATTCACCATGCAATAAGAAATACTGTACTTTCTAAGTCAAATTTTAACAATCTGCTCCCAATTTAATGCTTGTTTAACCGTTTGAGCTTAATTATTTTTCAGTAAACAGCTAAATTGGTAGCCTATCTTATGATGCCAACCAATTTTCACTTCAAAGTAGAACATTTCTTAATATTTGAAACTGAAGATGTATTGAACTACAGCTGCAAGACTACCACAGCTGTTCTTGCTGCTAAAAGAGTGCAAATTTGTGGTATATAATTCTATGTGCGTTGACAGTGACCTGACTGCTAGAACTTGCCGTGACTTCTGTTGACTTAGTGACAGCAAGCTCTTGAGTTTCCTTCAGTTCAAATACTGGGTATGGAATTAAATCTCTCCTTCTTAATTATAATTGAAAAGCTGATGTACTGCAAATTTAGTGGACTCTTGAATTTAACTTTCAATAAAAGAATCTTGTTCAAAAATTTAAAGCTGGTGCTGTTTCAAAACAAGTTGACATCATTGTGTTAACATTCTGCTCATACTAGCCACAAAATTCAAGGCGCTGAAGTTTTCTGCAGTACAAATACAACTGTATTGTGCGTGTACTCTGTGCTAATTTGTTTTACTGCTATAGAGGCTGGGCGAAAATCATAGAAGAGGGCTGTAATTATGCTTTGTTTATGACCAGAAGGCAAGGACTATGGGAAGTGTGAGGTTTTTCCTTACGCTTAAAGATATATATGTAAGGATACATGTAGTATCAGACTTGCCCATTTTACTCCAGTCTCATAATTTAAAGTTTGAGAAGGGTTATCCGCAAGGTCTTTTTGAACCAAGGCTAAGACGAGGCAGTGCAGGAGGAGTATTGTTTGGCCTTTGCTGTCTGGGAGAAAGGCAAATGTTTGCTTTGAGGTCATCTCTTGAGTTGGATCATGCTCCAGTTGCGTGAGGTTTCCCTGGGGTGGGCCAGGGTTCAACATCTGCAGGGCAGAGGGGAGGCCTCTGCTGCACCAGCCCTCCTGAGCGTCTTTGGGAGATCTGCCCTTCCCTTTGCTCTGGAGCTTGGTGCTGTTGCCCTGAGGTAGGAAGTCTATGGGATGGCAATCTTTTCAGTTCTGTGAAGCTTCCGTGTTGACCTGTTTTTCAAAGATTACACTGAGACTAACTTGTCATACTCTCCAGGGCTTATGCTTCTGCTGAAGGGTTTTTTGTCTTAGTCGGTTCTTTCAGTACCCTCTGAAAGAAATACAGTAATTTTCCTTTTCTGCTAAATATTAGAAATATCATGCTACAAATTAGCTGTCACGTAAATACCTGTCAAAATAATCAATTGGTTACAAAACCCCTCTAACTGCTCCCCAAACCGTGAATCGATCATAAATTGATCTGTTCTGCAAACTGGTAGGTAGTTACATAGCTGTGGATGTCTAGGAAGGCAACAAGCTGCAACTTCCACAGATGAGCTCTATGTTGCAGAAGAAACTCAAGAAAAAAACTCCAAGAAAAGCAAAACAATTCCTCCCAACAACTGCGTTACTAGGAATTGTGCACCAATGTAATACATGAAGAATGTTGCTGCACCCAACTTTGTTACTCAACTTCTATTTGTGGGTAGGGACTTTTTTTGTTTTGGCTTTTTTGTGGGTATTCTTGTTTGGTTTTGGTTTGGTGTTTTGGTTTGTTTTAGGTTTGTGGGGGTTTTTTGTTTGGTTTTTTTTTTCCCAAGACCCTTTCTGTATCTTGTCTTTGATCCATCTAGGACAGAAGCATCAATTCTTTGCAACACAGAAAATTAGGCAACTGCTTTCAATAATCATTTCATAGCTTTAGGTCTCTCTAACTGTACTTACCTTGGGGTTTGTTGTCTAATTTTTATGTACAAAGAAATTTGGGAATTTTCTTTGAAAAGCCAAATTCATACCCTAGTCTGGCCATGAATAATTAGATGTTTGTTGTATGTAACTTTGTTACTGATAAATAGTACAGCCTTTAGTCACTGGCATGCACTTAATAAATGTATGGATGTGAAAAAAAATAAAGATGGGAGGAAAACCCAAGAAACAACATGTGCTACTGTTTGTGAACACAGGAAAAGCTCCTTACTTGAAGAAAAAAAAAGATTTGGAATGGAAAGCTGCATCTACTTAGTGTATTCCATATAGAAAAATAATAGTGAAAGATTAAAGCAAAAGGTCGACTCCTGGATTGCCAGCAGTATTTTGTGCAGTTGCTGTGTTGAACAGCAGGTTTGGCACACATATGTTGATATGACAGGTGGGTTTTTTCTTGAAGGTCAGTTGCTATTCCAGGTGAAAATTGCTTGCTCAGTCAGGTGACACTTTTAGTAGCAGTAGTATTTTTAGTAAATGGATTTATTTTTGCTGTGGATTCTAAAAAAAAAAAAAGAATATCCTGAGCTTTATTAATTTTGTTTTTAGTTTTATTACTTTGTGGACTTAGTAGTAATAGAATGGTGGCCTCCATCTTGTTTTAAGCACCATCATCCAGAAGGCTTAAACGCTCAAAAAGCATCGGGGACAAAAAGGCAACTGAACCTTGACTGGTTTTAAATGAGTTCAGTTTGACTTCTGCCAGCAGATCTGCATCTGTTAATGCCACATGAGGCTCTGGCACAAAAGGCAAAGGCCACTGATATTGTAGCTGTAATATGTAAAGTCTTTGTAGACTGACAGGAAAGTATATCAGCACATTCTCTGTCATTTTAGTTCCTTTTCTGTTGACAGCTTCCCCAGCTCTCCTATTTGAAATTTGTATTTTAATTAATCTAGTGGTGGTGGGGATAGGTGAGGTTATTTAATTTGTTTTCTCTGAGCACTTTTGAGCTGAAAGTCTCAAGGTTTGATATACAAGTATTCAGTGCAGGACAGAGGTGGGAAGATACCTTTTATATTATCATGTGTAATGTCCTTAGTATTGTGAGCAAATCAAACTGATCTTACTATTTCACACAGTTCTTGTTCTGCTGTGGTATACCTTCTGACTGATAGCCCTGAAGGGTTGCTCTAGATCTACCCTGTCTTTAGCCTGTGGAGTTTTTCTCTGCTGCTCCATTGCACAGAGCTCTACATCTGCAAAGAAGCAGGATGGAGAGATGGAAAACATGGAAAATCTCTAGATATCTAATTATGTTATGTCTTAGGTCTTCATCTCATACTTCTTAATATAAACAAATAAATATAAGTTTAATCTTCATGGTAACTGGAATTTAGAAGTGAAAAAATCAGTTTTAAATGTCCCTCAAATCTGAAAATGTAATTTGGAAATTTTTTTCAGAACTCAATCTTTTTTTTTGTGATATTTTTTTAAAATTGAAATGATAACCTGGGTATGTACTACTCTGGATGAAGTTTGTCTGTTCTGCTGCGAGTAGCACAGTAAATCTGTGCACTAAGCTGCACGCTGATTACATTAGAGAGGGAATCATTATCTTGGCTCTAAGTGATTTGAGATTATTTTCCCTGGATCAGCTAGTCCGTGAGGTTCTCTAAGCACATTAGCAGACTGCTTTCCCTGTTATATGGTAAATGGTTGCCACAAAAAAATAAATGTGGCATCTCAATGCATTGCTTTTTTAAGTTGGATATTTGAATTTATGTTTGTACGTAAGTGGGTATGTATACCAATAAGGACACGATGCTAGGGAAGCAGTGATAAAACACTTGAGAAGGCATCACAGACCACACATTCAAACTTCAAAAATTATTGAAAATTATTTCCAAAAGCAATATATGACAGACAATGCATAGCATGAAGTTGTTTCTATTCTTCTATTTAGGTATGTGGGAAATGCCACAGAGTTCCCCATTACTGTTTGTTTTTTTCTGAGTGACGGGCCTGGGATCCAGCACATAATCTTGAGTGGGGGGGGTTGAAAAGCACGGCAGACCAGCATGTATCTTATCCTACACTAGCCAGTATCTTACTGTTTTTCAAAACATAGACTCATAGAATGTTCTAGGATGGAAGGGACCTCCAGAGGTCATCTGGTCCAACCTCCCTACACAAGTAGGGACATCTCTACCTAGGTCAGGTTGCTCAGAGCCCCATCAAGCCTGACCTTGAATGACTCCAGGGATGGGGCCTCCACCACCTCTCTGGGCAGCCCATTCCAGTGCTCTATCACCCTCATGTTAAAGAACTTTTTTCTAATACCCAGCCTAAATCTTTATTTTCCTAGCTTAAAACTATTCCTCCTTGTCCTGTCACTACAAACCCTTTAAATAGATTTTCCCCCACCTTTCTTTAGGTCCCCTTTAGGTACTGGAA
>VZZY01025340.1:113793-141031 GCA_013400335.1 Eurystomus gularis | reverse complement strand
CATCTGTGCTTATAATCACAAGCAATAATTCAAGTACTACTGAACTAAACAACACCCCACCCACCCCAATCACCCCCCAGAAAACCACACACACATCACAAAATAAACTTTATTTTGTCTGGTAATGTCCAGGAAACTGTCACACTCAATCCTCCTCCAATTCCATTTTAAATTATTTAGAATCAAATGCTTCACATACATGTATGGACATGTAAGAGCATGAAAAAAGATTTAAAAGGACAAAAAATTTGCATAAAATCACAAATTTTAACCTCTGAGTTCTTCTGCTATCCATTCACATGACAAAAAAAAAAGTGAACCAGGCTGAGAAACACTGTATCATCACCATCTGTGGTACTGGAAATGGTTAAAAAGCAAAAGATATTTTTTTGGCCATGCACCTCTCTTGTACCAATGAACAGTTTCCAGTACAAAACCAGAAATGAGGCAACTGCCAATATTGCTCTGCAGCTTCCCCATATGTTTCTGTTTTGAAATGCACCACAAAGCTCTCTCAAGAGGGCATGTAAAATGTTGGCTTTTTTTTGTTTGGCAGTTGTTTGTTTATAAATTTAAAGACACTATTAAGCTCCCTCTGCTGTTACTCCTGAGTTGTCAGTTAAAGCACAAGACCCAGAAAAATGCTTTGTCCTAGCAGGTCTGGGTCTTCAAAGAAGAGATAATCTTGATTATTAAGAGTTTTTTTCAACAAAGTTTTAAAGTTTTATGTTCCAAATTCAGTTTAGGATGAATAGAATTTTTATTAATAGTTACTGTAGCACCTAAAGCTTCCAAAAGTTTAACAAACTAACGTGAGGTAGAAAATCCTTGCCTTCAAAAAAAACCTATAAATATACTAGAAACACTAAAAATACTGCACAAAGAAAAAGCACCATAAATTTCTACTCCTCAGCTTGCCACATTCAGGATTATTTGGCGCCTTAACCCATCTCATTAACTTTTAATCTATATTTCAACTATTATTCATAGACCTTTTATCACATTCACTCAGCTGTGAAGGGGTCTTCTCCCCAAAAACATATTTTAAATATTCTCTTAACATCATACAAAACTCTAATACTGCAAACAAATTGAAACTACAGTTTTTACTAGAAGCCCGGGGATGGTACTTGCTTACAGCATGGTGCTTGCTCCCATTATTTACCTCAGTCCAGATTGCTTCCCATCCACCTGCTCAATTTGAGCCAACCACCTTGGTTTAAGCTTTAGTTCCCTTCCAGGTACATACAGATAAAACTTGTAATTTCTACATTCAAAGTCTGTCTTGATTTTTTAGCTTAGGAGGACTAAACTGAAAATTCAGCTCTCCTTGGCACTGGGATCCATGAAGGTTCCCAGTTTGCACCACTACTGAGCAAACTGCAATTTCAGAGATATTTACAACTCTTCCGTAAGCTACAGCTGTACTGGTAAACACAAAAGCTGCAGAAGACCAATTTCCACGCAACCTGATACCAAACATTTCTCAGAAAAGAAATCTGTGTACGTAGTTACACTTTTGCCTTGTATTCCTCCTTCCACATTTCAGCCTAAAGCTGAAAAAAGCTACTACAATATTATCATCTTATGGAAGATCCACTGTCTCACTCACAGAAATCACCCAATGACTTGAGCTGGAAGGTACCTCTGGAGCTCATTTAGTCTGACCCTCTGCTCCAAGCAGGGCCAGCTTCAAACCTAGTTCAGGTTAATTGGAGCCTTGTGTACTCAAATTTTGACAACCTTCAAAAACAGAGACTCTACAGCCTCTCTGGGCAAGAGCCAAATGAGGTAAGTCACAGATTATGTACTTCTCAAGGATATTTACATTTTCTTATCATCATGAGCTGGCATTGCTGCCAAAATGATATTTCTATGTCAAATAGCACTGAAAAGTTAGCAGCTAGCTGTCTATTACCTATAATAGAATTTCTGCACTGAAAGCTTGTTTCTGACAGCATTTTTCAAGGCAGAATCATTTCTTTAAGTCATCTTGCCAAAACTGACAAAACTCCTGGTATTCAATCAGAAATACTTCCCTCTCTCCTAGGCATACAAGTCCATGTTCTAAATGCTATGCTGTGATAACAGGTGGACTAAATATGTCATGTGCTGTCTGCCTTTAAAATCAACAGACACATCAAATAATCTGTGGGGAGAAAAAATAAACAAAAACAAACAACAGTGTTTACATACAAGTCAGATAAATGAATGATCTTTTCCTTTATTTTATTGATTTGATGAATGACTTGCACTTCTGAAATCAACTTATTTTGTTGCTTGCTGTGTTTTGTTTTTTAAAAATTAATTATAGGGTTTTTGTGCTCATTACTAAGTATTCAAACTCCTCCAGGAACTTGTAGCCAAAATAAACACTCTTTTTGCCATTATTTTGTATTTGGTGCTTTCCTACCACCCCTTCTATTCTACTTTCATCACCTGCTTTGCCACAGAAACAACGTTAGTAATGATAAGTCAATTCTTTTCTGTTTTTTTCTGGATTTTTAGAGATCTCAAACATTAATTATTTCATTTAACTACACCTCTACCTTTTCTCATTAGTGATTCCTTAGGGATGGGTGATTAAAATGAAATTATTAACCTGGAGAGTGAAAAAAAATAAATAATCTATACATGCTCAGTCAACTTGGCATTCATTTTCTTAAGTCAACTTCAGTAGTCCTCTAGCTGTCACTTACCAGTCAAACACAGAAATTAGCTGAAAACTATATAAATCTCAAACCTTGTTTCATATGTATACACACACATATACATGATATGTCACGTACATAGTGACAGGAAAAAAAAAAGAATATGGAAGAGAATTAGCCTTCCCCCATTGCTAAAGTCACTTTTAGAAGTTCATAAAAGTTTAGACTTGTACCTGCAAGTGTAACCAAAGGTTTTAAACTCTTCTCAAATAATTCTAGTTATCAAAGAGCTCAACGCACATTGTTAAACCAGAACAGTTAATTCTACTGTTCCAACCAATCCCTGTTAGTACAGCCACATTTTAACCTGACTCATCTGCCATTGCTGATGCTTACTACAGCATTCTTTTTGAAATTTCTGTTAACAGGCAGGCAAGCTGTTTAATTCAATAAACAGCATTAACAATTTTGCTGGATTCTAAAGCTTCTGCTGATTTTGGAGACAGCCATAAAATCAGACTTCAAATAATGTTTTTACATCTCTGTTTCAATATCCCTGCTATGCTAGAAATAGCACCTACTTACTGTTTTAGCTAATCAAAAAAAATGGTAAGTACAAATAGAAACACGAGCGAGTAGCAGGGAAATACTCAGCTGGCATTACTTAAGGATGCACACAAGAACACTGCATAAAAACTAAAAAGCAAATCTACACAGCGGATTTCTCCCTGTATAGCAGCACCATGCAGCAAGTTATTTAGTGAGAAATTTTTCAACATTCACAAACCCTCTTAAGACAGATGGAGCTATGCGAACATAAAGGTCTTTTCTCTGAATAGCTGATACTGCCTGATGAACTGGTCCTTGCAGAAGCACTTCTTTAAAGTGATAGAGGTTCAAGCCAGCTCAGACATCTGACTCAAATCTATTCCTACAATAGACAAATTTTCATTTTGTTTTGACTTTCCCTATGACTGCATGATTGTAAGTCATCATAAGAGCTGGACTACCTGACTAGAGGGAAATAAATATACGGGACTCATCTTTTCTAGATTCAAATCTACTTAAGCTAAGATGAACCTATCCTGGGAAAGTGTTCCAAAATTACACTAAAAAAAATAATCAAAGAAAATATTTCTCTGTGGAGTGAGACATTAAATTTGGGCTTGACAAACCTACATACATACTATACAATTCTTTGACCACAGTTATTAAAGAGTATCTGATTCAGAAGGGTGCTTCAGAGACAGCATACAAAGCATAAAATAACTTCTTCGCACAGCACTCCCACTTTCTTAAATGGTCATGATTAACAAACAGTAACTTCCATTGACAATTCCATGCACAATCAGAGACTTTGTGCTACAGAACTCACTTGTCTGGGGATGTTTTGTTTACATGCTTTATAGTGTCAGCACTTAAAGCAGCCTCAATTCACTATTGCTTCAAACCTGCTCAAAAAGTATACATCAAACAGCGGCAGAGAGTAAATGCTGCTGTGGCGGCCTTTGACATAACTCTAAGATAATTCCTCATCTTATTTCCTGTATTCCAATTCCTTCATCTATTACAAAGAGTTTTGCAAGAATCAGGTCCTAAGAGGTGTTTTTTGTAGGGAATGAAAATTAGAAACAAATGCAGCTGCACCCCAATAATTTATCATCTTTGATGTAGAAGTGCCACCACATGGATTAAAGAGTAGGTGTAAGTAATTACAAGAGCTAATTAACCTGTAAAGAAAACAGAACCTATTTTCAGGTTAAAATAATTTTCAAGTGTTACTATTTTATATGGAAGAATTTAAGTAATTGCATTTTCCATTTAGACTTACTTCTGGAAGACTGGAGATTTTTTTTTCCTTTTTTCAAAGTTCTGTTCATGCTTTTGCTGTCAGCAACCTGGCTTAAAAAGCCGAAGACGGTGCCAAGACACTAGTTGCCGACTTCTCTGCCAAACAATTATTCTATTGTTTTTCAGGATTTAAAGCTGACATCTTTTTGGGTAAAGTAGTAGTCACAAAACAGTCCAAATTGAATAGCCTGAAAATTGGGAAAGCATGGCAAGATTTTTATCAATATTTGGAAACTCAGTCATTCTTTAGTTTTGTTATTTTCCTACCCGTTTCTGAAGAGAGAATAAGCCGTGCAAAAAAGTCATCAAATGCCTTTAAAAGCTTGGCTGAATTCCTGGTAGGATTAAATTTAGGCAGTGCTGGTGGAGCGCTTCACAACCTAATTCCTGGTGATGAGTAGCTTAAATGAACAAATTTGATTTATAAATTATTCCCAGTATTCTTGCTACTCAGTTCTCTTTCATTTGTTTACTAGATAAAATGAGAACCCAAGTTTCTAGTATTATTACACACTTATTTCTAATCTTGTTCCTCCCAATCCAAATGACAAATAATTAAATGCAAATAAATCCTAGACTAGGAATCCAGGTGGTGTTACACTAAGTAGCTTCTACCAGCTACAGTCTCTTTAAAGCACCCTCTTTATATTTTAAAGATATTCCAGAGGCACATCCTGCAAATTTAGGAAGTAATTCTTATCCATCGAGACAGACTGTATGCCTATTCCCGCAAATGTAGTTTAACAGCAAAAAAGGTCATTTTTGTCAGCTGGAAAGTCTGTACTTTCACTCTTCAAAATATCTGAAAAAGAAAAACAACACAGGCTTTCCCTTTTCTTTAATAACACACAATACTGATTCCAAAAAACTAAACCCTTCACAGAGCCTTTAATAATAGAGAGCTCTTGTACTCCAAAGCCTTTTGGAGCTTTGTGTATACAACCTATAGAGATTTAGTATTGCCAACAGTAGGGTAAGTCATTGTCTTTTAGATTTTATGAATATGCCTATTACTTTGCAACTCTAAATTCTGACATCAGTTATAAGCTGCATGCAGGTAAATGAAATTTAGTCTTCTGAGCTGACCAACACTGAGATCTATATGTAAGAAAGCTTCCAGACTAATTGCCCAAATAAATTCCTAGTTTCAGTAATTAAAAAAAACAAACCAACTATGACTTTAGAGAAACAAATGGGACAAATTACAATTAAAGCTGTACTATATTTGTATGCCACTTGTTATATTTTCCAAAGAATTTATTTATTGAGAGAGTAATACAGAAAGAATAGCTATTTCCTAATACTCCAAGCACTGATTTAGAGTTGAAGAAAAATCATTCTTCAAATGCCCATGTGCTTAGATAGAACAGCTGCATCTTTTGGGAAGAAAGGAAGAAAAGAGAATTTTATTTTTTTTTTGCCAGTAAGTAATCAGTCCATCTTTTAGACTGTTGAAAATACCTCACTCTGCCCTCTCCAAGCTTGTATCATCTAAATTAATCCCTAACTATCTCTAAAATGAACTAATAGGATTTCTGAAAGCAGGTACAAGTTTAACACTTCAATTCCATTTACAATCTGAAAAAGAATTCGGCCTTAAAATCTCTTTGCCAGGTACCACTTCACTAATACAAACCTCTTCATGCAAAAAGTTAAGTTATTTATATCAGTCTAAACCAATACTCAAGTAGCAGACAGTATCTAATGATTTCGTAAGTTTTATGTTCCTCTCATTAAGTCTCCGTGTGTAGTAAAGCTTAAAGTAGGAAGATCAGAAGCATTTTCATGTTTACGTCGTTTATTTTCAAAACAGGTTAAGACCAATACATTACTATAGGGAAAGTATAAAGTCTTCCCATACAGCAATGTTTTGTGCACACACAACATCCATCAAAGCATCAGTGATAAGATATACTCTGAGATACTCTGCAAGACTGCTCCTAAGAATCTGCATAACCATAATTAAAACAACATTCCTCTCATTTACTACTACTACATGAATATTTATAACTTGGTGATTAGTGTTGTTCTTAAGAGCAGCTGAAGCAGGTGATTTCAAAAGTCCACATAACACAGTGCCCTGTTCCCAGGCATGACTAGTAGCAAACATCTTGGAGAGCGCATCAGAACAGGAGAGACACACAGTGATACCTTGCTTTGGCAATTATGAGCCTCAGAGGTGGGATACTAATAATAGAATCATAGAAATGTTCAGGTTGGAAAAGACCCTTGGGATCATCGAGTCCAACCATCAACCCTACCCTGCAAGCTCTCTCTGAAACCATATCCCCCAACACCACATCTAAATAACCCTTAAACACATCCAGGGATGGTGACTCAACCACCACCCCGGGCAGCCTATTCCAGTCTCTGACTACTCTTTCCATGAAGATTTTTTTCCTAATATCCAGTCTAAACCTACCCTGTTTCAGTTTGAAGCCACTCCTTGTTCTATCGCTAATTACCTGTGCGAAGAGACCAGCACCAACCTCTCTACAATGTCCTTTCAGGTAGTTGTAGAGAGTGATGAGGTCTCCCCTTAGCCTCCTCTTCCTCGAACTAAACAGTCCCAGCTCCTTCAATCGCTCTCCATAAGCTTATTCTCCAGGCCNCAGGCAGCTTTCCAGCCACACCTCCCCAAGCCTGTAGCGTTGCATGGGGTTGTTGTGGCTCAAGTACAGGACCTGGCACTTGGCCTTGTTGAAGCTCATACTGTTAACGCTGGCCCATCGATCCAAACTAAATGAAAGTGGTGACCACATGTTCTCCTTCCATGAATGCAGACTTAGAGCCTACAGCATCCTCAGCTATACTTTCTACATGTTTTCTGTCACTTTGCCCAATTAACTATGCATTTCTTTCAGACGTTTTCAACATTAGCCACAGAGGTCAGCTCTTCTTAATTCAGAATTCCTCCTGCTAGTTCTTTTATTGGAATGTACAGTAAATGTGTTCTCTACTCTCCGTTCTACCATTTATAATTTTAGAGACTTAGACTCTCCGCAGTGAAGTATTGTAGGCATTCTCCAAATGAAGAGCTTCTATCTTTGAGCACCCATGTCAAAACTTCTCTGTATCTTTCCTGTTAAACCAGTACAACTGTAGCATAAATCTACGCCCCTATTTCCAGACACGCTTAACTAGAACAAGATTATTTCAGATGTTATGCCTTTACAGTCACATTATTTTTTCAACTGCTGTCTGATTTGAAGGAGACTGTTTTTGCTACACTGTGGATCACGGGCACAGCTTCCATTTTTTTCCTAAATGAAAGTGATAAAATATAAACTGAATATCAATAGCTTGTATCTTTGTTTATATCCTAAGGGCATGCAATTCTGTCAATTCATATGCCTAATAGCATGAAGATGACAAACTTCAGAAATTGGTGCTGCCCTTAAATAGTAAATCTTGTTTAAAAGAACTCAAAATCATTGCATGAAAAGGTCAGACAAAAGCATTAACACCATGACAAAAAAAAAGAAAAGCACACCTAAGAATCAAAAGGAAGTATCTCTTTTTTACTTTACAAACGCAATGGTTTAAACAAAACGCCTTCCTGAAAGGCTTAGGACACCCTCAGCACTACCAGTAGATTGTGGCAAGTGGTAAAAAAAAAAAAAAAGTAGAAACCACCCCTGTTTGTCTCCTAGAAACAAGCTATCATTGCGTATGTCGGGACAGCGCTGCTTATAGAGCTTATGACAAACAAAATGCTAGTTGTGTCAATGCTCTGTTTCCACTTATCTGCCACTGCGGTGGAAATGCTGATCATCTACTGGTAAGTTCCCAACACCTCCTGGAAACACTAGTAAGACAACAAATTGATATAGTTGCAAGTGAAGATTTTTTTAAATACATGTAAAGCTTCCTTGCTAAAACTGCAAGAATACTCATCGTATGAACAGGATATTTGCTCTAAGTTTACTTTAACAAAGGGAAAAGATTCAATTAAGATACTGGCTCAAAAGGAGATATAAAGAAGAAGGAGAAAAAAAAAAAAGACAAGACAGCCAGCTTTAGAAAGACATCACTAAAATTTATGACCTGGTGGCTCCACAGACTGAAGTGATAAAACAGCATCGATCAACTGCAGATTGCCCGTGTAGATGGTTAAATCACATCAGGGAACTAGAAAATGCTATTATTTAACAGCTTCTGGGAAACAAGACTGATAGCTTAACTTCAGTGCCCACTTCACAAAAACTGCACTACTATTCACAACAACTGGGATTTACATAGAAATCTTTGAATGACAGTCTGAAAGAACATGGTGCTTATACTCTCCTCTGTATTGCCAGTTGCTACTGAATTCAGTATTCAACATGGCATATTTAGAGAGGATAATTTTCTTCCTAGTTACCATAATAAGCAGCACATTACTATACTTTTTTTCTTTTTTAAAGAAACTAATGGTAGAATCTGCAAAGAAAGAGATTTTAATTTTCAAATTACGACCTAAAGGGTGAACACTACAAGTCAGCTAAAAAAAAACAAAACCAAAAAAATCTTGAACCAGGATTAGCACTACATAGATATGCTTTTGTCTGGTTAGTAGTTTACGTTGGGAAAGTCCCGCTCCCCAGGCAAATACAAAAAAAAAAGTAAAAAAAGTCAATTAAGTAGTCATAATTACCAAGTACATAAAGAGGAAAAAACATTCACCAAAATAAGTTCTCCATAGAATGTCATTACAGACCTCATAATATTTCTTTTAATGCTAAACACTTACACATGGTAAGCATGAAAATATTTTAATTGGCCTCTGACTTCACATTCTTCCACTTTATTAATCTCGTGCCACAATGAAAACCTTTAACCTTTTTTTGTAGCAAAAAGATCTCCTACAAGCAGATGGTTAACTTTGGTTAGATAAAAAAAAAAATTGAAAGGTAGAGCTGATTCATGTAAAATATTTAACATGAACCACTTCAGCTGCCTCAAAACAGGTTGCAAAGATACATAAACTTTAGATGAATTCACACTATTCAGTTCATCTCTGCGCAGACAGGTCATACCTTGAAAGCAGAACTGTTTTCTTTAAGATCAAGAGAACAGTAATTGTATGTAAATTCCTGTCCTAACTTCACGTAGAGTATTAATCATTCTTTCCTCAGCTGCTGGGACTATATGTCAATCCTATTCCCAAGTATTTGTAGAAGCACAAAGCAATCTTCCTTGTAGATTTCTTTTTCCCCATTATTTTTTTATTCTGAAGAAATGTGTCCGTTCAGAAGCATGCTGACTTTCCCCACTGAGCTCCCTGCCCACTTACTGGTGTAATTCACAAATACTTCTATCACTCAATAGGTTGCTTACAATTACTGAGGCACATCAACTCATATCCTGATACCATTCTCTTTTTTGGGACTCATATCTGCTCTGCTTTCTGTGAGTCAGTTTTCCCCAAATTATTATCCTGGCCATTACTATGATACCAGGTGAATCATAATAGCATAAAGTAGTAACACTGGAAGATGAGTACAGCTAATTACTGAAAATAAAAATTACAGCTTCAAAGATTGTTCCACACACAATATTCATTAAACCTTAAG
Source organism: Eurystomus gularis (assembly GCA_013400335.1). NCBI lineage: Eukaryota > Metazoa > Chordata > Aves > Coraciiformes > Coraciidae > Eurystomus > Eurystomus gularis. The sequence continues at coordinate 130,974 of VZZY01025340.1, read as the reverse complement.
CAAGTAAATATATTTTAATTTACTAAATATCTAAATATAGCTTACAGACTAGTAATGGCCTCGTAGAATTTCTAGTGGCCCAAAGAACTATGAAGAACATCAAAGAAGAAAGACCTGAACGTATATGGAAATACCTTAAAGCAGTATCACCAGAGAACTCCAGAACAAGCATTTCCATTGTATTTTGTGCAGCAGAAAACATGGTCTAAAAGCAGGAAAAGCCAAATTTCTTTGAAAAGTGAAGAAACAAGAACAGTGTTTTTGGATGCAAATTAAAAAAAAAAGATAACGTATTGAAACACATAGTTGAAACTCAAGTCGCTAAGTTATGGAAATGTATTACAAAATTAGATTCTTCTCCCTTCCCAGCTCTTTTATTTGAGTGCTGAGTGCTAAGTATGCACCATTATATGAAATTAAGTCAAGTAACTTTTTTTGGTTTTACCACTTCAATACATAACTTGGAATCCAACCAATTAAATAGCACAATTTATCTCTAAAAATAAGACCAGAGAGTTTAGTGGCTCTTGATTATGTTTCCCTTACAAAGATCCTTTGCAGAAAAGTAGATGTTTCAGTTTAGAACAATGATAATTAGCGCCTGTGGGAATATATCAAACTAATTTTTCCACAGCAATGTAATTTCCTGTAACTTTAATTTTTAAATGACGATACTCCAGTAGTTGCTTAGATACAACATTTTACTGTCTACAGTGTGATCAGGATTTGAAACAGCTCTTCTCAGTTTAATCCCCCCCCCCCATTTAAAATAGTTCGTTTTATGCATTTGTTGTAAAAAATAACTGTATATGAGGAAAGATAATTTGCCAATAAGATCCACATATTTTTAAGGATGCTAGCAAATTCCTCTAGCTTTGTATTAAATTATTTAAAATGGCAAAACCAAACAGATGTAACTTGTAAGTGCACCAGGAGTACAGGCATTGCAGCTGCTCTCTTCTTGGTACTGCAACGGAACTCATTTTCAGAACTTCAGGAACCCATTTTCACTCACTAGGAAGAGTAATATTTAATCTACATAAAAAGCAGGCCATAGCCACATACAGATACAAGAGCTGACAGTGGTTTGCAAAGAGGTAAGACTACAGAGACTACACTCCAACATCAGTCCCAGCGTACACATCATGGACATGGTTCAGATGCAGAGGAAACGACATTTGTCCTCAGAGCCCTTGAACAGTTATTTTTTCATTCAGTGAAACAGTGTTTTAAGGGGAACGTAGCTGTACAAAAGACAGCAAATGCAACCAACTTTGAGAGAATTGACCTGTGTCCTTTCATATTGAAGTGAAAAATAATCACTTTCTTTTCAAGTTTTAATGATGTACAGGGAACTGTGTTTAGTCTTTTCACCTCATGAGGAGGATTCATTAAACACTTCAAAAGAACCTTCTAAAAAAGACCACTATTCTATTTTATAGAAAAACAAACAAACAAAACAAACAACTACATTCCCTTGTAGACTTCTCAGCCACCAGTACTGGATCTCTCCCAAGATAAACCCTGGTATTACAGAATTAGGCCACGAAAAGCATCGATGCAATGATGAGCTGAAGGGACATCATGTCATTCACTCAGGCAGCTCCAGAAGCCAAAACAGCATCACTCCATATGGTGAACCTACGCACATATTAGTATTTACAACATCCTTATTCCCTGACTTCAAGGCTCTAGAAATTCAATAGCACTGTTGCAAACAACACAACCAAACAATTCTCACAAATCCTACAAAACTAGCCACATACCAGACTTCTTGTAACCCTGATGAAATTCTCATGGTTTTCAAATGGAAATTAGAAATTACTATTACATCATTTCATAAACGACAACAAAACATATATTTTTATTAAGTAATGAAAATAGCATCTTATTTTGAAAGAAAGCACAGAACTGGTATTAGTGTTCCTACTACTTAACAGCTACTAACTTGAATGTTTTAAGCATTGTCCTACCAGGACACAGGTCTCTATGCTTTTTATTTTTAGAGATAAATGGCATGTAAAGTTGATCTCCAAATAAATAATTTCAAGTATAGTAAAAAATGCTGTTCAATGGCACAATACTAAGTATAAATAAAACAGTTCAAGAAATGTATTTGTGTACCATTCTCCGAAGATGGCTTTACACTCCATAATACATTTATCCTTGCTTCAGAATGAGCCATTTCATAATATATTAATTTGAACTCAACATTACTTTACTTACAAGACAGCTACAAATCCTTTCCATTCTTTCAATTTTAAAAGCTGTTTTATCCTCAATTCAATACTGCACTTTTTCATCAATACCTCTAACAGTTAATTTCTGTATCCACTTTAATACACAAAAAACCTGAAGTGTAGTGTTCAATAATCAAACATTTCTTCATCTGAGTATCATGAAGGCCTCCCACACAAAACCACGGATGTGTTGGTAAAACTTTACCAGGAACACTACAAAAGCACTGTAAAGCAGTTTGGACTTCTCGAATGACTGCAACAGCACTTAACTCCTCACAAAAATAAACCAGCTTTGTAAGAATAAAGCAAAAATTCCCTGACCAACGGTCATATTTCTTCTGTTGTCATTTCACAGTGACGCTATCATGACATCTTAGAGAATTGGAGATAAAACGGAGAATGGATTGGTCTTGTCATAGTGTGGCCAACAACACACAAAAGGACAATTCAATCTCTGACTTGTCCATTAACATTCAGAGTTTGTTTTCTTCTAGTTGCACCAATTAGATGGATTCCTTTGCCAAAACTAATAGGAGTCAATCTTTCACAGACAACAGTTCAAAAGACAAATATGCCCAAATTAGGCCAATCTACTGACAGCACTACAAAGTAAAAAAATACGAAGTTCAATTGTTAAGCTATACTTTCACCCTGTGTAAAACCAGAAGTGCTGCACCAAGCCCTTTAGCAGCGTGTAGATGCAAGTAACTCAGACTACCATATGGCCAATTAAAGAGCATCACTGATCTAAAGGAAACACACTGAGCAGTTCTCCCTCAAAAGAATGGCTGGCAGGTTTGTATGAAGTACAGGAGAAAGTCATAAAAAGCAATTTGGTTTTGTTCTGCTACATGAATTTACCACAGTCCTCTCTTCCCATCATTCTTTTTCAGGGAGAAAGGGAGGAGGGAAAGAGGAAACATGAAGGAACAAATTGGCTGAAGATTTTATTTGCTGTCAAAAGCATGTAATTCAATGCTTAAGTATTATGTTTTATACACATTGTAGGGGAGCATGTACACACATATACTGCTTCCTCTGGCTTACAACCTTAAAGAAATACATTGAGTAACCCATCAGTACATAGAAAGAGGTTTTTAAACATCTGTTAATTACCGTGTTTATAGTGAGCTGTCCCTACTGCTTGCTCTTTCACTTTTAGTTTGAGGAAAAAAAAAGAGAAAGCTTAATTATCTTTTTTTAATAAAAGCTCTGTAAAGCATAGCATATTTAAAATCTTGACTTTTCAATATTTAGCACCATATCCTGAGCAGGTCCTAATTTTGACTGAACAGCAGAAGATCCTGCAGGGTTCATTTCAGGCTGCAGGCATTTGATACTGAACCGACCTCGCAGTATTTACATTCCCCTTAGGAAAACCTGGCATACAGTCCAACTGGGGAAGATCACATGTAAAACTACTTGAGCTACCAGTGCTAGAAGCAAGGAGAATAACAGTGGAAAGAGTAGGGTGCACATATAGAAATAAAATAAAAAGGAAAAAGAGAAGACAAGGTCAAAGAGAAGGAGAAAAGAAAACCTGAAGAGACAAGAGTTGGAGATAACTGTTTTTTCTGTAAATAAGCCCCTAATTTTTTTGTCAAGCTAGGAGTGCAGACAGACTTTTCCACTAGTAAAAAGCAAATTACTTCAACTCAAGGAAAATAAACTAATCAGAAGATTTGAGATATTTGTCTCTGCTCAAAACAAATTAGCAGCTGCCAACTATGGCTTTGTCTGCATTGCATTTGATTTCTTGTTGTGGTAGCCATACTTACGTGAAATTTGGACAGAAAACACCCCCAAACCATATAACTCCCCATAAGCTCTGCTTTTGACCATTTGCTCTACAGTTCTAACAGATGTATCTGTCAAATCCCAGCAGTTAAATCATTATCCACAACGTATTCACCCCCACTCATTACAATTTAGGCCTCTACTGATGCAAAGAAATTACACAAGTATACAAGAGCCAGTCAGGAAATCCTATTCCCATTTTTCCTAGAAGTGCTTACCCCATCTTCAAGCAAGTGAAAAATTATGTTTGTTCTTTACAGACTCACTCTGCCAGCTACATAATCTCCTATATATCAGGCCTGGTGAATTGTACAAGCCTTCTGAACCAAATTTGTCTTCATTTCTTCACTCCCTTGAAAAATCAAATTAAGACGTTAAGTTACACAATTTCTTTGAAAATTCTATTTTCAATTGCACAAGGCAATTTTTAAACAAAGTAACGAAATAACTGAAATGCAAGAGTTCTTGTAAAAGTTCATGTTGATTGCAATACTTGTCTAAAATGACAGTACTTTCAATCCTCATGAAAGTTTGAGAAGTTTCTGTCTGCTTTAACAATTTACAAATAGCAGCACTGAAAGTCAAAAAGAAAAAACAACTCCATTACTGAACAACCACTGAAAAAGATTCTCTCCCTCTCTTATTTAAAACCAAGATGCTAGTAATTCCAGCTCCTCCGCCTGATGCAGTCTCTCAGGTAGCCCAAGCTCAAATCATTGAGGGCTCTGAAACAATCAGCCCCACTTACAAGCTAACAGGACATCACTACTTTCATCAACAGATTTTTTTTCTACTTACGTCTCTTATTTCCCATCTCCAAAATGGAAAGATTTTCACGTAACTTACATATGAGCTCAAAAATGCTTGAAGCAGCAGGAACCCAAACAAAAGATCATACTGAAGAGGACGAAGCACTGGCATTTGGCTTGACTGCTGAATTTGATAGTCTTTTTTTGTTGTTTTAAACCACTGAGTGAGCAATTGGAGGCAAAAGAAATCCTGAATTTCTTGTTAGACAGGTTTGGCACTCTCACCTGAAGCTGAGCAAAAAACCACAATAGAGTGAGCTCTATTCTGAAGTGCACTGCAAAATATCTTTTGTGTTTAGCTTAGGATACAAGAATAAAGAGCATTTCAGGAAAAGGTCTGGATTTTTCCTGATGTCTAGAAATCTTTTTGTGTTTTGAGAGTGAAGCAAATTGCAAGCGTTTCATGTAAGAAATCTCGAGTGGGGGGCCCTTGAAGAGACATAAAGAACAATTACACATATATATTTAAAAATAAAATCCCACTACTGGCAGCAAGAGTGCCCAAAGGATACCATTTCATTTATATTTAAACACAAGAAACTTCATCCATAATACTAAGTTATCACTTGTCTAAATAATTCCAAGACTTCATCTTTTATGCTGTTTACTATGCACTATGCATTGCACTCAGCTAGAAAATTACACAGATTTAATGGGGGTTTTGCCAGTTGATCTGCTTTTAAGAACAAAACTTTTCTAAGATGTGTGGTAGAGAAAGTTTTAGCCTGGGAAAGTTTGAAATTCACTTTCCAGAAAAAAACCCTTCAATTTAGTAATTGAATTATCAGACAGGCAGGAGCTGCAGAAGAAGAAATACAAGCCTCAGTACAAAATGATATGAAAGTCAAACCACCTTTTCCAGCAGTGTTACTGCAGTTCACATTCTGCTTCCTTCTAGTCTCATCTCCACACTACTTCAAGGAAAGGTTTATTAAGTGTCCTTGCCTATTGTCAGTTCCTTTTTATCTGAAGTTGAGTAAAAGGAGGGACAAAAGCAGAAGACGGTATGGCAGAAGTCAGAGCATACTAGTGTGTCAAGGTTCATCATCCTGGTGTAGTACCTAGGTATGCTTGTATAAAGAGGTAAGAAACCCCAAGTCAATATTTTTTTACTGACCACCAAATACCAACAGATGGCCCAAGACTCCCAGTGATAAGTGTATTTAGGCTCCCAAACTCTTCAAATTTGTAGAACAATTTTAGTAACAACATCCTGCCTGATCAAAAGATAACTTTAGTGATCTACACTCTTAAAATTCACTATATTGCAGATATTCTTATTAGGTGTTCAATACAGCCAACTAAAGAATTTTTGGTTCAAAAGTAAAATGTTTAACTCTGCAGATACAATAAAGAAGACGGAATAATAGAGACAATTTTGCTAGTAGTACAACTCCGATAAAAGCATTAAAATCTGTACTTTTTGCAGTATTTATACAATTTCAGTAGTCCTACTTACTCAGTGAGTAGTAGAGAATATACAAGTTCTTATGAAATACTGGCATTGAATGATGGCATTTTAGAATCAAAACTTTAACTGGGTATTCTACTTTCAAACACCTTTGTACACTAGGACCCACATTACCTGGTCTGACACACTGAAATGCTTCCAGTTAATACAGCATAAGATTAGTTCTTTAAGTACTTTTTTCTACTAAAAATGATTTGTAGCAGAAAAGAAACAATCAGAAAGCTAATTTTAAAGGATAAGTTGCTTGGCAATATACCTTTCTTTACAAATTAATTGTTCTTACTAAGTCACTGTGGAGAAAGCCATGAAGAACTAAGCCTCCTAAATATGCAAGTGGTTTTTAATTGTTTATGTAAAGCTCTATGACCATCACAGGCCACACAGGCATTCAAAATGCTGTCTAAAAGCCCTTTTTTTCCACTTCACAGATTTCAAACTATTCAACTTGAGTTTTATAGGCCTGGAGCAGAAACATGCAACTTCACAACCAACTATTTAGCAGACCTCCCTGTCCTATCCAGTACTGGGAAGTAGTAGTCTTTCCCAAAGACTTTTTACTGGAGTGCCTGTGTTATTAAGTTCCCATTCCCAAACCTTCATTTCTGAAGGTGACTACTAATACAACTTCTTCCCTGCCAACATCACTGTCAGAGAATACCTTCCCTTCAACCAAGTGCAAGAGCAAATGAAGTGAACAGAGAGAAATGGCTATCTTCCACATTCAAAAGAAAGAAGGCAAGGGAAGGCAAGGAAAGAGAGAAGGGGAAAGTATTTAAACTTAGGTATTTACTTACTGAAACAGAGAAAAAAACACATATACAGGCACCACGTTGGCAGGAATCCCAATAGTCAGAGCTGTGGAGCTTTGCTTCCAGCCAGCATTTGCCTCAAGCTTCACAGGAGTTTTCTCCTTCTCTCACACGCACACTGAAGTGTACTGAAGATCGCTCTGAACTGCCAACCAAAGTGTATCTCAGGTTTAATGAAAGTGTAATTCATTATAATAAGAGCAAGTGGAACGTAAACATATGCAGGAAAAACAGGCTTAGCGCAGCACCACAACAGACGCTAGTTTTGATCCAGTACAACAAAACACTTGCAGACCACAGAGAAAAAAAAAAGTGTACAATTCCTTTAAGGAAAAGCAAAACATGATGTGCACTAGGTAGAATTTGGACCCCTCAAAGTTCTACTGAATTGTGCCTACTCCAAGCAGATTTCTCTATTGGAAAACTTCACATGGTACCTGCCTGCCAGTTCAGGCATTTTTGGAAGTGTCCCTCAGTTCCAGCTACTGCAGGACACAGGTACTGATATAGGGAAGAGTAAAAGAACCTGGGCAACACCCTGACACACAGGACAAAAATACTCGTACAGGTCCCCAAATAATTCTTAGAATGCACATCAGTTATCCTTTTTTCGCACCCCCCCCCCCAAAAAAAAAAAGTTTATAAAACAATGCAGCAGCCACCAACATAAAGAGTTATGATCAATCAGTATGTCCTTTTGTTTTTCACCAGCATTCACACATTTTAGGTAGCAAAAATAAAAGACAGAAGAATTCACTTCACACTAATAACACCATGATGTATGTATTAGTTTTACCTGCTATTATTAACTCCATCACCAATTAAGGCCAACACTAGGGAAGAAATATTATCACTTCCAAATTAAAGGTTCCAAAACTGGGAAGTTAACTTACTAATTTGTTAACAGACATCAAAAAGCTTGTGTGTCTTCAATGTCTTTCTCCTGGATTTCAACATTTCATGTAACAACTTACATAGATTTTTTTTGTATTTTTAAATAATTATCCATTAGTTCTTACCACACTTTTACACTTGGCAATGGCTTAAAAAAAACTAAAAGAAAAAAAAAATCAGTAAGTTCCCTCATGGTTTCAGGTCTATCTTGGTAACACTAAAGCATTCAAGGTATTACCCAATTTAGAAACACACTTCAGGAAAGAGGCAGCTCAACACATCGACCACAGACGTCACAGTCAAAAAGAGACTTTATAAGCACAGTAATTCCTAACTTTCACATTTCATATTCTACCTGTCAGACTAACTTTGAAATAGGTTCATAAGCCAGGGGTAATAGGCCCTGCCAGACCTGCACACGAGTCAAACATGTTTTCACAGGGTGAACTTCTGCCACCCTTCCCTCTGGGAGAAATTCCATCAAGTTTGCTCCTTAGGAAATCAGCTCCCAGCCCTGCTCCTTTTACTGACTTTCCACTGCCACTGCTCTTCTCTGCCTGGTTAGCCTCCACTCCCCAGGGAATTGCAACTACTTCCACCCTTTTAGCCTTCTCCTTCAGTACCCCACTACCTCCATCCTCTTCCTTCCACATCCACCTTGTCAGCTCCTTTTTGGATGCAGTCTCACCTCTCCTCCTCTGATCCACACCCGCTTCTTCCTGTGTCTAGAATCCTTCCACCTCCACACCCAGCTTCAGCATTGCAGTATTTTTGGTTCTTGAAATACTTCAGTGGAATAAAGAAGTAAATATTGAAATAGATAATAAGTTTGCAAGCACTCATAAAAAGTTCTCCTTTTCTGAACAGCTTTGCTCACTACAAAGGTAAAAGGCACAGGTTGGTTCATTGTAACGTTATGTCCCAGTTCACCCCTCTAGCCATATGCCATTATTTGACCTAAAGGTCTTACCATGTAAGGATGAACTGAATGAAGGCCAAGAATAAACTTTAGTCTTTCAGTAATTTTAGTAAAATAAAGGTTAGAGATAACAAGAAAAGAATTAAATTCCTGCGAGGAACACTGTGATTCTGAAGTGCTGGGGCCTGAGTTGTGGGCCCAGAGTTGGAGCTGACCTGTGGATGAGTCACAACCTAGCAGAATGTTTTGTTGTTTCTGTTGGCTTTGTGTTCCAGAGGCAGAACCTGGCCCACCTGGGGCTCTGTGGCTCCACCCTCACCCAGGTGGTCATGGTTGGGGTGGTGGGTGAGGCCAGGATTATATTAACCAGGAGCCAATTAGTTAAAAGAGCTTCCTGTTGGGTGTGGCTTCTGTTGGGGCTGGTTGCATCTTGCTGAGCTCTCTCAGTGGTGTCCTTCCATGTGAGGGGCCACTGAGGAGCCATCTCTGTCTGTTGTGTCCAGCAGGCGATGCTGGCACCACAGTGGGCAGTGGAGGAGCTGGGCCCACAGGAACCTAAGGCAGGATTGTTTGAAAGAAGACTTGTGAGGGGATGTTGCTGAGTTCAGAGTTGGCCTATGTGATCAGGCAACTGATGGCAGCAAAAAATGATGATGGCTGAACCAGCACAACAGATTCTTACTGTTGGAGAAAAACAGTCTGATCTGTTCTTCGTTTTTTCAAATTCTATTTTTCCTTTCAAGAAAGCACTTCTCTGCAAACATGACTAGTTGTTCTTTGATTTTTCTGGAGAATGTCTCAGTTGAATGGGAGAGGATCTTTTGAATGCACATAAAAGACAAAGGTTCAAACAAAAGCTGAATGCTCAATAAGCACACCAGTTTATTTTAGTCAACAGAAACTCCAGGCTGAAAAAGATCTTATCCCTTTTGATCACTCAAATTTTTCTTACCTTCCCAATTTTCAAGCTACATGCCTACAATAAGCAAACCTGCGTTGATGTAAGCATCTATAAAAGCATACAAAACTTATTTGATGCAACAGTGAACTCACTTCAGCTTTGGCCTGGGTTTGCCAATGCCTTGCTTCAGCAAGCAACAGGCAAAAATTGTTCTGATAAATACAGAAAAAGGTAAACTTCAACACAAAATCCTAAAAATGAAACTTTAGCCTTCTTTAAGTTTTAAAAAACTTTTCAGTCAGCTTTTTTACTGCCCAAAAGCATAGGTCCTACAGCAGAGTTAATACCAAATTGTTAACACCTGAACAGCTTATCTAAGAGTACTTCTGTAGAAGCCAAACTAGGTAGGCTGATGCACGTTTTTACTGGACTGATTTCTAGAACAAATCCTAACATATGTTCAGAATTACTAAAATAAAGGCAAGAAAAGTAAGCAAATGCCTGAGTTTAGAGAATCAGGTGGTTTTAACCAGCAATTAAGGTTTCTTAAACACATACATATGAATAAATACACATATACATACACATGGAGAAAGACATATTTATGTAATTTTATAGCACTCAAAACTAGTGCCTCGCTGGCTAATAACTACGTAGTCATCATGAGCTACCAAAAACATCAAGTTGAAAATTATCATTGACCTTAATAGGCGAGGAGTCTGAAGCCTGTGACCAGGTATGTCTTCTCTCCTGACAATTATCATACTGGGATTGTCACATGGGCCCATTTCCTTATGCACTTACAAACAATGCAAGTAACATAACTTCAGCTTCTCATACTACTACCAAGCTTAAATCTGTCCTGGGGATAAAGCCCTTAGCTTCTCAGAGCTCAGTGACTGCTCAACACACTAAGCATAAATAACTAGTCCAGTGAAGCACTCTCAGCAGAATAAGAGAAAAATCTCAATTTTTTCAGCATGCTGAGCCATCATTTTCAAACTGATGAGTTTTCCCGTACCTTGTTTTACTTCATAATACAGAAGACTCCACCATTAACTGATAATAAACTAATTATTTAAAGGTTATATTTGAATGTCTTGATTCTGCAGTCATACAGCCCTATATTCCAGGTAAAAGTTTAGCTATTGTATAAATAAAGATTACACCTAAATCAAGCACTAGTTCAGAAAAGCTCCCTGATAAGAGCTCCCACCAAGTGATGAGGAAGGGCTATCTGGGCACATTTCTAACATCAAGTAAACAAAACCAGACTTCCTCACTTTCAAAGAGACAACACACTTTTAAAATGCAACCACACCTCACAAGAACATATAATGCCATAAAAAATTATATACTTTTTTTTTACTCCAAATAACATTTCATTTGAATTTACAAGGGACAGGGAGGATGCAGGGGAAGGATTCTGTCACCAACAAGTATTAGAATTCTTCTACTAATCCATAAAAAAACTGCAAAAAATGTCAAAGTCCTAGCTAGTATCAACTTACTAATATAACCCTGTACAGAAACAAAGCCACCTTATGCAATGGAAGCAACTCCTTATCCATACCTGTTTCAGAATACCTTTCCTTCTCAAAGCTAGAACGAATTCAATGTCATGGGGAAAAGAAAAAAAAAAAAAAAAAAAAAAAGAAAATGTATAAAGTAGTCACCATTTGGTATTTACTTATTCTGAAAACGAGTATACACATCCCAAGAAAAATACAGTGTTCTTTAAAAATAATAACATTTCAAGGCAGTCTGTATCCTGAGTCATTTGTTTGAAATGCCAGTTCAACGAACGTTCAGATTAGCTGACTATCATCTCCTCGACATTATCCCAATTTGATCATACAGTGTTTACTACACAAAAGCCAGAAAAAGTACTGTAATAGATTCAGCGACACACCCACTTGGAACACTGAACACCTATTATTAAAGAACCATAAGAATAATTTTCAAAAGGTTTTTATTTTCAAACAGTCTAGCACAGAATCTTACCATAAAGCAAGGCTGTTAAATATTTTTATTCAACCCACATATTTGAAGCTCTGCCTCAGAAGTTATACGCAATTATGTGTTCGGGAAGCTTGACTATCTTTCTTGTCGAACTCTTCTTACTGGACACATTACAGAAATCCAACAGCTAAACTTCACACAGCTGAATGTGTCAAGTGTGCCACTAACACTAATTCTCTCATAACTCTAACTCATACCAGCACGTAAAGCAATGTATTTCTTTCAGACTTCACCATGCACAAGTTTTAAATATTTTTAGTTCTAACACAGTTGTATTATGCTATAATCAACATAATAAACAATTTTTAGCAAATCAGTAAACTCAAATGAGCAGGTTACAGTTAAAAATCCACATGTGGGGGTGCCTATATAGCACAAGGTCACAACAACCTGCACTGTTTCCCACTCATGCAGGAGCAACCCAGCAGTTTAGACTCAGACAACTAGAATTATTATCATCAACACATCACCCAGAGTTACATTGCCTAAGATCATAAGATAGTGATTATAATGTTGTCACTCTGTCTACGTTAAGCTCTCATATCTTCTCTAGCACTAGTAGGGCTGAATGCTAGACAGCTTTAAAAGGAGAAGCTGTCATTGGGCAGAAGTTTAAATTCAGCCTGAGAGGCTAGGCAACAAGCATGTATTTAACTAAGGATGCCAAACTGGTCATACCACATGAACCTTTCAGCAGGCTTAACAGCACTACCCCTGCTATCCTCCTTGATCTATCAAATCACAGAGAAGTGTTGTTTGTGCAACATGTTTTCAAAGATGCAGCTTAACTTTTAAAGATAAACAGAGCTATTTAGTGTTGGCTATCAGCAAAAGTCAGCTTAATGTACATCCTAACAGTTATGATAACACCTTGAACACAAGATCGTATAAGGACAAGAGTACACAAACAACCTACCACTTTGTTAGCTAGTGCCTAAGCGCATCAGTCACTTTACAACAGCTGTACGTGCGCTTTTTTCTTCTAAGAAAACTCAAGCTGCTATTTTCCAGTTACTATCACTAACATATTGTTCACAGGTTTTATTCTATGGGAGCAAGTTCCAGCTGAAAGTCTAGAATTTATTTTTACCTTATATACACACACAAATACAGCTTTCTTAAATTTTCACTCATCTTCATTTACTAATCTGAACAGAACACCAGAGGTGAAATCCTTAGTACATTCCTGTCCTCAGCCTGGTGTAGCTCTGGTCAGTTGCTATATACAACAGTAAGGGTAATGTAAATTACAAGGCAAAACAGAACAGTAAAACAAACATGTCACCTATTAACAACAAGTACTCTACTACAGACCACAGCACCAGTTCTGAGAAGATTTTTGGAACATTATCCTTCAGTATATTAATTTTGTTTAGGATGAAATCAAACGCATTCTGGTATAAAATAAACCATGCAACGCATACGTAACACCCATCTCACAATGTACACAATGCAACTTCTACACAACAGCTACCTTTTGCTCAACACTAAGACACAGAAAAACCTAACCACAGCCTATAACCTCTATGACCATTAGTCACCTTCACTCACAGAAGGTATCCCACTGATAACGCTATTCATTTAAAGATGGCAAACCAAGCACACAGCATAGTGAGTAAAAACTCCTGAATGAATCAAGAAAAGCCAGCAAATCGTTAACTAACGGGAAAAGAAGCGTATTAACCAGGCAAATATACATAGATGGCACTTTAAACTTTCCAGATAAGGATGGTCTATCTGGAGAGGAAAAGCTTTCAAGACTTCGTATAGGTGTGATCAACACAACCTTCAGACTTTGACGTAAGAGCTCCACCTCCATGTCTCTCATTCAGAAAGAGAATACATAGAGCAAGTCCACCACAGTGGACACATTCCTCAAAACATTCCAAAACTTGAATTAAAAATAATAAAAATCAATGCTAGAAGCAGAAACAGGAGGTCTGCAAAGAAAACAGCCACTTTAAATCTTCAGAGTGGCTTTAAACAAAATAATTACTAGGGGATAGGGCTGATTCAAGACTCTTCTCTCAGTGACAAAGTAAGATCTTTCCTTTCTGAAAGCATTTATGGCATGACAGTGCATACGCACAAATGTCAAATCAACAGACAAACTCGCGGTATTCTCGACTTGCAAAGAAAGACATTTGCTGCTAGATGGTTACACTCACTGTAGAAATTTCATTTGATTCTGCAGCCTTAAGCAGCTTTAATTAAAGTACTGACACAAAATCTCAATAAATTGCTTTAGCTATGCAGAATTCAGTAAGCAAACAACTACATACACTATGACAAGCTTGAATACTCCTTTTAGATTTAGAGCATAACACTTAAATTCAGCATGGAATACATTCAGGATCACAGCAACATTTAGTCAAATAAATTGAAAATGATGGTATTGTGACAGAAGAACATTCAACTTACTTTACATAATATCTTGCACCTTCAAAAGTATAAGCTTCCTCCCAACCTGTGGGTAAGTCTGGAAAACAAGTAGCAAAACATTCCAGTTAGCTTTTGAAATGATGCTAGCCATACTGGTCTACTCCCTAAAACTAAGGTAGTTAAAACACTGAGCGTCTAATTCCACGTTGAAAGCTTCAGCCCTATAAACAAATCTTTTAGAATTGACTCACAATACTGTCAGTTTAAATTCTGTAATCCAAGAGAAACTACATGCACGAAAATCTGATTTGAATTTCTCGTTCTCAAATAATAACAATAAGGGTTTAAGTATAATAGTAAGGGTTTAAGCGTGCCATTATTTAACAATGCTCTTTCCTTTGACCAGTAACTAGAACTCATGGTCATCGTCAGATCTTTCTGCCTTGAACTTCAGTAGCATCAAATTACCTGTCAGTGAGAGACCTAAACAAAAATTCATTTACTGAGTTCATGTTACAAGCAAGTTAACAGGCATGATATCAGCTACACCACAGAGCATTATTAGCATTATATTAGCATAATTCCACCACTGTTGTGACTAACAAGTGTTCCTGCATTTACAGGAATTTACAACTCTATTCAACTTCACATGAAAATCATTTCCAATGCAAATCTAGCAGAGGAATTGGGTACATCTTTTCCTTCCCTATTAACACTCTTAAGAGCCAGGAGCCCACATAAAAAAAAACCCCACCACTAATGGTCAATGTTTTTCAAGTAATACCTTTCTGATGTAATGGGAGCTCTGAAGATCTTGGGCACCTCTGTGCAACTCTAGATCCTTCACTACCCTTTAAAGTTTGCCCCGTTTAATGAAAACAATAATTGATATGCAGGACTTGCTCAATGAATTACAAAAGCAAGACTGCGTTTCCTAATTAAAAGAAAAAAATATTCACTCTGGGTCATGTGATCTTCCCCCCCCAGTTTACTTATTTGCTCTGGCTGCCTTTTTTTCTTCACTCCTGTCTTCTCTACAAGAAAAATTAAGGTGTCTTTTGATAACAGCACAGGGCGAAGTACAGGACAACAAACAGGAAGTCTCTCCAGCAGAAGCATTTATGGCTGCTGTAAGAACTTTGCAAAAAATACCTCTCCAGTGCTGAGTGTCTCGCAGAATAAAAAACACTTCAATTCATAATGGAGGACAAAGCTTTCCTCATCATCTAGTAAATATTTGCCCATGTTATCTAATAAGGACCTTTACAATAATACATGCTTCCAAAAGAAGTATTATTCACTCAAAAATTGTTTCTTAAAACATATTTTGAACGTATTTTGACTAGGTTCCAAAACAATGGTCAGGGCAAAACAAGACATAAAGCCCAGAATTAATCTGTTTGCTTATTATTTATGTATGGAGAGATTCATTAACACATACATGAATATGGAAAACTACACAAACAGATTTGTTTTGCAGGCACTTCAGTATCTGATTGATAAATCATGGTCAGTATATCCAAGGTCATGCCTCACTCTAGTGTTCAGAAACAAGTTTAATTTAACTGATAATTCTGCTATGTTCCATACAACAATCCAGACACTCAAAAGCAAAATGCATTTCCTTTGGAAGGCACTTAACGGCAGAAACAAATTAGACTCTTAGAAAATTACTGGGGAATCACCATCAGTCAGAGACATTAGTTTAAAAAAAAAATAATTAATACTCAGCTAATATTACTGCCCAACAAGCAAAGCACATCACATACATCTGTCCCCATGCACATCACTGCAGACGAAGGCCGCTTTCTCAGTTAATCTGAGTACTGAAAGCGAGGGAAAGAGGAGCCTGATAGCAATCGGTAGGTTTTTTCCTGGTATTAAAGGACTTCTTACAAACAACAGACCTTCACCGCAAATCAAACTGTTTGAAACTTGTGCGTTTTAAACTATTCCCAACTCAAAAAAAACCCCAAAAGGCTGCCCACGGCTTTCTAAAAGGCTGCTTCTGATTTCTTAATGCGTAAGTATTAACCAAACATAAAAAGCAAATAATCTGATATAGCCCAATACATTCGCAGATTTTGCTGTGATTATCCAAGTGATTACATATATCAAAACAACGGCACTTAGTACTACACTCCACCACCTCCCAGTGGCATATGTTATGTAGCCTGTGTGCAATTCCAGCAGTCAGAGTTTGTCTCTGGGTCTCCAGAGTGTCTGCTGCAAATCCTCCTCCTCCAGCACCTCCTGCTGCTACTTCTCCAGAGTGGAACAAACAGCAGTAGCAAGAGAAGACTGATTCTACCCTCCTCCCAAGTTATTCCTATGTTTCAGTCCCTTTTCCTCCTACTTATTTCACCTCAGTCACTTAGAAACCACCCACGCTCTCAGCCTAGATGGAAGTAAAGGGAGGAAAAGGGTTTCTAGGTGACTAGTGAAATCAGTCTCTACATTTCTAGTGTAACTACCGTGGTTATATCTAGGTACTGCGGGAAGCAGGAATAAGATGAGCGGGTTAATGCTAAACTGAGAAAGGATGCTATGCAAGCGAACAACTAGGCTAGGCTGGAAGAAGCACGGCAGGAATAAGCAATCTCTAATGGTAACTATACAGTATTACCTAGGAGTGATACAAGGCAACAGACAAACAGCCAAGAAAGAGAAATCACACAGACACGGGGGGAGAGCGAGCACGGGTGCACAGGAAAGCGTTTTAAGGGAGCGCGCTGGCGGCAGCTGGGCAGGCGGGCTGCACGGCAACGCCATTCGTGCCCAGCCCCGGCGCGAACAACTGCGCGAAGAGCAGGGAGCGAGGAAAGCACGGCGTGAGGAGTTGTCTCAGGTGGCTGCGGCGGCACCGAGCACCAGGCGGCTGGGGGGCAACGGGGCGAAGCCCGGGCCGATGCCGGGGCCCGCGGGGCTGAGCCCGCC
>VZZY01025340.1:96356-112854 GCA_013400335.1 Eurystomus gularis | reverse complement strand
TCCCCCCCCCGGCCCCGGCACCGGGGACGCGCAGGGCGCACCCCGGCCCCTCGAGCTGGTTGTCCCTCTCAAGACACTCTAGCTCTAATCAGTCGCGTAGTGAACGTGTGAGCAGATCTGAAGTCTTTAAGTAACTGGATATAAGATAAGAATTCCTCTCTGTCCAACAATACCCTGAATTTCGACTCACCACTGACAGCATCTGAGATTTATAGACTGCTAGAAAAAAAAAAGATACACTGGAGAAAACAAAAGTAATTCTATAAACAGTTCCCTTCTCTCCTAAGAGCAAGAGCCCTCAGATGATGCGTAAAAGTGAGTAACGACTCTTCCTCTGAAGGGCTGTGGAAAGCTGCCTGGCAACAACATGGGGGAAATCACATGTGTTTTGGGCTTCTGAGGTGGTAGTGGTCTTATCCTGATACTTCCTCATGCAGCCTAACTAAAGGAAAGAGCAAGTGCTCTTGAGCTCCGGAACATGGGATACCTTCCACAATGCAGCATCAATTTTTTTCCCTAGCAGAGGAGGACAGGCAGTGTAGCTAGGCTTATATTGGCGCAGATCCATAAGTTAGGTGTTTAGGTAGTATTTAGGTGCATATATCCTGCCTTAATCCCATCCTATGCTTTGCCAAACACCTTCCTTAGGCAACTAAATTTTGCCAGTATGTTGCCTTGCAGCCTTCCTGCTGCTTTGCATATGCTTAGAATTGCTGCCATCTTGGTAAAACCAAGAGCATGGTGCCTAAAATATGTTAGAGCCTGGCTGAACACTCAGGCAAGGCATTCCTCCGAGGGCCAGGGAGGCCTGACGTATCAGCTGCATTCAGGCCACAGCTGGGAAGGATTTACAGATTAGTTTCTGTATAACTCATAGCAAACAAGTTGATGGCAGAGTCACCGCCATGAACACCACTGGAAACCTCTTCAGCCTGCGGGATGAAGGGCACGCAAAACCATGTCACTGTCTTCCCAGGAAAGTGCTTTTGCTCCAAGCTATAAGCTATTCTGAAGCTGAGTCTATTCTATACGTATGCAGAAGGTGCTCCTCCTCCCCCCTTTGAAGTCATATTATTTTGCAAATGTAATTATTGGGCTGTAGGGTGGTGGCATGACTTGCTGGTCTCATGAATAGGAAGCTCATCCAGGGAGTGATGGAAGATCTTGGTTATACTCCATTGTTCAGGGACTTTTATGTATTTTATGCTAAACAGTCATCAAAGAAAATTTGGTATCTGCTCTGGAACGCATAGAAGGCACCTTATGACTGTATTTGCAGATCCTAGTCCTGCAAAGTGCCATGTACTGTGGACACACGGTGATTTCTGGGGGCCCAGAGCTTTACCTTTTTGTGGAACAGAGCTCATGAACTCCAAAGAGCGTGAGCAAAACCACACCTGCATCTGTGCAGGCTGGTGCCAGCAGTTTCTCTTTCTGAAAGTTGCTGTTGGTTCCAGAGTTAAAACTTTTGCTTCAAAGTTAGTCTAAAAGTTTGATTAAAACAAATCACACATTGAGTTTTCACAAAGTTCAGTTAGAATACATCTTTACTATAGTCAGATGAGTGCCTGAATGCTCTTCAAAGAGGAAGTCTAGAATAATACTTTTTAAAAAGCCACATCACTAAGAGAAGTAAAAAGCTCTTTAAAAAGCAATTTATATCACTGTAACATTTAAGATACTACATATTGTACCTTTCACATAATTCTTTTTTACTGTAAAAATGAGCTAATAATTCAAGTGTGAAGTTGGTCGATCTGATTTATAAGACTGAGAGAAATCCATCAGGATGCTCCCACCTGGCCAACACTTTTTTCGCCAAAAGAGTTGAAGACAAACTGTTGAAGTGGTGACCACCACGGACACAACTGTTCTCTGCATTCTGCGTGTATGACCTGATCTATCTGCTGCTTCTGCCACCGATGGAAAGTGGAGAGAGGATGTGGAGGAAGTTGTTTACCTGGGTGTGAGGCAGAGCCCTCCCACCAGTACACTGGCCACCCATCACTGGAAGCTTCAGATAAAGTGAAAACCTGGCTCCGCTGAGCTTTTTCCTGTAGTTCTCCATTCTGACCCCACCTTTTTTCCTTCTTCTTTCACCTCCCCATGACAGCAGCTTTCCTAGCAACTCCCTCAGGGTCAGGGAGTACTAAGGGAGCAGTAAGTTTATTGATGTTTTTAAAAAAATCATTTTGGCTCAATAATATATTCAGAATCAAAATATTTAAAATTTCTGAGGCAAAATAACCCTGCCCACAAAACAATGAATCCCTTTAAACAGAATTAATTAAAAGCCAACACTGGGAGAACACTCATTGAATAAGACTCAGAGAAATCCACCCACACCTCTCCCAACAGCTATGAGGTGACAATGAACATATGATGAGCCAGGGAAAAAAGGTCTACATGTAAGCATAGCACCTGACAAAGCCACCAGCCTCTGAAGCAGGGATTGGGCTGCAGTCCTGACACTCCACCTTAAACCCTCTTCACAGAGTTGTGTTTGTCTGGATTGATTCTGCGTGTTGTGTCGATATGAATCAAATTGGATGAGGTTATTTCATGGCGTCTGTGACTTTACATTTTTTATGCTGTTTAACTAGCAAGATAATCTAATGCTTAACGTTGCAAGAAAAGACATTGCTGGTGGTGCTGGTTTATGTTAAACATTCTCATGAGGGCGCTGCTGCCGAAGGGTGGGGGGTTTTTTGCCCCATCCCTGAACATGAGTTTTTCTTGCCTCTGTACCAATATTGCAGCCCACAGTGAATTAGATCAGTTTGCTAATCTGGTAGAAAATAAATCACAAATCCTCTCAAATAATTCGTTTCCCATCAGTTCAATAAGCTGATCCAGCTCATCCTGAGGCCACTTGGTAACTAGATACAATGGATGAGGTGGGAAGAGAAGAACCACTCCTTTTCGGTGACATTCCTCGATGACAGGGGTCAGAGGGAAATCAACAAATAAGCTGACTGACATTTTCTGGAGTCAGGGTATCCCTGCGTAGGTGAAAAAAACAATTAGCCTAGGTCAGAGGAAATAAGAAAGAGGAAAAAAGCTGTCTGACACAGCCTCTGCAGACAGCCCTGTTGGCAGAATGGAGCCTCTCATTTGCTCTAAATAAAGAGCCTGATAACAGTTCAGGGCTCCTGTCCGATAGCTCTGATGGCTGTGAGTTTTTCTAGGGGTCACTGGTACAAGTGGCACAGTAGTGCTCTTCTGGGTTAGTGTAAAGCATCAGTCTGAACGAGCGTTGGGTCATTAGCCTCCCTGTCATTAGCATGAGATATCCTAGCAGGCTGTTTTCTCAGGCCATGAGATACAGAACTAAAGCCTGCACTTACTCAGGCAGTATAAACAAAACATTATTTTGAAGTTGAATAAGTTTTGCAGTCTGTGCTTGACAGAAAAAGCAGTTTTGCTCATTTCAAAACTTCTTTTTTTTTTAGCTGCAGTTAATGATCTCTAGGTATAGCTGGAATTGTGTGAAATATGTTGTATGAAATACGTTGTACGAAAATCTTGTTACCTTTGGGACAGTGAACTCTTATATGAGACTGACTTCTTTCAAAGATCCTATCAGACAAATACAAAGCCAGAGCATGAGATTTGCTTTTCTCTGGCAGGCAACATCAGAAAAGCTTACTGCTCTCCAAACCAGCATCATCCTGTCAGAATCGTATTGACCGTTCAGTGCGATTTGGAACAGAGAACACTGTTTTTCTAAGTCTCTTTTCAGAGACTTTTTTACCTTTCTCTCCGTGTCATGTATACCATAATGAGCTTCTTGTCCAGTCTTCCATCCTGAAATGATGGATGCCATCATCAGGACCTTCAGGTTTCTTTTACTGATTGTCTAATATTCAATATCTCAAAAAAGACTGAGGCCTCAAGATCAAGAGCTGCTTTGCTGTAACCTTCTTTTCCTCCTTTTCACATGTTTTCACAGCCTTCATGTTTAGGAAGCCCTCAAGCCTACTATAACAATGGTTGTCTGTGACTTCTATACAGCAGTCAAATGACATTTTTTAAACCACTTTTATTACCAGGATTTGTTATTAAGAAGGAAAAAAAATGTAAGGGAAATACAACGATCTCAATATTCCACTTGTCCTCTCACTAGCAGTTGTTAGCCACAGCTGGCTGAAGCCATCTTTCAAATAACCCTCTCATTTGAATCATCCAGAAGAAATCATATACAGTATAACACAATTAAATTCTCTGTCTCTCAGCTGCCTTTCTGTTTCACAGATGTCTTCAGTATTTGGTAGACTTCAGCATCTGCTTTTCTTTACACAGTTCTCTTCATTGCTGCTGTTCAACTCCTCAAAAACCTGCTCTGTTTCAAACTCTGGGAGGTGCAGAAGCTTTCTCTGTTCTGGAAGAAGAAGATGACCTCTGTGTTTCTCCTAAGAATTGTCTTTGTTCAGTAACTGCTTGAACAAAATAAGGAGAACTCCATGTGGAGTATCTGAAAGGGCTTCACCTGTGGTTTGCATTATGTAAGATATACAGAGCCCTGTGGCTGCAAGGGCTTTCACTTATCTTTTCTCATATCTTTTCTCATCTGCATTCCCCCCACCCCCCCTTTTTTAAATGGAGCTAGTAAGAATTTGCAGTATCTTTGCATTTAATACTAACAACTATATAATTAGTTTTAAGCTATCCCCATTAAACTTTCAGCAACTGATAGTCTTTTTTCAAAGTAAGGCCAAATAATAGCGTGTTTCACCCTTGGGATTTTTGTAGACAATCTTGATGACATTTTCCATAAAAGTGTTGTGTTGTTGATACCTTGGCCATGGAGTGCTTTAAGTGCTACTGGTTTTGGAAGACATTTAACATCATAATCAAATAATGGTCCATTTTCTGTAATTATCACAGTTGGTGTAATATGTATGTCAGTCTTTATGGAATAGATATGAAATTACCAGTGTAGCAGTGATACTCTTTAATAATGTTATAGCAGAATAATAAGAAAAGTAATCTAATTTTAGTCTGCAATTTCCCCAGCATCATAGGCAAATCCAGGCCAGCTCTTAACCTGTTGATCTGAAGTTTCCTTGGGTATATTTAGATACAAGCTAGTATCTGTTGCAACACTTGTTATGTTGTTAACAGCACTCACCTTCTATCAACTTAGCATTTTCTTTCTGGCCTGAACTGTTTACTAGAAATTCTATTCTTATTTTGCTATATTTTTGTGTACTTCAGCTTTCCTTTGCACATCTTTTTCATTTTATCTTCACGAACTCCTGTTCTTCCATAGTTTCCGTTCTCCCAATGGGAGGTAAGACAGACTTATGTTCTTTCAGATTTGTTTCCTTTACATCTGATTTACGTTTTACTCCCAGTAAGAGTATTTATTCACTGCATGACATGAGTTTTGCTCACTTGGGCTGCATAGATATATAACTGAAAAAAAAGGTCATTGAAATGCTACTTGCAAAATTGTGTCCAACCCATATTCATTGCATTTCAGTTACTGGGATTGGATTTTTCTCACAAAATGAAGGTGCCTCTCATGACAACTTTTACAGCAGTGTTGGCTTAGTCAATATAGTTAATATAGTCCATGGTGCAGTTCTTCTTATTCTGATATAAGTACCTATATCCACTCAGTTGAATCATACCTTGAACTGTTCTGACTACATTGACTAGCACTCTGTTAGCAACAATGGGATTCTTTCTCAGTGTAGTGGGTCTGGCTGAGCTGATTTTCCACATAGCAGCAGTGTTTTGTGCTGGGAGCTAGAAGGGTACTGATAACATACCTGTGTTGTGACTACTGCTGAGCAGGGCTTGCACAGCACCAAGGCTCTTCCCAACATTCACCCCTCCAGTGGGATGGGGTGGGCAAGATCTTGGGACACAACCAGGACAGCTGACCCAAACTGACCAAAGGGATGTTCCATACCATATGACGTCAGCTCAGCTATAAAGCTAGGGAGAAGGAGGAGGGGGGGGCTGTGCCGTTGTCCTCCAGAGCAACCGCTACGCGTCTTGGAGCCCTGCTTCCCAGGAAGTGGCCAAACATCGCCTGCTGATGGGAAGTAGAGATAAAACTTTGTTTGCTTTGCTTCCACGCGCGGATTTGCTTGGCTTTGCTTCTATTATTATTATTAAACTGCTTTTTGTTTTCTCATCTTATGTTCCTCCCCTTTCTTTTTTCTCTGCTGAGGAGGGAGAGGGGAAGGAAAGAGGGGAGTGATAGAGTCGCTTGGTGGGCACCTGGCGCTCAGCCAAGGTTAACCCACCACACTCAGGCATAAGTAGAGACCTGTATTGTAAACCGCTGTAGTCAGAGGAGACAAATCCCATCTGAAACATAACTATCATTTGAACAGTTCCCACAAAGAACCTCCCATACAGAATATTTCTTTTAAAGACACTTACAATCACCGATGGGAAGCTTTTGCAAAATGTTTTTACTTCTTATGAATATAGCTGTGCATTTTCTTCCAATCAAGTCACTTCCATTGTTTCTTAAAAGTTTGGTCTGGCTGATTGCATTTTTTTAGACTTCACCTCTGAATCTTCAGATCTGTTCTGCTTCTTCATTTTTTGATGTTCTATAGCATAGGCTGGCTTCCTGTTCAAAACTTCACAGTATCACAGTATCACTCTGGTTGGAAAAGACCCTCAAGATACATCGAGTCCAACCATCACCCCAGCACTACCACATCTGCCACCTAACCCTGTCCCACTGTCCCCACATCTTCACATCCTCAAAATCTCAGCAAGGATAGTGGTTCAGCTACCTCCCCAGACAGCTTGGCCCAGTGCATGACAACCCTTAAACCATGAGTCTGAGGGCATTGTCCAAATGCATCTTGAGCATTGTCAGGTTTGGTGCCATAACTGCTTCCCTGGGGAGCCTATTCCAGCGCTCCACCACCCTCTGGGTGAAGAACCTCCTCCTAATATTCAACCTAAACCTCCCCTGACACATCTTCCTACCATATTCCCTCAGGTCACCAGAGAGAAGAGATCAGCGCTCGCTCCTCCCACCTCCCCAGTGAGGTAACAGTAAGCTGCGATGAGGTCTCCTCTCAATCTCTTCTCCAAGCTGAACAGACCTAGTGACTTTAGCTGTTCCTCATATGGCATCCCCTCTAAACCCTTCACCAACTTTGTGGCTGTCCTCTGTACACACTCCAGTAGCTTTATATCTTTCTGGTACTGTTTTTTACAGTTTTCTGCATATTTAAAATATCTTGTTTGAAGCATTTATTCACTTGGAGTTAGTGTTCCTTCAGTCCCTGCAGGTTATTCCACCTCCCACCCCATTAAATACCCAAAAAGCTTCTGGGGTCTTTTTGACTTAAGAATTGCTGTTGTCTACTGGATCAAGTTCCTTAAACTTTTAAATTTGGTTGTTTCACCAGTCAATTTTCTTACCATCAGAAGAATCTTACAGGAAAATAGCACTGTATTCTGTTTGTTCACTATTTTAAATACCACTTTCCACTAGCACTTCCATTTTCTTTCCCTCTCTTTCTTTTCTGCCTTGTTGCTCTGCTGGTCCCTCTAGCTTTTATTTTCTCATTTTGCCTCCCTTTCTCAACTTGCTCTTTCTACCTCTGAAATGGCTGGTGCCCTTTCTGCCATGAATCCTACCTCCTCATCATCATCTTTGCTTCTCCCAATATTCCCCTTTAACTCGACTACTTTCTCCCTCCATTTACACTTTTGCTTCTTCTAAAGAGGACCAGCGTAGCACAGAAGCAGGTAAAAGCTGTGACAGAATGACCTCTCCTCTGCTTTTCGTTTTCCCCACAGGCTTCATCTTCTCTCCGACACTGGCTGTGTACCTGTCCTCTCTTGTGATAATTTCTGCAGAACTCTGCACCTCCAACTGCTCACCCCAAAGGAGTCAGACTGGTACTGTGAATAATGAGCCTTCCCTCCCTCCAGTCTATTCTGGCTATCACTTCTTTTTTCTACCTGCCCACTCATTTTCTACGTTTAATGTCCATGTGACACCATTCTCTCTCTCCTGTACTAAGCCATTACAGCTGGCTTCTGGCTTTCTATTTTTCTTTTTCTGTGGCTGATGATTTCATTTTCTACACCGAGAACTGTGCTCCTCTGCAAGTCTAGATCAGCTGCTTATTTCTCCAGATAAGCACCCTGTTTGTTTTGCTTTCCTCATGCCACTTCAGCGTGCTCTTGTTCCTTCCATAAACCAAGCTACTGAGAACATTAAACTCTACTGAACTTTTTTATATTTCAGGTTTTTAGAGGGGGCAAGAAGGCATATGGCAGACTTGCAAATTGAAGAGATTTTGCCACCGTGCATTTTTATTCCTAAAACATTGTGAGAAAAAAAATGAATACTGTTCTCAAATTAGGAAGAACAAAGAAAATCTTAGTGAGATCAGACTGCTAGAAAGAGCTTGAAAGAGAGAGAAGTCTGACACTGAAAGAAATTAAGCAGTCTTGAATCTTAGGAAATGACAGATTCCATAAAGAAGCAACTGCAGAGGGGATTGCAAAAGCACAGAAAAATGAAGCAACCCTGCTCATGAGAAAACAGGAGTAAGCAGCCGTATGCCAGAGGCCCCGAAGACTGCTGGTGTTTCACAGCAGGCTGCAACAGCAGAGTTCCCTGTCACATGGCCACCGTGCGAGAGAAGTTATGTAAACCCTAGTGGGTGTATTAAAGTGCGTTCAAAGAGGCCATAAGAATATCAGATAAATGTCCTAATATTTGTGGTAGGAGTTGGGACAGTGCAGTTGTTGTCATCTGTGTGTCTCTTTATAAATGTCGAACAGAAAGGGGGAAGTTTGCAGAGGAAAGGACGTGCTTGATTCTGACTTGATGATAGACAGATTTTGTTTCTAGCAGCAAAAACCAGAGAAAGAATATGTTTTTCTAGCAAGAGTTGGTCAGTGCTGTTTACATGACTGTGAAATAAAAAAAAGAAAAAGTTTTACCAGTTCAGCTACCCAGGGAACAATTTCATAAATTTTATTGACCGCTAGTGAAAACATCATGTAAACCAGCAGCACTGTTTATGCCACCAGCAGAATACGCAACATTCCCAGTAACACTGTGAAGTCAGACAAAAGAAATATGAGAGAAATGAGAATGCCAGGTTTCCAGTATAGTATTAGTGCCATAGAAATGCTCACACCAGAACACTTTAATAAAGGAAAAGAATAAAAATAAACTGTAGAAGAGGCCATGGTTGTTTTATCAGGCTCCTTATCAGGAGGAAGAAAGGCAACAGTGTGTAACCACATTGCAGCAGCATGCAGATAGCTAAAAATACTCAAAACCACCCAAAGAGGACTGAGATCAGAAGACACTTCCACATTCCCATGGGAAATAACGTAGTGGGACAGACAACACCGTATTACACAAAAGATAAATCTAAAAGGATGAGAATTCAAATTGGAACGGTTGTGCAAGGGACAACTGTACCAAAGGAGCACAAGTGTTTCAGCCATATATCTGAAAATGCTATAAATTCTATGTTCACCCCGTAAAGCTGTGTTAGATGTTGATTGACAGTTCCCAGGGAACCACTAGAACCACAATACAGAAGAATGAATGTAAGTAGAAGAAATATAAAATTTGATTTGGAGCAGTTGTCTCTGGGGAAAAAATGAAAAAACAAGCCTGTGCAGTTGCAGACCTGAAAGAGACCTGATTCAATTCTGGACATGTGCAGTATTACTATACTGCATATAAATATAAGTTGTTTATAGCCAGTTCCTAAGGAAACTAGAGAAAGAAAAGAAAATGTTCAAGAAAAATATGAGAAATTATCCGCTACTTATACTGTGATTGCCAGGAATGAAAGAGTTAGCTGTAGGAGAGCTTGGTTACACTGGTGATAGAGAGGAATCTATAAATAAATGCATTTCACAGGTCTTCACAGAATTAGAAGAAGGAATAAAATAAGATTGAGATAATTTGCCTCTTCCTTTGGTGTCATAGTTCTTTACTGCTTTTCAGTATCAAGGCACTATGGTTATTTCCAAGACAGGAAGCACTGGATAAGTATTCTTAAAGTAAAAACCCAATTACTTCCATAGGCATCGTATGGTTTTGGAATGATACTTGCTTCATTCAGCATGTCAGATATTTGCTGGGTTATCCAGAGCCAAAATACGATTAGAATTAAGCGCTACAAAAAGCTTTTGGCAAATGCTTTCCTGCAAAAGAATAAATGCAAACTACAGCCCGTGTGTTTACAGTCACATCCCTTAAACATTTCTTCAGTGCTCTGTTAGTCGTCAGAAAGAGTCAGCATTATGGGGACCAGATTACTAGCATAATATCTGACTGGTAAAGTTAACAGAAAACACAAAGCTGAATAAAATGTATACCACATGTAGGTCTAACGAGAAAACTTTGCCTTGAAAAGAAGGAAACATAAAACTCTAGAAAATCTGAAGAGGAAATTAGAAGTGTTTCAAGCCTTAACACACATAACTTTTAAATAGGATCACAAGAATTACTTTTAAAAAATTTGTTTATTTTTAATAGATTTTATATGTACCAGAATCTGTAGGGAATCTCAAATGAAGGTAATGCATAGAATCTAATTTTCTCACCAGAAATGTCCATTCACTGTGTGCTTCAGCAACTGTAGAAAACAGTGCATCTTTGTAACGTTTAACAACTGTGTTTAAGAAGTAAGAACAAATGAAGAAGAAAACCAGAAGCCTGTCATGTATTTCAAGCATTGCAAACATACAAACAATCCCGACCCAGCAGTATGTGCCAGTGGAAATGAAAGTCTCAGTAATGACACAGACATTTGAACAGCTTACTGAGTATTTGGTAGGGCTTGTTTCTGTTGTAAAAATGTCTCTTGAAGCCTTTAGGCATGGCCGAATCAAAAATCATTAAACATTTTTTTCCCAGAATACAAATGCTATTACTGCAACTTGGCAACTTTCTATTCTGAGTGAGAGAGAGCACAGAGAGCGCAGTCTTAGGGACACATTTTGTCAAGAGCTCCAGTTACGCAATAACACAACAGGAAAGAGCTTAGAATCAAGGAAAAAAATCCAACAAACAAAACCTGAGGCCTTTGCTGGCCTTACAACAACAGCAATTTCAGCATCAGCCAGTGGACTGGAGCCAGTTAAAGATGCACAGTTAAAGAGCCTTCTGGAAAATTGCGCAAAGCTGGGTGGAGCTGAAGGAATGAGCCTCTGCCAGGTTTGCTCTCGTCTTGGCCATGACCTCTCTTCAGAGACACTGACAAAGTGTTTCTGAAAGAATAGCATGTTTTTACAATTTCAGTGCTTTGAAAATAAGTGCTTTATGATATCCACAAGAGATGCTGATATAATCAAATGTAGGACAAAAATACAGCAGTCAGTTGGATGGCCTTCACAGCACAGACAGGCTCATACTCTATCACACAGCTGTAAAATATATAACCTGAAGAGAAAAAACAACCTCTTTTCCCACCCTGCAGAGTCACTTAATGGATTTCAGCAGTGAGTAGGTCACAAAGCTGTTTTTCTGGAATGGAAATGTAGTTATTTCCTTCTCTAAATATACAGAGCAGACAATAAGGCTTAAAGAATCTCATCCATACAGAAATAGAAATCAATATCGCAATACACGATAGTTGTGAAGTCCTGATTTGGCTAAAAGCTCTTAATTTCCATATAGCCCTTCATGGTATTTGTGCTGCTGTCAGGAAGCTGCCCAGCAGTGATTTATCAGCAAGGAAAATAAATATCTGAAGCTGGGCTCCTATGTCCGTACTTGGTTACAAAAATAGATTGCCTGATTTTCAAGCTTGCCTAGAACCAGAAGCTCCCAGGAGCACACATGTGATAGAGAAGGAACAATTGCATAGCAGATCAAAACTGAAGCAGACTAACCACAGTCTGCTAAATTAGAGAGGAAACCAAGCCTTTAGTGCCAATTAGAACATATTTTATTTCTTTTTGCTTTTCAGTTCCAGGTGAACAGTGTGTCTGCCACAGAGAAAGGTACTAACTCCAGAATCGCCTGGTGGTGACCAAATTCGACAAACTGGACACCTGACATTTTAAGACATGTTTCTATAGCTATGCTGGATCACTGACACATCTAAATATCTTCTAATCCAGGATAATGTAACGAATTTTAAATCACTGTCTCCAGATGTCTAACACAGTATAGTGTAAGAGACCTCAAACTCATTTAGATTAGCTTTCCATGGAAGAAGGCATACCATTTTGATATTCCTGCATTATCTGCAATGTTTCCTGCTTGATGTAAGCATAAAATAAAAGGTCTGTCTTCAAAAAGTGTTTGATACTGTCATAGCTCCATGTTACCTCTTAGAGCTCCAAGTGGTCGGAAGTGAAATCAGGCTACCTTGGGCAGATGCTATTGACCCTAATTGGTGTCACTCAGGTGGAAGAAAATGGCCCCAAAACACCACAATAAATCAGGATATTACAAGTGATTTATTCACAAGTAAAATTTCAGGCTCCTGTGTACTACAAACATTTCAAGTTTCAAGACATAAATGAGAAAAAAAGGTGGCTAATAAACTCAGGCCTGTTTGTTGCAAGCTAAGTTTTCCAGTTTGGTTCAAATAAATCCAGCTGGAAATGACTTAGTGAACATACAGAAAACAAAACCCAAATCCCAAATGTTTCATCTTTGTCACACATCACCAGCTCCATAAATGGACCCAGACTGTAACCGTAATGATGTTAGTGATGGCCCAGTGTCATTAGAGGCTATGGATACTACTAGAATAAAAATAATCTCAGTAATATTTACCACAGTAGAATGAAAATGCACTTTAACCTCAGAATAATAAACCTAGTGCTCAATGTTTATTCTGACATATTAGAAAAAAAACACTGTTGCCAGTTTCAGCTACATCTGATCCAACATAACTTTTAAGTAGTGTTAGAAGCACATGTATAGCATTTTAGAACAAACTGTGTGCTAGTCAGCTAGAGTCATGGAAGGTTATTAATGAGAATATCACATAATAAATTTGTTTTGGTAGAAGAGCAAAAAAATTTCTCATTATATCCCATTTTTGTTATGTATTAACTCTCCTCTTCCACTATAATTTTTCATCCTGAAACAAATATGACTGATTTTAGGAAGACAGGAAGTTAAAATGTTCAATCTCAAATGGGCCTACACTAACTTGCTGCATATATGCGTATAGGTTAAATCCTATTCAACTCATATTACAGGAAAGTGGATTAGACCTGTGGATCCTGTAATACTGACTATATCTGGCATGACTTGACTGTATTTTCAGTTTAAATTAGTGGTGAGGAGCATATAAGGTTACTTCAGTGAGAAGTTTGCTGTTGTTGAAGAAGGACCTAGAATTTTTACATATAAATTTCTTACCATAAGCTTATGATTTTTTGGGGGTGGTTCTCTTTAAATTTGCATGTCTGTATGTAGTGCTCAGGCATAGTCTCATCCATCTGCTTTCCCATTCCTTGCACACTGTTGACATTTTAAGGTTCTCAGCTCTTGCAAAAACATGACTCATATGGAAAATGTTTCCTTTTGGGAAGCTCCACTTCGTTAGGTCTTGTATGAGCCAGCCTCTTCTGACCATTCCAGCTCAAATATTAGGACAACTTTGTTGAACAACTTCAGCTCTCTAACTCTCTACCAACACCTTCTCATGAAGGAAACTACCCTTGTAGTTTCTCTAGGAAGCCTCAGCCACAGCCTTCTGCTTTTCTCCCTGGTGCCTAGGCTCACAACTTTTATTTTGGTTAAAGACTTTGCTGTCACCTTCTTTCATTAGCTTCTTCAGAATGCAGACAGCATTCTTGAAGCTCATCAGTGCTCAAGTCCTTGTCCATGTCCCCACAGACTGAGTGGATACATCTGAGCCCCCTCTGAAGACCCTTGTTGTTGCCCTGGGCCTATCACATTTGAACTAACCATCTAACACCCATTCTCATCTTTTCCAACCAGTAAGAACATCTGCAGCCAAATCATATACTAAAGTCTGTACTTTACTCATGCTTAGGTGCTTATCTGATTACTCAAGTTAAGGATGCTAGCTTTTGCACATCACAGATTTCTGCGTGAAACTCACACGCTGCCAGTGAATTCACACGCTGCCAGTGAAAGTCCTCAAGTCCATTCTGCACATTTTTTCTGCTTCGAAATCTGTGCCGAACATAAAAACCTTATTTAATACTTTCACAGTATTCTAGCATACTGGGAAAAATACACAACAAAACAACCCATTTGAGTCTAAAGCCTGATCCTGGAATTACTGGTTGTTTTATTTTAATAATCAACTGAGTTTAAAGATACTGAAAAATAAGAATCACTAATTTATTTTGCTATTTGTGCAGCTCCACTATTTGTTGTCCAAATATCTGTGAGCTAGAGTTGAATATTCTTGAAAATAATCACACATCTTAAGGTTCTTGATTTTTTTACCTCAATTCTTATTCATTAGCACCATTTTTTGTTAAATACAAATTCTCCGCTCTTGTGCCATCCAGTGTTTGTGCAAGAAAAAAAAAAAGTTACTATGTGCATATTCAACTTCAGTGTTTTCAGAAAACCCAAATGCTTAAGCTAATTCTCACAAATTAGTTGAAAAACTTTTATATTGATTTTGCTATTAACCTAGAGGTGCCCAAATGAAAACTTTGGTGCTTACTGAGGGTTAATCTAAGAGACCAGGATTTAAAAAATACCGCCACCACCAGGAACACAGAAACAGACAAAAACCTCAGCAACCTTACAGTATAATATTTTGATATAACAAGGCAGCGGAGAGAGATGGGCCAGATTTCCAATTTCCTGTGCACACAACTCATAATGATATTTGCTTCTTAGCAATGTTGCTTTAAAGGTATATCCTGTAGCTTGTCAACAAGTGTACTTGAAAAAATCAGGATCAGTTAAGAAATTATTCATGAGCATGAAGCAGGACTGCATTTGTAACAAATATTCAGCCATCTCTGGGTGTTTTCTGTTCTCACCTCCTATTACCAAGTAGCTTCTGTTGAAGACTTACCAGTATTCCCTGTGGAAATGTAATTGCTAGTCCAGTCACCAACCACACCTTTCATTTTTAAATACATGTATTTGCACCAAGTGGCTAAGGCTTTTCTTCTCAGCTTAAACAAAATATTTTCCTACATGATGGCCACCTGGTATTTTTGTTTCCTTCTTTAGACTTTGTGGAAACAGCAGATCCTTATTTTACTGTCAAACATAGCAGGTGGAGTCACTCGCAGTGTTGACCTCACTTTGCCAGCTCTCAGTGGGAGTATAAGGGTTTCTCACCACTGGGATTTTAAAGCAAGATAGCCCACCATGACATATTTATCTCCCTGTAGAAGATACAGCAGTGGAGAATAAGCTTGAAGTGTGAATTAATTTCTTACTCATCAGAAAGTACGTAGAGCCTCTAGACCTTGTCATACACAGTTGCTGAACATGTTGCACAACAGAGCCACGGTAACTTGTACACCTGTCATGAGGGAGTCTTATACCCCTGAGCGCTTCCACAATGTCATCAGTGTTGAAGCTGAAGAGGAGGTGTTGGAAAAAAGATTTGCATTTTTCGGTAACAAAACCAATGAGGGTAGTCAAGTCATAGACTGAGGTAGGAAGTGTGGCTGTGCCTTGCTGGGAAGATCAGATTTTTGGAGTGTATGAAGCCTATGATACAGTAGCACTTTATTTCAACAGGAGAAAGCACCCTGAAGTTATAATCTAATTAGAAACATTAAGATTCATTTGCATGTTATGGGACATATTTTAGGGACAAGCTTCTTTGATCTTTAAAAAAAGGCCAATATATGGTTGTCCTCTACTGTATCTAAATCAGGTAACTTGGAGTTAATATGAACAGAGTTTCAGTATGCTAGAATTTACATAGAGATAATTAACATTTCAAATGGAACAGAACAAACATTAAATACAGGCATGTTATGTGTTTATGACTGGCAGGAGAGTTGGTTTATTGCTGTCCTAGGAGATGAGTCCTAGGTGTCTTTATAATCTTTCAAACAGAGTTGACAATATTCAATTGGATTCAAGTACCCCAAAAATGGGTTATAAAAAGCTCTACATGCTGAATGTAAGTACTCAAGAGAGGGGGAGAGGAAGAAAGATTTTACTCTCTAATGGAGACTATTTTCCTGAAATACGATCATGGTTTTTTATTCAGCTCTTTCCCTAGGTTAATATGATCAGGTAATTCTTCTAATCTGTATTCAGAACATTTGAGCCAGTAATAGTTCAGGAATGAGAAAAAATATTCAGGTCTCTCTTCAGCTTTGCAGAAACTGGAAATTGACTGCGGACTGTGGGCCCAAATGCTTCATGTTTTATCTGGGAACAAGTTACAATCAATCATCTAGTTTAGTGCACATGTTTATGTGAGTGAGATTATTAAAGATCATATATATCAGGGCAGCCTGTTTGTGACTCTCTGTGAAGCACCAGTAGAAATAGAAGGGGTGTATGGCATACAGCTCTCTCCTATATAGCTGCATTTAGGGGGGG
>VZZY01025340.1:54647-96336 GCA_013400335.1 Eurystomus gularis | reverse complement strand
GGGGGCTGTGCGGGGGGAAGAAATTCCCCTTTTTCTATTCATCTTGCTGAGCAGTTTCCACACTAAACTCTGCCTCTGCCTTGGCCAGTGCACTTTTTTCTCTTTCTATATACCTCCCTTTTCCTTCTGTACACTGTCAGCATTCTGAGGTCCTCATTCTTGACATCCTAAGTTATTTTGCTATTAGTCATTTATATTACAACTGTGCTGTCTGTCTACTTCTGATGCCATTAGCTGTCACTGCGTCTACAGTACGCATAAAAGGCTTTTCATATATGAGTCAGTTGCTGCACTAACATAGAAGCTGTTGTGCTGGACATATAAGTACTTTGGGGGTAAATATGGGCTCTTTCTTACATGGAAAACCCGCCCCTAGCTGTTATTCATTGCTGCTCACATTTTGTACTTGTATTCAAAGAGGGGGTGAGATAACACAGGATCATGCCAGCATCTTTCCTCATGCATGTTTACTTTCTCCAAAGAAGATTTAATAAATTCCTTGTGTATTGAGAAAGTCTCTGTGTATATGCATATAAAGGAGATGGATAGACAGGCTAGGAAAAATAGGGAGAAAGGAAAGATTATAGTCAAAAATATAAGTAAAATCTACTCGTATAATTTTTTTTTATAGTACTGTATTATCTATTCAGCATGTAAAGCCCAAAGTCACTTACAATTGTTTTATAAGATTATCACGGCTGAGAAAGACTGTTTCCCTTTGACATTCCATTGCACTAGTGGCCTTCTCTATTGTTTAGGTTTGAACACGGGCAACAAGTCCTTTGAGTCTCCCTAGCTTTTCTGAATTCCTGCTGCTATTAATAATTATGGACAAACTATATGAGCCAGAACAAGTGAAAGGCCAACTGTCTAGATCATGAAGAGGTGAAAACCAGGTCACTGCTTAGCTTATGTTTTTCTTGAGAATCCACAGATTTAGATTGTGTCATATGGCTTTGAGAAGGTGTTTATTTGTATCTTATCTCACCTTGTAAAGGTAATCACAACAATAATAATTAATAACAATACTATATTACTATTTCAAATATTAACTGCTTTGGGAGCTTCAAATGAGCAGTGTTAGGTAAGGATACAACATTATTATTAAATGCAACAAGTATTGCCTGTAGTACTAAATATGCATTCATACATTCATTCGTTCTATTTGCACCCAGAACACATGCTAGGCCAAAGCCTGAGGTCTCCATCCAAGTTTTAACCTAAGTGTTACTCAGACTAGCCCTAGGTAAAAAACAAGGTAAGCAAAAACTACTGTTAATGCTAACTGAATGACTCAAGAGATGGTTCTTGGCTGTGCTAGACTGTTCATTACGAAGGTGGCCAGAAAAGGAATATATTCTTACCCTGTTTTATTCCTTAAGTAAGAAGAGTCTGAAACAATGTTTTCTGTTTTATTTTTCTGCTATGCTTTTTATATCAGAAATTCAGATTCTTTTTACACTGCCAGACTATTGAAACAAATGACAAGATGATAATAGAAGACCTAGAACTGAGGGCAAAGTTTTCAGTTGATATTATACTGAAACTTTTTTGCCAGATACCCTTGTCTATTCCAGACTTTGTGCTATTTAAATTATCCAAAGAAACTAAAAAAGTACCTGGCTTTGGCAAGGTGGCAGTTTGCCTTTTAGATAACTGATTTCAGCAGTCACAGCATTCCCATCTCTGTGTCCTGCACCATCCCTCCACTGTCTCCAAAAGGGGAAGGGCTGAAGCTCACCACTGGAGCACATACGCCTCTCCCCAGCTGGTGTACTTTCCCTTTGGGAGCATTGCCAGTTGGTGTAGGTTAGAACAGCCCTTGGGCTTCTTATCGTCCGCTTTCCCTTCACTGAACTGACTGAAAAATCTGTCAATGTGTTGTTCCATTTTGAGAATAGGTATGTGTGACAAGCGTGGGGGTGATCCTGGGTGATTTGTAATAGTTTGGAAAAGGCTGTCACTCATGTGGCGTGTTTGCATTTTGAGCAGGATAAATATTTCACTCTGAGAGGTCTGTCTAGTTAGCAGAACTACGCATCTAGGTAGAGGCAAATTGTCCTTTTATCTGAATACAAGAAGGGTCTTTATGGTGCAGGGCCAGAGCAAGTAGCAAAAGGAATGCAGGGATAAGAAGCCACAGCAGGCAGGCGCAAGCAGGCTGGTTAGTTGGATTTGTGCTTGGGTCCCTCCCTGTGCTTTGCTTGGAAAGCCAAGTGGGCAGAGTTTGCAGGTAGGTGAAAGACTGGAGGAGCTTGAAAATGCTTGAAATGTGGCTGCTAATTTAGAATCCTTCTTTCTCTAGTGCATTATTCTAGCAATTAAATAAAAAATCTTCATTATAATAATGTGCTGGTCAATATGTATATGCCTATGTTACATTATACATGCTCCAATGTCAGCTTGAGTTTTGGGAGCCAAGCAGTGTGATCCATTTGCACCTATACAGATGGTGAGTTAGAGCATGAACTAAATTAGCTGGTGCCTATACCTCCCGTGGCAGGACACTAAAAAGAACTTGCATCACTGTGTCCTGTCCCTGAGAACAAAGAAAGGTCCCATTCTGGGGAAGGGGTGGATTATCAAGTGTGAAAGGCAAGGGCCAATGCAAAACTTTCAAGATAAGACTGGAAGAATGACAGGATTATACCTGGGGAGAAGTGCATGGGCATTCATAGCCTAAGAAAAGGCAGAAGCAGAGCTAGTAGAGCTGCCTGTTACCATGACAATAGGCAACACTGTATCTGTGTGCAGAACAAAAAGATTAGCAGTCATCCAGAAAAGATTGTTACCAAACCCCAACCTTTCCTAGAGTTTAATGAATGGAATTTAACCTTTTATTTGGAACATTGTCAACTCATTGGAGCCTTCCTTCCTATCCCACCAGCAAGTAATACATCCTGTAGCAGTTACAAATTTTGCGTATTGTAACATTTTTTCACATCTGAAGGCATATTAGGATTTGATGATAGGTTTAAGTGTGATGTGAAGAAGAACTTTTACAGGAAAAAAGTCTCTGTGTAGTTTAAAATTTTGTTCTATCACTCCAGTGAATCAAGATACAAATAAATTTGTATTTTTACCCTCGATACTACTATGTAGTTGTTCCATTAATTCATTTTTGCCTTTCATATATGCAATCATTTGCGTAAGTGTGAAATGTTTGTAAAATACTGTCACACTGATGAGGTGATATTTTACCTCCACTTTGCATTGTTATAGTAGTGATTCCTGGTTCCGGGCCCTGGTTAAAAAGAATTTAACAGCTTTTTACACCGGATCTGTTTTTGTGATATTTCAGCTATCTCTGCTCTCATAGGGTGAAGAGAATGATAAATCCAAGATTGTCATGTTCTAAGGCCTCAAACTGTCTACCATATGCTTAATGAGAAATATGAGCTTAAAGTTAAGCACATAGTAAGGTAACATGGATGATGGGTTAAGCTTTATAAAGGGTCTGGCGAATTAAAAAAATATGAAGATGAACACATTACTCTTAAAGTATAATGTTTTACTGGATGTTAATGCTGTATACTATAAATTCATTGCTTATCTTTATGTAAGAATTAATTTTGTTTAATTCATATTTGTCTGGCACAGAGGTCTATATGCACGTTATGAAACAAGAGGAATGAAAATGCATTAATCTAGATGTACAGACACACACAAAAAAGCAGGTTAATTTGAGTGGCTTTATACAAATACCTAGGAAGCCTTGTCTGGAATATTCATGCCAAGACATTAGTCATCTTCCCAAATATTCATTTAGATTTTGTTAGGCTCTTAGAGGAGATGTAATCAAATATTTGCGAAGCCTGTATGCAGCACTGCTGGTAGAATTGTGTGTTGGATTATCTAACATGAGGGCAGAGTTATGTGGGTTGCTGCTGTGCACTTCCTAACAGGCTTTGCGAAGCTTTCTAATTTGAAAGACAACTATTATTTCCCCAAAGCCTGACACAGTGAGTGTCCTGATTTTCATTACTTTCATTTTTGGTGACTAAAAGCTTTAGTCTGTGTGCTGCAGAGGTTTCATTCTAATCAGACTACTCAGCTGCTGTTTGCATCAGAAGCAAAAGACAGGCATAAGGATTGTACCTTGCAGTCAGGTTCCATTTACATACATAGGATATCCAAGTGTGATCACTTTCTCTTCCTACGCTACATCATTCCTTCTCTACTCTGCCCTAGTGAGGCCACATCTGGAGTACTGGGTCCAGTTCTGGGCTCCCCAGTTCTAGAGACACAGGGAGCTACTGGAGTCCGTCAGAGGGCTACAAAGGTGATTAGGGGACTGGAACATCTCTCTTAGAAGGAAAGGCTGGGAGACCTGGGTCTGTTTAGCCTGGAGAAGAGGGGACTGAGAGGGGATCTTATCAATGTTTAGAAATATCTAAAGGGCAGGTGTCAAGAGGATGGGGCCAGACTCTTTTCAGTGGTGCCCAGTGATAGAGCAAGGGGTAATAGGTACAAACTGGAACCCAGGACGTTCTACATAAACATAAGGACAAAAATTCTTTACTGTGAGTGCGACAGAGCACTGGAACAGGCTGACAGAGATGTTGTGGAGTCTTCTTCTTTGGACACTTTCAAAACTCACCTGGATTCATTCCTGTGCAGCCTGCTCTAGGTGAACCTGCTTTGGCAGGGGGGTTGGACAGGATGACCTCCAGAGGTCCCTTCCAGCCCCTACCATTCTGTGATTATGTGACTATGATCATTCATAAGACACTTTTGTTGATGACTCTTAGGAAGTTTCCCAGTAGTTTTAGAAAGATCCTATTTGGCCTCATTCACTGTCTTTTTTTTTAAAATAATGATAGATATAAACAGCCTATTTTTTGAAGATTAGACAAGGTTTTATTGTATTAAAGGTTGTAAATAGACATTTTATTTCACAGTGCTCTGCTTGCACTGGATACAATAGAAGAATAACAACCCTATGTATTGGTATATAGATTCTGTATAAAAATCTATAAAATTACATGAATTATCATAAGAAAGAAGTAATAATTCAGTTTCTTAAACATAATAATCCTTAAGTACCAGTAGGAGGACTGTAAACCACATATACGGGGCAATTTCTGCAGTGTTAAAATTGGTAGATACAAAATTCCTAGAGATACTAATAATTTACCACTTACAATCCATGTAGTGTTCTGCAACTGATTCTTTGTACGCTAAAGTGGAGAGAGGTCTTTGTGCAATAATGGTAGTTACAGTACAAGGCTCAAGTATGCATGTAAACATTTTCAAACACTTCTGTATGTCTTGGAAATTCAAAATACATTGGCATGAAAATCAATATTGTAGCAAATTCATAATCTTGACCCAGTCAGACACAAAATAGGATCAATTCATTTCTGGTTTAAGAACTAAATGTGTTTTTAAATATTGGACTTAATTTGACTACCTTTAAAGCTGTGTTAAGGTGAATACAAGGAAACCATCAAAAAGTTTGTCAATATTTTAGAAATTCTTCTTTCAGACTCTGGCTAAGCCATAATTCAGAACACAGAAATATGGAAGGAAAATTTAAAAATTACGAAACCAAACTTCAAAGGCACTGCCTTAACTCTCATTTACTTAAACAGCCTGTGTCAGTTTTGTGGCTCCATGATTGTTCCCTAGATCTCAGGCCCAGGAATCTAGTCATATCCAAATTTCTCTCCAGGATGAGATGTGGGTGTGTGGCTATGAGACCTGGATGGATGGACTAGGAGACAGCTGCAGCTCTCTGGAAATTTCAAGGTAACTGGGGGACCAGGAGCATAAAACATGTCATGAAGCCCAACTACCCCCATGGTCTAGATAATATTATTAAGACTTAGGTGCTTCACTTCTCTAATTCCCCTTGAGTTTCCTTTGCTAGTAGCTCAAAGAAGGAAACCACAGATTTCAGGGATTTTTTTTTAGTTTTGTTCCTGGTGGCATTTAGCTATGTTGTCTTTGCTAAGTGTCTTTAAAACTCAGTTTATCTTATTGCAAAAAGTCAATAATGAAACCCACTTTCAAATTTAATATTTAATTTTAAGATAACTAAATGACTTTTATCCAAAACATTTAAATATGTAAAACACTACTGCAGTATCAGCTGCACAAATGTGCCCCATTGTTCAGGAAATGACTAGTGCTTGTTGTATTGCA
This sequence comes from Eurystomus gularis, assembly GCA_013400335.1. Lineage (NCBI taxonomy): Eukaryota > Metazoa > Chordata > Aves > Coraciiformes > Coraciidae > Eurystomus > Eurystomus gularis. The sequence goes on along the minus strand of VZZY01025340.1, from coordinate 90,189 downwards.
ACTCTGTTCTATCTAGTGAGCTGTTCTTGTAGTTCAAGATAGAAAATGTAAAAAGTAATCAGCTGGGATCCTGATTAGCTTTGCCCGTGTTATAATAAGACCTTTGTGATAAAACAGAAAATTCTGAACAATAGCGTCTGCATCATCATCAAAAGCCAAGATTAAAATAAATGTTCAGTTATCTTTGGGAAAGTCTGATGGCCTGAGTTTCCAAAATGCTGTGTGCCTGGAAGCAACCTGTGCATTCCAGATGCCAAGGATAGAGAAAGATTAAAGTAAGGTATTTACTTGTAAAGAGTAGTCAAACTGGAAGAAGTTAGAAATCAACTTTTCAACATGAGTCCTTCAATAAGCTATGATCAATAACTTTAGCAGAAGGGAGACTAAATTTACTAGCATGTTTGGAATGAGTGATTTAATCCATTGCTGCATGACTGCCAATGCTGGGTTGGAATACAGCAGATGTTTTTCATGGAAACTTTAACATAATTTTCCAATAGAAAGTGAAGCATAATATTGTCTGTAATGGAGGTAGTATGAAAAACTTCAGTGAGTTCCTTCACTATCTTCCTCCTAGTAATTTCATTTACAGCCTTCTTTCCCATTTCAATTTTAATCATTTTTCTGCTAAAGAATAAAAATATTTGTGAATAAGGTAAACAAACTATCATAGTAAGCTAAAGTGGAATTAATTCTGCAGAGTAGCAACAGAATTAGCTAGTCTGAGGTGAGTAAGCTTGTGTATTATGCAAAGCCTACATATTTAGACCTTGTTACTTATCTCAGCTGGTACATAGATGGGAGAACAAACACTTGAAAAAGCTACTCCACGATTGCAGTGCCAGATATTATATGCAAAACAACAGTACACAATTTAGGTAATTATCAGACTCTACATTTAGTAAAGACAAATTGTGATTTCCAATGCAGCTGTTAACTTCTGCAGAGGATCCCTTTGGAGTATACCCAAGATGGGCTCTGTCCCTAGGGCTGTGCAATGCCAACTCTAACTCTTTGAAATACTCAGTTTGTAACTTAGAAATGTCTATGCTAAGATGCACAGTATGAGAATGCAAAGGATCTTGACCCATAACAGCCTTGTTTTACTTAAAGTTTCCTAGGATTAGACAAGAGAATAAATATTTAGTACTATGCAAAGTTATGGGGAAAGTTTTTTGTGCACAGAGAATCCACGTCATTAAACACTTTCAAGAGTGAGTCAAAATTTTATAATCATATTGTATGATCACAGGAAACAAGAATGACAAGCAACAGTACATTAATCCTGTTTGTAATCTTATTAATTTATTTGGGATAAGTATCTATACAGGTTTTAAAAGTCAAATACATTAACATGTTGATATGGATTATACTACAGTTCATGCCACAGAGATATAAGGCGAGCATCCTTGATTAGCAAGAGAGAGAGAGGAACCGTAAGCCAATCCACAGTCCCCAAACTTGTTCACTGTAGACGTACTCCAACTCTTTTAAAAGGCTCCGTAATGAGGTTTTCATGACTTCCTCTGGGAGATCATTCTACAGAACTGAAAATCTCAGAAATGGGAAGTGTAAATATTCCCTCAGTTAATTTAATTAAGCTACTTCCATTCTTGCCCTTTCACAACCTAGTAATTTCTCTCTTTTCTTATTTTACATATTCCTCTAAAACTGTGTGCTTGAATGGCTGCTAATTTGACTGGGGATAGGGAGAAATCCTTCTTTCTCTTGTTTCTCCATGTTTGATCTTCTGCTTGACTTGTGCTTGGAAGGAAGGGAAAAAGTCACACAGGCCACTGGGAGGCTGGAGGAATGTGTTTACGGAGGGGCTGGCTTAGCTTGCACTGCCCACAGAAGTGCTTCAGTAGTGTCTGTGGCTTTATCACTATAGCACTCCTGTGAGGAAGCAGAATAACCCCATTTTAAGATACTGGAAGTAGAACCAAGGCATTTGCATAAGTTTCTAAGCCAGCAATAAGATGTCTCCACCACACAGTGCAGTACCAAGCTGAGCTACTCAAGGTACTTCTAACAGATTAGGTAGGGTGCCGGAAGCAGCATCTGCTGGTGTGCTCTGCACAGAATAATTTGCTCTGTAAAGAAGCTAACTTGGGTATCCTTACACTGCACTAAGAGGTGTATGTATGGTATCTGTGACAGAAGCTAAATGAGCTCAGCTCTGTTAGGGAGCTAAGAAAGAAAAGACTGAGGAGGTCTGGTGGAGTCCTGGTGAGAAAGCTGCTGACTGGCATGAAAATCACAAAAGATGATAATAATACAGGACCTTTCTTGGCAAAAGCCTGGGATAATGTCATCTTAGCTATGTAAACTTAGGGTAAAAATCAGTTAATATTAAAGCTAAGGTTTTCATAGTCTTGCCACTGTTGCTTGATTACTTATTAGGCTGCTAATTTTCTACTTTTTTATACTCAATAGGCTACAATATGCTGTCTTCATAATAATTGGAATAAGATCACCTCCTTGATCCAGAAGAACTTTTGAAATTTTACTTGTTTCACTGAAAGTGAGGTTTAGTTGTTCTTTGAAGGGGGAATTAGTGTTCACAGGCTCTGTCCACATATGAACAAGAATGGTTAGGCTCAGCTATCCCAGTCACACACAGTGTGAAACTAAAGGGTAGGACTACATGAAGAGATTCAACCCTCTCTCTGTCTTTAGTTAGAGCAATCAAGATCAACAGGTCCAGTATCTTTTGGCCTAAAAAGATTTTTTTTGCTAAAAGAAATGTTCTTTTGTACTTCCTGACTTCCTGCTTGTGACTAAAATCCAATTCAGAATATCAGTAGATCTGATGGTTTGAAATAGGAATCACTGGCTCTATTAAAAAAAGAAATCAAGGTCAGATGATGAAGGTTGCTATAGTTAAGTCAGTAGAGTTATGTTAATGTTAAGCAATTATAAATGAAAGAAGAACCTAACTGTAAATACATGCTGTAGTCTTTGACCTTTAATGCACTCTATACTTCTCTTCAGATCTTCACTCATGCCTGTTGTCTTCTGTTCCTTTTTCTACGCAGCGCTAACATGTTCAAATCTTAATGCCTACCCAACGACCTTTTCTATCCACAAATATTTTTTTTCCCCTTTTTCTCCCTATTTATTAACTTTCTCTTAAATCAAAAGCTTGTCAAGCGTTCTCCTTTCTGTCCTTTACTGCCTTTAAACCTCCTCCTCACCTTCTTTAAAACCCTACTGTTCTTCTCAGCCTCTCTCATACTGTCACTGTTACATATACTCAGTAACTTAGAGGAGACAGTTCTTCTTCAAATTCAGTAAATAGATAGTAAATGATAAGGGGATGCTTTTAAAATTGTTCAGTAAGAAATGGAAGTATGAATATCTAATGGCATCATGATTTAGCCCCAGCTGGAAGTTGGGCACCACATGGCTGCTTGCTCACCTCACTTCTACCCTCACCATAGTGGGATGGGAAGAACAGGGAGGAAAAGGCAAAACCCTGTGGACTGAGATAAGGAGAATTTAATAGAACAATGCAGGAGTTCGAGTCAATCACGCCATGATCAATGTGATCAAGTGAAAGCCGTTTATTTAGCAAAACATCGCTCTTTTGTAATCTCTTTGGCATAGCACGCAGTACAAGCTATTCCACTATTGGTTACATTGTGCATATCATTTACCTAGCAACAATTTCTAGCTGGTAGCACATATTCTTCAAGCTCGTTATTGTAGGATAGCTCAGTCCATTCTCCTTACACATGCTGATTGATTGGTGCTCCTGCACTGACTTCTTGCCAGGTTGCTGTTTTGTGGAATTTGCTCGTTAGGCCTCTTATCTCCTTCACTCCCTGGGACTCTTCAGCCTCAGGGCTTCCCGGGCTCTTTCAGGGAAACAGCATTATCTGCTCAAGGCTAAGGTCCATCCCTGAGTCCTCAGACCAGCTGCGGACTCCCACAGAACAATGCAATAGGAGAAGAAACAACAGTAATAACAATAATAGTAATACAACAGTGTATAAAGTGAGTGATAGAAAATGCACTGAACCACCTAGACCTGCACCAGGGAATCCACCAGAGACCCGAGGACCCTCCACTCTTAGCAGGCATGATGTCAGTATGGTATTGACTAGCCCATTGGCTGGTTCGGTTCTCTATCCTGGCTGTGACCTCCTCCCAGCTTCTGGTGAAAACTAACCCTATCCTAGCTGAACCCAGGACAAGTAAGAGAGGGTAAAATCAGGTAACAAATCTCTCCTGGATTTGCTTTGTTATGTTAAGAATACATCTCTGTGACAAGTGATGGGCAATATTTTCTAATAACCTGCATCTCATATTCAGCATTCTACGCTTGATGCCTGCAAGGCTTTTTCTTTTTTTTTTTTTTTAAATTGGGCTTGTGACCTTTGTGCTTCATGAAATATAAAAATAAAAAGTTCTTCTTTTTTTTTTTTTTTCTGGTAGTGTTGAATTTTGAAAGCATATTAGTAGTAGGAAGATTTTTCTTTGGGAGTTACAAGCAGTGTTTACTCTGACACTTTGTGAATGGATGTTCTATTCACATGATAGCCTTTTCTCCAAAATGTTAAGTAACCACAGAAATTTAAAAAAATTCCAACTGCCAACCCTGTGTTTAAGTACTTGTTCAGGTTTTGCTGTGATGCTTACCATTTCGTTAATTGTTTCATTTCTTTTCATGCATAGGTCATCTTTACAAAGAATGTAGTTTTGCAAAGAATGACCTTTACCAACACCATTTTCAGATTTGTAGAAAATGCCTTTTTGCTCTCAAGTGAGGTGAGATTCATGGGGGGAAGACTGCTGCTCTGCAATCCTGAAAGTAATTGCACACTTTTCCTAGACAGGATAAGCAAATTCTTTCTGCAGGCCTGCATAGAAGAAAGTGTGACTACCCAAGACTTAGCCAAGACTACTGTTGGGATGCCAGTTAGTCCTTTCCATGAAGACACATTGTACACCAGAGTAGTCTCATCAAACAAAATGTTCTCACATACTTTCGTAGGTTGCAATATTGCCTTCATAATTTTATACCTAACCTCCTGATAGTCTTTAATCAATTTATCTGCACTATGCCTCTAAGTTATAAATCCAAATGTAAAAATTACAGAAGTTCTGCAGAGGTCACAGATTCATCCTAACATGTTCAAAACCATCCTGTTACAAAAAGGGGGTACAATCTTATCAAGCCATTGGCTACCCCTTACTCTAAACCTTTTGGATAATGTCTCTATCCAAAACGCTGATAAGATTGAATAGGAATTTTGAAGAAGAAATTGCCATAAGCCATCAAACATGTTTGCCATGAAGTCTCTGAGTGAAGTGCAGAGGCTCCGTCACTTCTTCCACTTGCACCAAGGGTTCTGGCTGCTCATGTTCAAAGCCAGCACAAGTACAGTGCAGCAGTAACTTTGAGTGAGACTGCTGGGCAAAGAGCTGGATGAACAAGGGCTGGAAGAAACCTGGCTGGGGGATTCCCCTGTTTGCACAGCAGCTACATCTAAGCCCAAGCCTTCTCTCTTGGTCCTCACCTGAGCTATATCACATCATTGCCCATCCCAGATATGGATAAAGAAAGATTACTTAACGCTACTTTTGTTCCTCAAGACATTCTCTATGGGGAGCTTTCATTCATGATATACACACAGCTTCTTCAGAGATACGCAAAGACTTTCACCAGCAAGGTCATCTAACCTGATGGCATAGCCTCTGCAATGTGTTCTCTTCCTGAAAAGTAAGATGTGGGAAGAACTTGGTTGCTACTCAGCATCTGCGCTCAGAGGGTAGATGTGGGAAAGGGGACACAGTATGACAACTGTGCTGAGAGAGCACCTAAAAGACTAAAGTATTGCAAAGTAAGTAATTACTGTCCTCTAGAGTAAGCAGAAGGATGTCCTTCAGGATATCATTTGTCATTGATGTCATTTGATTTGCAGGTGGAAGTTTGATTTTACAGATGGAAGTAATTTTTTTCTCTTTAATGAAGAAAAATAAGATCTTAAAGCCATCCTTCCTAATTTGAATATTTAATTCCAGTGCCATGATAAAAAAACAGAATTGTTAAAGTGTGGATAGAAGACCGTGTAATTATTTACACATCTCTCATTAGCATGTTTGTGAATATGTCATTTGTTTGTGAATAACGTATTTCACTCATTTTTATATATATGTGGATCAGTTATTTATAAGGGGTTAAAACACCCTAAAACATAGTCTGATTTTATTTAAAAAGTTATTTTTAAATTGTCAGATTACTTCTAATGCTTACATGTTTTTCCTGTATTTAGCAGTAATGAGTGCTGACTCGTTTATAAAACTCACATCAGTTTATATTTCATATTTTGGAAACTGAGCCAAAAAGTGACAGTAGTCCCTGTTCTATTAGAGATTTAAGATATGCTTAAGTCTTTACAATATGAGTATTCCTGTTAGCCTTGATAGGACTAGCCACTGGGGATAAACATATGTAAAAATCTTAGTGAAAGCTGATGCCAAGTCCTTTGCTGTCCAACTCCTGCCAGGAGAACAACCCCAGGCTGGACTGGAATCCTAGTAAAAAAATGCCAAGTATATAGACTCTGTGACTATTCTCCTGAGTCTGTTACAGACTCTAAAAGTATTTTAAAAGCTGTACTCTTCAAAGTTAAAGAGTGCATTAAAGCCTTCCAATTATTTGTTTTAATAGAGTACGTGTAAATATACACCTCTAACTCTGTTTTTCTACCTTTATTGGAAAGTATTGTTCCTTAACTTAAAGACGCTTTTCGGGTTAAACTTAAAGGAGAGTATCTGTTTATTAACTAGTCGAAAAGCTGTGGTGCTCAATGACAGCGGGAACAGCATCATGTTTCAGATGGAACAGCTGCTATCACCATGACCAGACCTGGCAATCCTTTTTGAATGTACACGCGGAATAGGCCCAAACAAGAAGATGTGACTCAGCAGCGTCCCTAGAAAGACTTTTAAGACCTAAGCCACACCTATGTGTCAGCAGAGCAGAAATTAAATTTTCAATGAGTCTAGTGAATTCAGCAAGTAAACAGAACATGTCATTTCCTGGTAATTCAGCTCCCTGCTGTGTCACTGACCTTGGGCAAGTTATTCAGCTTTCCAATATTTCATCTTCTATGTAAAATGAATTTAACAAGGCCTAATAATTGCACAGTATTCTGTAGACCTCAGTAGAACTGCAGCCATATAAATGAAGGCAGAATTTAGCACACTGCTCTGCCACAGTATTTTTGGGGTTCTCAGACAACTTTTGACTAAAATGAGATAAAAATTATGCAGGAACTGGCTAACATTTAAGTGAAGCCTCTTACTATTTCAAGAACAGTTTCTTAACAAGCAGAATTAGCAGAAATGTTCTGCTGGTAGAAGCCAATACATTCTTCAGGCAGAGCTGGTCTCTTCCCATCCTGGTAAGACTATAAATTCCCGTATTTAATGAATCATGTATCTCCCAGTTTCTCGTATTATGAGTGCAATTTTTCCTTTGCTTAGCACTGAAGAACCAGAGGATGGCTGTTATTTTTTGCACGCACATGAGCAGAATTGCTTAGTAGTTTAAGCCACTTTGCAACTGTACAAGCACACTGTGAGCAGTAGGAATGCACTTACGTCCCAAAGGACCTAATCTGGCTTGCAAAAATTCCACTAGTGGCGCAGATGTGCAAAAGGCAAAAATCCGGCTTCAATCTCTGGTTGCATGTGCAGAATGTGGATGTAGCTAGAAAATAACATACTACCATTTCTACACTGATTTTTATTCATATCCTAGAATAGTTTTGTTTACACTGAGTGCTAAGAATCACATCAGTTTATATTTCATATTTTGGAAACTAAGCCAAAAAGTGACAAAGTGATTCCTTCTTCTAGCAAGTCAGTCTTGGAGAAAAATGTGCCTGTTTCACTAGACCACGTTGGACTGTATAAATCTTCTTATTTATGAACAGATCTGACTATTAGAATCTATTACGTATATTATGTATATATCTTGGTGGAAGCTTATTTCTCCCCATGCAGTAGATCTCTACAAAGGCAGAATTGTTGTAATTTTTCTGCAGGTGCTGCAATTCACTAGAGTTTTATGGATGATAATGAAGCAGCATTGCAGATGCTGTTAAGCAAGAATCTTTGTAAAACCATTTAACATTCATTACCTAAGAACAGTGTAGCATTTTAAAAAATGAATTAAAACAAAAATGCATGGGTTGTGGATTTTCGGTGATAAAGTAACTCAGAAAAGGTTTGTTCTGTCTGCATCATTGACCCCACGCCATCAAACATTTTTAAGCAGTGTCAGTGTTGATCCTCAATGCGAGCGGTTTGATTTACATGCATACACTGTACTAACAATGCATACACTGAGAGCTGGTTGCAACCTTAAATAGGGAGAATTTGTCACCTGTCCACAGTAGTGGCCTGAGGTTTACACTGGTGACAAGCAAATTTCAAACAGCCTAGAGGATTGGCTCCAGGCCCAGAATTTCAAATCATCAGAGGTTAGCACCCTACTAAAGAAAACAATAATAAAATGACAGAGATGGTCACTGCTGAGCTACAGAGATCCCTGGCACAGAAGAGGTGTATATAAGGCACTAGTGATGAGAGGAGCTGTGCTGCATGCCCTGTGATCAGTGGTGGAGCTGTGTTTTAGGAGGTTGTGGCTGTGGGGAGATGGTAAAACAGGCTGTGTGAAGTGAATAAACTAACCAGCACTGACCGAAGACATAGACGTCTGTTTTTAATTTGCATGAAGTTGCTAATTTTTAAAGGATGGATTAGCATGTCTTGAATTTTAACTAGGGGGTTGTAATTAGTATTTGCAGAAAATGTGGTAATTGCTGCAGACTTTGCCAGAGCAAAAGCCAGGTTCCAGTTCTGCATGGGTCACCTGGAGGAACAAGCCCCTTTGGCCAGCAGAAGTAGGCAAGACACGGGACCATAGCACATTTTGTTCAGTAGGAAAAAACTTTGAAGCACAGTCTCCCTTTTCCTCCCTCTCTCAGAAAACAACCTGATTTTCTTTCAGCTAGTGCAGCATTCTGATTTTTCCCCTGAGTGACAACAGATGGATTTGAAAGAAGTCTGCACTATTGCAACAATATTTCAATCCCTCAATTGTTTTCTCCCCTTTAGAAAAATAGTAACTGATTTTAACCAAGGCAGTTTCTCCTTCATAGTCTTTTACAGCTGTGGCATCTATATTACTGAACTCCTCTGGCTTATCTTCCAGTTTTCTCAGCTTCAAGGGTCCTGTATCTCACTGTAGAGTCACCTTACAGACATCTTACAGCAGCCGTGCTGGTCACACAGCAAGAACCGAGCAACTGTCTGACTGTTTCTGTGGTCTCCAGTGGCTGTAGGAGTAGATTTGGAAGAGAGCACTTCCTTGTGATGTTGAAATATGAAACAGCAGCAACGTAGTGCATTATCTGCCCCTGACAAACACTTGGAATATCTTCCTTAGATTCTGGCAGCAGCCCTCTAGCTTGTCATGCCAGTAAGACTTTTTTTGACTGAATTAGAATTGAAACAACTCAGTTCCCAGAGGGGATAGTTTAGTCATCTAAGCATCATGTTTAAAATACCCAGACACTTTCAGTCTTGTGAGATCCACTGAGCCATTCACTGTTCTGAGATACAGATACTGAGTTTTATACAGTTTACTTGATGTGTTTTCTTTTCACATGAGATCTTGAAACCAAGTAATGCACCTTGTGGTAATTTTGGGGTAAAGATTTCTCCTTTTTAGCTGAATTCAAAAGGATCTTTAAAAATTACAGTCATAATTTTCTCTGTTCACCTCTACATTGTTTATTGGATCACACCCTGCAGCAACAACTGCTTTTTAGGTGGCAGCCTGTCAGTGTTACATAGCGTAGCAAACTGAACCTCGGTCACTCAAGATGTAGCCTCAGTATTCCACCAGCTACATTTCCTCTGCCAGCTCTTGGCATTGGTTGAGCTTTCCCCCATCAGCAATTGCTTTTAAGTGGTTAAGCAGACTGTGTATGTAATTTGTAAAGTAATTTCTAATTCTTTGGAATGAAAAATATAACATAATGTAATATCATGAGCCAGACACTGAGCATGCTTCTGTTGGCTTGAGTCCTGTTCCAGATGAGGATGGGAGTGCTAAGTATGTTCCTATGACATTCTATGATATGCTCTTCAAAGCTGACTTTTCTTAAGTTTATAATAATAGAGTTCATCCTGGTCTACAGGATTTTTTCTCTGTGAAGTTTTGCATTCCAAAGCCTCACTCAACTAAATGGGGCAGCCCTTTCTCCCACAGAAGACTCTGTCAACAATATGAGATAAACAAGGCTGGTACTTCCAAAAGAACATTAGATTATCATAGACACCTAACGTCAGACAGATACCAACCTCTCTCTATTCCCATGTCACAATATCTCCATTCATCACACAGTTGTTTTGTTAGAAAGGAATAAAGGCGGATTAGAAGCCAGGACAGTCTTGATGGAAGGAAATTTAAATTTTGCTTCAATGGCCAAATTGTGGCTTCTTTTTTATATTTAAAAAAATAAAAAAGATGGGATGGAAAATTCTCAGAGATGCCCTTAAATCCTTGTGGAGAGAGGCTAAAGCCAGAATTGTGTGCTTAGCTTTAAAAGTCACGGCCTCCTTCTCTGCCTGCTCGGTAACCTGGAGACCTGCTGGAAGGCAGAGCACCCACTGTATTTTCCTATCTTCTGGCAATACACTTCCTTTAGAGCTGTGTGCGTTAGCTAAGGGTGTTTTTCTGGGATATATTGCTGATGTAATCCATTTTCTGATGCAGTCCATGCTAGTTACCAAGCCTTGCTATACCCTTTCCACAGTTTCTCCCCTGGAGGATGAATCATAGATCACAGGGGCTGATGGGGAGAAGGAAGAGCTGCACAGAGGTATCTGATATTCTGGCAGAAGAACAACAACTGTTCTCGTGGGGATCTCTGTGTACTGAACTTGGACAAAATGTCTGTATTCCATTTTTAATCCAAAAACCCCAAAACAAACAAAAAGCAACAACAAAAATTAGTTTTGCAGCTCAGTTTGCTTTTACCAGGAGCTTTATCCATGTTTCTCTCCTTAGTAACCCCAAGTATCATGACCTTTGTTAGATTTTCTTTTTATAATGTATAACCTGCAATCTACAGATAGAAATTAATGTCAGAATCCAGCTGAACTGGTAATGGGATATATAATACACTAAATAATGTCACTATTTTTTTTACAAGCAGCCTGGAATCTTCTGTAACTGTTCATTCTCACAGGAAGAAAACTCATCTTTTCCTCCAACTTTTTACAATATTCCTGTGTGTGTAGGAAGAATGATTTCTTTTTTTTCCCTAAATATCTATAACACATATATTAGGTGAGCAGCAGAGTAATACCTGTCAGAATCTTGATTTTAATTGTATGTGTATATATTGTGAAACAACTAATATGGCTAGTTAAGCTTCCATGAGGTCTGGATTTTGCAAGTGGCAATGTTTAGATGTTTGACTGCATGGCTTCACAGCAGAATGACAATGAAAATACATTTAAACAAAAATATGAAGAAAAAAATCTGTTTTATATGTTTCCCTTTTTTTTTTTTTATTGGCAAAAAACAATCTCAGATTATAATGAACGAATCCTCTGAAACCAAAGCTCCAAAGGTTCTGTGGTTATTTTCAAACTGCCTGCCAAGATCCCAAAGTATGATAATTAATGAACTTTAACATATGTGACAAAAACCCTAATTAAAGTAGGAGGGGTGCAGTGCACGTTAATGAAATGAAATTGATTTTTGAAGAATCAGCTTTGAACCCTTCACTTTTATTTTTGATTATTAGTTTTAGGGTAGAGCCTTTAGGAGTTTAGTGACATTCTTGGTACTGTCAGAGGCGTTGTGGAGAACCATGGAGACAGAAAATACCTCCTCAAGAGAGTTTTCAAAGAAGTCACCAATCTTGCAAGTCTTCTCTATGTATTTTGCAGACTCAGGACCTAGGAAAAAAGAAATGGTGAAAAGCATAAGGAGATAAAACAGCTTGGGTGTACTTCAGAGACAGAGTAGGCAGAAGAGGCAGGAATAGAAAGAATACAGCTGTTCTGATGCCTAAACCCAAGGCACTACCTTTCAGGCTTTACTGACTCTTACCCTTTCAGCACTCCCATTCATATTTACAATGGAAATGTAATTGCAACAGTGATTAGAAACAAGTTATTTTGGGTGAGTTAGAAGAAGACTAATCACAGAAATAAATGATAAAGAATATGAATTGCATGAATGTGTCTGGGTTTTTTTCTTTTCTTAATGTTTAACATAGCCCAAATGTAAAAGAGAATCTTATGGAAGAAAAAAACACTACTGATATGACAAAAGAGAGTGGTTATCTTCTACAAACCTGTCTTTATCTGCTCCAATTGTTGCTTATACTGATGTTGCATACCTGTATACTAGCTGACTGATTAAATTTATGCCATGTAACAAAATAGTGATTTAGATTGTCTAGTGTAAGGAGAGTGCAGCAGGAGGATGGTGCAGGAAAGGAGTAGGGGCCCACTGAGGCTGTGGATTGTCCATCCTTGGAGAACTTCAACATTCAGTGGCGTGAGGACTCCATCAAACTCACTTACTTTCCAAGTTGACTCTGCTTTGAGTAGGAGGTGGGAATAGAGGAACTCCAGAGATCTCCTGCAACATGTGTTTTTCAGTGTGTTTACTCTGTGGAACTGGTGCTGCTGTGGGTACTCTGAATCTGGATTCAGTACCTCCTAAGGGAAATAGGATCCCTTATGCAGTTTTTCATATTAATCATATCACAGTTGGCCATGTGTTTATGCTTGAATCAGGAAACCAAAAAGTAAGTTTGAAACAAAACTTCCCAGTTTCCTAATCATCCCTCCCTTTTACCTATTTGCTTATATAAAAGCTGAAGAAAAAAATGACCTTTACTGCTGTTTTTTATTTGCTTTCAATTAGAGAATACAGTCCTTCCAGCATGTAGAATTTGCTTATATTTAAAAGGATTCTGGACACAGTCCCTTAACAGAAGAAAAAATATTACAGTTTTTAAACTAGTCTGGAGAAAAACTCCTTTTCTAGTAGCCCATATTATTTTAGAAATCCTTAAGACTGGAAGGAAGATATCCTCAGAATCATTGCATATATTAAAGATGAGAACAATGCAATGGTTTTGTTGTATGTCCTACCAACCTCAGGATGACAGTTAGGAATGCTATGTGCCTCTGAAAAGATACATTTTAAATTATACCTGAAATTATAACATTCTTCTTTTCAAGATGAAAGATTTTCAGATTCCTTCAGACTATTTTAGAGAATCAGAAAAGATGAGAGTGAAAAGCAAAATGCAATGATGCACTAATAGTCATATTCCTTGGAAAAGAAGCAAATGCTACTATTAGAGAAAAGGCAAAAAGAAAAGCAGAAAACAAGCCCAATTCTTTGGCAATCTTTGCCTGCCATCACTCACGTTTTCTCCAGTGAGAGACTTGAGCATGCAATTAGTACTGCCATTTGTACTCCTCTAGTGCCTGGAGGTCTCAGTCAGGGACTGGACCCTATTGTGTATGTGCTTTAAAAACACATTGGAGAGCTAACTGTAAAACTCTTCTAAAGCAATAGCTAAGCAGAATATGAGAAACAACTGAGGAGCAGATGAAGGGTGGTACACGGTTGGAGGGAGGTGATTATGATCACAGCTGAAACAGCAGTCAGTGCAGCCACAGACTAACCATTGCTGAAGGGCTTTTTGGCATTTAATCTATGCAGCCATCATTGGCTTATGTAGCCGCCAGCGCTGCAGTAAGTGAACATCTTTAATATGTTTATCTTCAATCTCCCTCCCTGCGATAGGAAAGCATTAGCCTCCTTTCACACAGTGTACACATACTTAGCTTGGTTGGGGTACTCCACCCTTGGAGGAGCGCTGCAGGCAGATTCCCTCCCTCTTCCCTTGCTGAGGGTGTCCAGGAGCTCCCAGCCCACCTGCCAGAGGAGAAGCCTCCACATGACCCCACACACCAAAGCATTTCAACCCCAGATCTCCTTCCCAGATCTGCCTCCTTTCAATTTTAATAACTGATGATCTTCCTAAATATACAATGCAGATTAATTGACTCTAAGGTTTAACTACAAAAACCAAAGGCATAATCAATACCATTTATCCAATGTATTAGGCCTGCATGACATTTGGGTAATTAGAAAGCAAAACAGGAAGATCAAAAGAGCAGAATCATATTTTTTTATTAACAGTAATGGGACTCTGTTTTCTTTCCCAAGTAAAGTGGTATTAAAATAGCTTAAAAGAGGTAAAAATAGAAAGTTTGGCAGATGCATTTTGCCCTGTGTGTACTGTTGAATCCCTCTGTTTTCAAGGCCATTTCAAAGGTTTAATAACATAATTCAAGGCTCTTATTCCACACTGAATAGGAAAACAAACACACAAAAAATTGGAAAACTTCATGCTAATAAATAAGACAAAAGATTCTTGCTCCTGCAGTTTGCAGCCGAACAATATTCCCACTGAAACTGAAAGTCCAAGTGTACATATTTGGGGATTTTTGCCTTTCCCCCAAACTCCTAACTGTACACTTAAAACAACTGTAACACTTGTTTCATACACTTGAGTATACTGAAAACCTTCTACTGCCATTGGTTCCTAATATGCTCCTTTTCCATTATCCACCACAAACATCTACACAAATGCAAAATTGCTATTGCTATTACAGGTGAGTTGATGATTTGTTGCATTGCTCTCACAGCTCCTTGCACGACTCAGCTGCCCGTGCCTAATGCTGAAATGTAAAATACCACTAAGTGACAAAATAAAGAAAACCATACCCCTTAACTGGGGCTTCTTGATTTTTCCATCTTGTCTTCCCATGCCCCTTTCCCATGTAGCCCACTGTACAGAGTGTTATTTTCCATAAAACAGAGCTCAGAAGTCTGATTATATCAAACTACATGTGGCTGTCACTAGCTTGGTCACTGGCATGTAGCACCTCCATGTCTTTTAATTAGGGTTAGTGCAAATGTCGTGTGCTCCTACTCTCCAGGAAGACCAGACATTTCACCCAGTTGTTCATGCTCAATACTTGCACCTGGCACACTGACCCTCAGTGATAATCTCTGGAAAGCTGTTATTGCTGCATGTGGTTGTTTGAGTTTCTACTTTCTACTCAGTTTTTGCCTATAAGCACACATAATATTGAGCGCTGCATTGCATTTTACATTCTGGAAGACTACCAAAACTTTAGGCTTTATGTTGGCCAGAGAACTGGAGGCCAAGACACAAATGTTGCTCTGTTCTGTATTGGCTCCATTTCTAGGAGTGATGTTTGTGTAAGGAAATACAGTGAAAATAATAAGCGTTTCACTGTAGAAACAACCTATGTCATTTTAGTTTCACTTTCTGCACTCTGTTCAACAAATTAGGAGTTTTGTTTGGAATTGGTCAAAGCAGGAGGCGTAAATAACTCTGCTTGTTGCTCCAGCTTACGCTTGCTAGAGAGGAAATAACCCTAGCACCCAACGTTTGCGTGTGCCAGCCCTCACATTGGCCCTAAGTGTCTTGACAAAGATACTACCAGGTTGTCTGTGATATTGCTGCGAACACAGAACCTTCAGAAAGTTTCCACATGGCTTTGTTTGGATTTGCCACCTTCAAGGCGGTGGAGTAACCTGGGTTTGCCTATTTCACCTCACTGCACTTTGCACTCAAAATACTAGGCAAAGGTAGTAGTTAGAGTCACTTCCCCCTCACAATCACGTGAACACACACGTTTGCATTTGTTGATGCCGGGATATCAGCCAGGCTACTAAAAGCAGGTAAACAAGCAGAGCAAACAGGAGTGCAATCCTAGGTTTGCTTGATCATTGGATACCTTGCTACTTGCTCAGCGTCTGTTAGCTAGAATACCCAAGGGTCTCTGCAGACTTTAAAACTGGAGGTTTAGGATACCTGCTAACGCTACCCAGAGACTGTGTAATCTGAAAGACTTTCTTCATGCCCTACTGGTGTATATTTGGAGTTTGAATTTCAGGTGTAAATGTGGCTATTTCCAACAGTTCTCTGGAGAAGGCTCACCAACCCTCTGGGGTACTGAACAGTGATTTCCTCTCTTCCATAATCATTTGGGCAGACGCAGGTTGTGCAGATTGTCACTAACAGGTCTGAGAGTGTGAAAGGTGAAAAGCTTTAGCTCCTTTGTTTTTAGCTTGCTGAACCCATGACATCCTCCCATCTCCACCTGGGTAGGGCCTTGTATCTGGTTTATTGATATGTTCAGGGTAAGCAGACCAGGCACTGGTTACACAGACTTGCTGCAAAGTGTGAGACTGTGGCTTCACTGCACATTTTTTTAGAAAGAAAATGTATGTGACATGAAGAATCCTTGTGACAGACTGAGCCCTAGTATGAGCTTTAGGGATGCAAAGTCCCTAACATTTTCAGGTGTTCTGAAGAATTGTGTTTTGCTTCTCCAGTCTTTTTTTTTTTTACTTCTATCACATTGCCACCAGTGGCCAAATTTAATTGTGTAACTACTCACTCATTTCTCTCAGGTTACACTTTAATGTCTCTATTTTTCATCAGATGTTATTCTGGGAGTAAAATGCTATCTGCTAGTTCAGAAGAAAAAATTCCCCAAGATTTGCAGATAAAGGACAGATGAACTCACTTTCAAATTCTTGGCTTAGAAGTGTAAATGATTTTTAATTAAGTCTAAATACGTTTTTCCTTTCCTTCTATTCACTCTTTCTAGAATCAACCAGTTTCTCACATCATGTTCCTTGTCATGTTTTTGTCTGATGTTTGCAAAGCTAGAAGCTTGAGGGCTGGCTGTATTACAAATATCTAAGGCATTACAGAGGGCAAAATAAAACAGTGCGGTGAGCATGTTTAGTAGAGTTTAGAAGTGTTAGTACCATGTGCTGCAGTTATCATCCAGAAGCAATACATCTGATCAATTTACTAGTCATGCTGAAATCCAACTGTACTCTAATTTTGCAGATGCAAATAACTTGATACAACACAAGATTATAGATCTTTCAATGCAGGGCCTTCTATAACCAAGTTGTATACAGTAGTCAAATTATGGAATACCAAGGTACTTCATCCAATATAATATTAATGTTAGGGGTAGGTAGAATTCTAACAATTCATTATTAAAAAAATATTTAATCACAGTAGATATTCCTGCTTGTGAGTCACAACCAAGTCCTTCCTCTTTTCTTAAGGCCTCAAATGTAATACAGGTAATAGTGGTAACTAATGTGCCACCATGAGGTAGGGGTGGCTCTTTATGCCTTTTAAAACACTTGTCCAAATATGGTAAAAGCTCCCTACACTACAAAGCAGTTCAAAACTCTTTTTCCTTCCAAGTTAAATATACTATCATTTTTTTCTGACCAGAAAAAAAGCACCATTTCAGGCTGATGGCACTAGATACTAAAGCATTGTTTCAACTGGGGTTGATTTCACAAACTCATTAGAGAGTGTCCTGTAGCAGAAAGCAGTAGGCTGTGTCAACATAACAAGCATAACCAGTCTTGGCAACCTCAGCTGCTTATCGATGTAACTATATTGATAGTCAATAAAGGTTAAACTTGTTTGTGAAAAGCTGTGGTGTTATACCTCTAGACCACCATTGGACTGTAATTCAGGTACTCACCTTCTGAGAAATACAGAACTTAAAAATAATCAAGTTTTCTCTTGCGTGAAAGAAAACCATGTTTTGCTACTTAGCCACTGGAACCAGGCTATACATACACTCTCCTGCTCAGCTTGACAGGGTCAATACCTGGTTTTCTAAGACATTTAGAAAATTCAGTTAATTTCATTTTAAGTATGAACAGAATTCCCTTCTTTTCTTTCTGAATTTTGAAAAAGATTCTCTAAGATTGTCAGCAAAACAAAATGTTCAGGCGTGTCATAACAAGACTTTTTTGTTATCTAGGAGATAGTGCAGTCTTAGTCAACCCTTTCTTTCAAGTATTTTATCAATATTGAATATTTATAAGCTATTGTGTAGCTCAGCAAAAAGAAGAAGGAAAGAAGTACCAGTCACATGACCTCAATTTAGCCTTAATTGCAGAGCCATCCTTTATAACAGTTTTTGCCTGAGGCAGGTTGCTGCTTAAAATGTACCAGACACTTGGGATGAAACATCACTGGTATTCATGAAAATGGTTACCCACATTTTTCAGTCAGCAATGTCCTCACCTTATGGCAGTCACACAGGAACTTTTACTACATGTAGACGTTTTGGAGGGTCATGTGGATAATGATACTGAGGACAGAAATGCATTAGATTATGATGTGGTCTTCTAACGAACTGGCTTCCAGTTTTTAAACATTGTTTGCAGTATATCTTGTAAATACACTGCTCAAACATTCTGATATAAGTCGATGTTAAAATGCTACATCCTAATTTCAAAATGCTGAACAAGGTTAAGTCTCTTGCACTATCTAAGCACTTCCAGTGGCACACTGAGGTTTAAAATCGAGCTGCTTGTAGCTATAATGATTTTTTCCCTTTATTTGCTGTATTTTCATTGTTGTTGTGTGTGTGATTATGCAGAATCTCCCTGGAATTTTTCACAGTCTATCCTGGCTTACTGTTGATTTTACAAAAAACTTCCATCTCTTTTTTTGAAACAAACAAACAGCGAACCGAACATCTCCAAATTTTAACTTCAGATGACAGGAAAATATTCTGTTCACTTAAATGTATGGGCATCCTGATAGGAAACTTTGGATTTCCCAAACCTCACCAAACAGGACTGTCATCTGATTTTGTAATGGTAGGTTTGTTTTGATAGTAGTTTTCAGGCATTCAGAATCTCTCTGTGTTTCACAGAAAGTGTGTGATCCTTGGCAAGCAAAGAAGAAAAGGCAATGTTCAAGCTTTGTGGTAGCTTGTTGGGTTTTGCATATGTTTGTAGCTTGTTTTTTCTAATAAGTAAATTTTATTGTTCTTTTGGTTTTGCTTAAAGAAGCACAGTTAGAAAATCCCCTAATTTTAGAGAGCAGGTTCTCTGCTTTAAGGGACTTCGATGTGGACTCTTTAGGAGTATTCTAAATGGTCTCTGCCTTTCTGAGTCAAATGAGTTTATGGAAGGTCAAAATGAATTGGTTACCTACAAACAACTTCCCCTGCCCTCCCTAGTCTGTATTCACCTGTCTCTGTGCAGAATGATCTCATCTTATTTACAAATGATTAGCAGGTCAGTATCCATAGATGGTGCCTGTTGATACACTTGCTGAACAATTTACTTTGCATATGCAATTCCTACACTTTAATGAAAGTTTCTACTTTTTCTATTATCTTTTCTTAGATCTTCTTCCTGCTTTTCTTTTCTTGCTATAATTTTATTTCCTTCTAATTGCAAAAATATATTTTCTTCTAGATATGAGAGATACTTGGTAGGTCAAATCTTTAAGATAAGTCCTGTGTTGACCAGGGAAATCATAGTATAAGGGTAGCATAAGGTGGAGGGTTCCACATAGAGCACAGAAAAGTCTTACTTTTTAAAGTAAGGTCAGCCATTGTGCTGGACAAAGTCATTGTAGGCTCCTGACCAGGGAACTGTGCCAGTGAAATGGTGGCTGGGTGGCCATAGTGCAGGCTCTCTGGTCATTTCAGGGGTTACCAAGTAATGCGGAGTAATAAGCGTGTCAAAGTCATAGCACTGGTTTTAAACCACTTTTGCCCATTTAGCACTTTAGTCTTGTGTCGATCATAGCACAGGAGGAATGACTCTACCTCTAACTCCATTTCTCTAGATATTATCAGATGATCTGTCAATTTGCAGAGAATCAAAACAACTTCTTTTTTACATAAGCTTGTGCATGGTAAAGAGTTTCTCCCTAATATGAAATTATTTAAATGAATTGAGTAATCTTTGCCTTCATTTAAAATACAAATTTATATAACTTATTTGTTGAAAAAAAACCCAACTCTCGGTGACTAATGTTGATTGTACTGTGAGGTACTCAGCAGATAGTTGTGTTTAAACATGTGGGTTTAAGAATAAATAATTGTAGCAAATTAATAAAAACTAATAAAGTTGTTTCTAGACTGAAGTAATTTCTTGAGGGAAGTACTGTAGGAAGTGTTTCTTTGTACTGTTTGCCTGAGAACATATTTTAAATTCTGACACTAAGTAAAAGCAAGTGATAGAAAATGGGTGTGAAATTAAGACTGAGCTTATTTTTTTTTAATTCAAGTGCAGTCTTCAACAGACTTACTTTAAAGTAGTCCAAAAGAAGAATCAGGCCTTTTGTCTTCGCATCAAACTTTTGAACCTGATTTTTCATTTTGCAGAGGAGGTTTTGATATACCATGTGGGATTACAAATAGCAAAGATGAATAAGTGTGTATCTAAGTCACTGTAATTGCTATCTGTGAACAGATGGATATTCTGAAGCTGTAGTATTTTGAACAGTGACCATATTTAACTTCTTCCCTCAGATTAGTGCATTAAAGAATATAAATCATAGAATCATAGAATGGTTTGGGTTGGAACGGAACTTAAAGATCATCTAATTCCAACCCCCCTGCCATGGGCAGGAACTCCTCCCACTAGACCAGGCTGTGCAAGGCTCCATCCAACCTGGTCTTGAACACCTCCAGTGATGGAGCATCCACAGCTTCCTGGGTAACCTCTTCCAGTGTCTCACCACCCTCGTAGTGGAGAATTTCTTCCTTTCGTCTAGTCTAAATCTACCCTCTTCCACTTTGAACCCCATGCCCCTCATCCTATCACTTCAAGACCCTCCCCAGCTCTTTTGTAGTCCCCCTTCAGATACTGGAAGGTCACAATAAGGTCTCCTTGGAGTCTTCTTTTCTCCAGACTGAACCAGCCCAACTCTCTCAGCCTGGCCTCATAGGAGAGGTGTTCCAGCCCTCTAATCATCTTTGTGGCCTGCCTCTGGGCCTGCTCCAATAGGTCCATGTCCTTGTGCTGGGGGCTCCAGAGCTGGACGCAGTACTCCAGGTGGGGTCTCATGAGAGTGGAGTAGAGGCACAGACAGAGGCCACACTTTTTTGATGCAGCCCAGGATACGGTTGGCTCTCTGGGGTGCACTGGCACATTGCTGTCTCATGTTGAGCTTTTCATCAACCATCACCCCTAAGTCCTTCTCCTCAGGACTGCTTTCAATCCATTGCTCAACCCAGCCTGTATTTGTGCTTGGGATTTCCCCGACCCAGGTACAGGGCCTTGCACTTGGCCTTGTTGAACTCCATGAGGTTGGCATGGGCCCACTCTCAAGCCTGTCAAGGTCAGTCTGGATGGCATCCCTTCCCTCTAGCACATCGACTTCACCACACAGCTTGTTGTCATCCTCAAACTTGCTGAGGGTGCATTCAATTCCACTGTACATATCAGCGACAAATATGTTCAACAGCACTGGTTCTAGTACTGATCCCTGAGGAACACCACTTGTTATTGGCCTCCACTTGGACATCAAGCTGTTGACTGCAACTCTTTGAGTGTGACCATTTGGACAAAAATCACATCAGTTATTGTAGAGTGATTAGGGCCATGATGGGCAGGGTCTATGTGAAACATATTTAGCGCTTACCTCAAGACAGCAATTCTGATGTTTGCATCAGAGTTTCATGACAGTTCAACTACATCTGAAAATGATGCAGAATGAATATAATGAAGAACATAAGAAATAGGCTCTCCTTCTTGTACTAAAGCATAGCAGCAAGTGGTAGAGAATGTTCTGCTTTGTTTTAGCTCTCAGCAGAAAAATCTCCGTGTACAGTTAATGATTTTTGTTTTGTTTTGTATTCTTGCTTATTTTTTGTCCTTCTTGTATACCTAAGATACTCTAACCAAAACCTAAGAAAATCCTAACAAAGTGCTCACGCTGTTTGGATTTTAAAAATAAATACAATGTGTGTAAGATACCAACTTAAGCCATGGAGGCCCACGTATTTTAAATTGTTCAGACTAATTATCTTTTCACAATGTCTCTGCTTCAGTTTAGGCTTCAGCTGTGAAGAGTTTGGTGAAACAAATAAGAACATTTATGATACTAATAAAACAGTGAAGCTGAAAAGAAAAAAGCATCCAAAAGCCTATGGAAGAAAGTGTGAGGTAGACTGATAAATGTTTTTATCATAAAATTATGAACTTGAAAATATAACACTCTGTAGCCACAGTGGAAGAACAAATAATGATATCACCAACAGTTGTTAAATGCAAGAAAAAAGCTTACAGAATTCACACATTTATGCCCAGAGTTGGGTTAAATAAAAGGCTTGGGCAATCTAGGCTAACTAACACTGAAGAGTCATGGGTTGAATGTAATGCATCCATTCAGACACCCTTCAGAAAGTAAGTGAAGATTTTAAGATTTCTCACTTTTTTTTTCCCCCTAAAAGCTTTTTAAGTTTCTAAACCTCCAAAGACCTTTACAATCATTAACTTTCACAAGATTCAATGGTAGTATTATACAAAGTGTAAAGAAAAAATGTGGCACACACTTATATGCCAAATTGTGGGATTATTTGAACTTGTGACACTCCACCTGTGTGGGTACCAGTCCTGTCAAAGTGCTTCTGGGAGGCTTGCCTTGAAACTTGCCTTTGCTAAGGACTCAGGAATCTTACCTGTCTTTGTGGCAGCTGCCATTAGGGCTCTTTTACAAGGAAAAGCAGAGTTCAGAGGGTAGATGGGACAGCTTAAGGTTCAGAGCCCTTTCACACTGCATGTGACTGCTTTATGTTTTGGATATTGCTGAAAAGTGCTCTATATGTCAAGATTTTCCCTAATAATTGTAGGAAATCCTCTCCAGAGCTGGCCATGGGAGTAATCTAGATCTCATATTCTGTGGCCAGGTATAAAATTTGGCTTTGACAGTATTTCTGGGGCATTAGCTGCAGCACTGCAGATGTATCTGTAAGACCAGATTTTCAGAGAAAGTGAGCACAAAATATGTTAGGAACACCCAAAAAATTAGACTGATAATATATGCCCCTGTCCAAACTGCTAGAAGACATCAAAGATAGAAAATAGAAAGCTCTGGTTTGGCTCAGTTCTTAGAAAATGTGGTAGTAACAAATATAGCTAATAATTCTACATTAATGGAAGTCCAATAGTTTTTTTAAATTTTAGTTGCACCAAAGAGGTTTTCTGTTTTGCTGCTCTGAGTAGTGACTAGTATGTAAATGAAGAAGCAAAAAGTTTAATAAAAAGAAAGGAAAGCATTTTGTTCTACCTGGAATATAGGCTTATAATATTTTGTATTCCTCACATTTTTTGCTTAGGTTCCTTACGGACATATAATTAACCTTACAGGGTTTTTTCTTATACCTCTTTGAATAGTAAATCTCAAATGTGAGCTATGAGGCTGAGATGGATATCCCCTACATCAAAGCACAAACCTGGTAGTTTTAGTATTGTGTTGTAAAATATTACAGGGTTAACCACATTTATTTTTCACTTTGGAAGGCAAATAAACAGATTTATCCAGTTCTACTTTTTTTAATTATTATTTTGCCAGTCTTGTTTTTTTTAAAAAAAATGTTAAAACTTTGATTTTTAAATAGTTGTCCTCATGGAGCAGGCTCCAGATTGGTGACTAAATTCAGACAGCCAAAAATTAATGTACAGTAGACAGTCACTAGTTAAACTTCAGGAGATTTAAAGATATGGCAATTCCTGGAAAATCTTCAAGCAGGAAATTTTGCCCCTGTCTGAATAGTGTGAAAGGTCAAAAGGAGAAGAGATTTTCACTGTGTATAAAATTGGATATTTAAAGTCTGAATAAGTTTTTAAATTGCACTTGGTTGAGTCTAGCATAGGAAATGGCTGGTTTTTTGAAATGTGATTTGTCTGAAATAGGCGGTGCCCAAGAATGTGAGCAACTGTCTAAATTCATTGTCTAAAAGCTTTTTTGAGCAATGCTCAGAGTAAGCTTGGTTAAAACTATCCATGGTGAGTGTTTTAAAATGAAAATTTTAAAACCCCATGTGTCTATCTAGTCCTTGAAAGAGGATTCCTTAAGATTTGGGGCAGACTAAAAGCTTTCCAGTCCATCCCCAAACCAAGGCTAGCTATAACCAGTGCTGAAATAGTCTGAATACTGTTGCTCTCTGGTAAACAGGCTATGAAAGCTAAATAATTTCCTCTGCCTATTCTCACCTACATCTAGTTATGTTCATTTATTTTCCCTTGGACCTTTCTTCCTTTTGCTTGAGTTTCCAACTTCTTTTAATAACAACAGAAGAGAATGTGAGTGTCCAATGTTTAAGATACTGGAGCAATCATCCCTCCTGAGTAAAGGGACAAAGGAGTAACTGTTGTGGGTAAGGCTGGGTATGGATGAGTACAGCTTGTCCACCTCTGACCAGGCAACTTATGTGTGTAGCCTTTTCTCAGGAGCAGCAAACACCTTCCTTCAGCTTTGCTTTATATTCTCTGCTGCACCAGAGGTAACAGATGTCTCTGGTGACAATGTTTTCTCTTTGTCTTAATCTTCTTACAATAGAATGAATCTGCTGACAGAGATAACTGACTCTTTCCTCTCTCTTTCTTCACCAACTACGGGAAGACTGCAGATGAGCAGCTGTGAGATGAAGCCTCCCTTGAAAATCCACAGTAGGGTCTCAAAAGTGGACCAAAACTGCCCTCTACTCGTCAGAAAAAAAAAAAAAAAAAAGGAAATTCTTGAAAGGAAAGAAAGAATCTACTTCCAAGCACCTCCAAGGGACGAGACTTAGGACTAATGTTTTCTTGCTGCTTGGCACTAGTTTGTGGCTTGTTAAATGTGCTGGTCTTAGACATGCTGCTGATTTTTTGCATACTAGCTGTTCTAAATCTTGTTATGAAATACCTCATGTTCTCTGTGAAACGTATTGGCAACTAGTATGCCTAACACAGTTTAGGGAGGGGTGGATGGTTACAAGTTACAGACCTTTACTTCTGGATAACCAAGTCCTTTATTTGATAGGAATCCTTAATTTTACTAGACCTCAGTTCCCAACTCTGTAAAGGAAGGATAAACCCAGCGTGTTAATACATGCTCACTAACATACGCAAACAATACCTTTTTGAACCCTGCGTGAAACAAAGCTCCCCTAGAAAAATCACCACTGGTTTTGGAAAGTTAAATTACACCCCTCACTGTAAGCATCTATTACTGAACAAATGACTATGCTAGTAGTAGTCATAACCATTTAGGTATGAAGGCCTGTAGCCAAAATGTTGATGTTACTCTTATTGTTGTATGACCTTTCTGATGCTTCCAAGAAAGCTTTGCTGTGCTGAGAAGAATCTCCTGACCTAAGCTTTTAAAAAGATTGGCAGACTGTTCTGAGTGGGAGGCTGCATGAGAGCAAAGGATAAATATTTGCAATACAATGGAGATAAAGAGGAGGCTGGAAATGTTACTGCAGCATCAAGGCTTTATTTTACTTTTGAATTTGTGTAAGTGCCAAAAGGACTAAATCATCATACTGGAAAATGCAAGGATGAATGTTCTTAAAAGAAAAAGATAAGTTACTAGCATCAGGAGCACAAATTTTATTCTGAATATGACTCTTGGAATTTTTTTCCCTTCTGAACCTGAAGTAGTACTAATGGAAAAAAGTGTTGTGTTTATATTTCCAGCCTTTATAATTTACATAAGTATTGTTGTGGAATATTAAGTTCCATTATTTATGAATCTATTGAACTTTGCAAGGATATGCTGACAGCTGAAGTAACATCTGAAGAAGAAGCAGCTTAAAGTCAGGGTTGTTTCTGCCAGTTCAGAAAAAGTTTCAGCAACATGATGATTCTAGAAATCAAGAAGTACCAATTCATCACCTTATGAGAATATTTTTATACATGTTTTTGTGAAGTGCTGTGCTCCCATGGGTATTGTGTTACTATGTGAAGTCCCTCCTCTTGGTTCTTAAGGGACCTCTTCACTCTGGGGTTACTAAAGGGCAGAACTGCGATCATATCATTCAGGCTGCCTTCATACAATGTGCACATTGCAGTATCAAAATCAACTAGATTCTTAATATCTTTGTTTCTGATGTTTTCCTACCCTTGAAGTACCTAAGAGTTTTCTGGCAATTAGGTCAGCATTACATTGTGTAAGGCAAGGAATCCAAAACCTGGCAGCAATGAAACCGACTGTTTACCTGAAACATTATGCTGTGTGAATAATGATAAGCCTGTATAGTAGTTCAGTCTAACTAGTTTAGACGTGAGTTGCTTCCATCGAATAGAGTTCACCACACCAGTCATCAGCACACCATTGTGTCACTGAAGAAACTTTTACCAGTAAAACTGGAACTAGACTGTACAACTGCACTGACTAGATGAAGTAATATTACTTCATTTACAGTAATGGTTCAGATTTTTTTCTTGATAATCCAATGGCAAATAGTGATTTATAATTTCCATTTACCTGTTTTCAACAGAGAGGGAAAAATAAAGCATTTATTTGCTTCCTGTATTAAAATGGATTGGATAGATGATACTGAAAAGATTGGAATTTTTCATCACATTAAAAAAAAAGTGCCTATAAAATTTCTTATATACTCAATTTTACATATGTTGTGCATGTATTTTAGCCAGATTATTAGGTTTTCCTGAAAGAGTTTAAAACAGCATGCTACACTCATGTTCACTGTCAGCAACTAAGAATAAGGCCTAATGTCTATATGAGTCATATGCAGACTACTGTTTGTTTACCACTGTTGGAATGAAAGTCAGAAACACCCTATTTTTTATTTAAGCAGCTCCTAAATGTGAGGCTTTCACACTGTGTCAGTATTTCATATAGTTTAAAGGACCAGTCTGCTACTGAAGAACAAAGCAGTAGACGGGTCTTTAGTAGCTGCTAAGCGTCTGTACGTTGCTGTGTAATGCGTGCCAACAGAGCAGGCCTCAAGCTGGGAGCCTGTATTATACTGTCTGGCTTTGAACAAACTTGATTATTCAAATATGGGGAGCTGAAGTATACCTATTCATGCAAAAAAGTTGGCAAAATTATTTTTTGAGGAGATAAATTCCTGTATTATTTTAGTATTTTCATTATCATAGTAAAGAAACATTATTTTTGCTCTTTAGCACCAGAAAGCACGCACATAAGTTGCAAATTGCAAGGAAATAAAAAAAAGAGCCTGTAGCTATCTTTTTTTCCCTCTCGTAATTGAAAATAAGCCCGAGTAATCAGTGGGCTCTCAGAGGTGATGGCAGAAACTTCTTGGGCTAAGGGAACAGCAAAGAGAAATACAGGGCTGTCCAAGTGAAACTTCAAAGGAATTTTGGTAAATAAACTCAAGAAATCAAGATGGAGCCACAACATCAGATTACTGTAGTTAAACACTTTCTTCAGGAACAATGTGTGATATAAACCCACAGTCCTTACTGAAAATGTGTGCTTACTGACTGCTCTTAACTATTTCAGAATCAGGATTACGCCCACTAACTTCAGTGGGACTACTTGTTAGATAAAGGATGACAAATCTGGTCCTAAAGTGGTAGACTTTCTTGATGAATGTGCATCCTAATTCTCAATGACATTTAAGTGAGAGAAACATATGCACTGAGAGAATAAAATGCCAAAATGTGTTGCTTTGCCAAGTTGCCACAGTTGGAAGCTTTCAGTAAATTTCCATGTGTTTGTTGATAAATCCTCCATTTTGAATAAAACATTATTTCATTTTTAGAGTAGATTTAGAACAGCAAGCCCTTAAGCCTAGGTAATACCTTGCTTTTTTTGAAACATGTGAAAGAAAGTGACTTCTTCACTTTTGTCTAGGTATCTGCAAGAGATCTGAATTTTCTAGTAGCTAACTTATTTGCCATACAAATCAGAGGCAAATATCGGTGCAGAGGTCTTAAATGTTTATTGCTAAAATTAGAAACGATCTCGGTTAGTTGTTAACGAATGGACAATTTCCTGGGTGATTCTATACATCACAGGAGATAGGTAACCCTGATTATGAACTCAAATAATTGAGCAGGATAGATTACAACAGCAAGCTTAAAATGCAAAGAACATGAGAGAGCAATTCACTCTAATGTAAAAACTATTATCTTTATATTTCATTATAGGGGTTTTTTTTGTATCATTCTACAGTGCGATTCAAGGGTTGATGAAGTTATTGAATATACAGTGAGATGGCAGCAAATATTTGGAATGAAAACATTATTATTGAATTATTTAACTTTACAGTAGTCGAGAGAGTTCTGTGCACTCTAAATTTAATACTGTGAAACAATAAGAAACAATTTTAATTAGCATTAGATTGCTCAATAATACTAGTTAACATAATATCCGCTCCTTCATATCCTAAACAAATGGTTCAGTTCACATAGCATAGCAAGTCCTGAACTAACAATGCTGTAGCTGTTTCATCTGTCAGAAACCTTGTATAAATCAGAGGGCTCTGTAACGGCTATACAAAGAGACACAATATTTGGAAACCAACACTGTATTCTTCTTGGTTAAAAAATCCATTCCCATGTGCATCTATTAACCTCTCACCCTCTAAATCTGCATCCTCTATTAACTCAACCTGTAAAATCAACCAGACAAGTACCTAGGATGGTAAGGAGAGCTACAACAGCTCTCAGCAAGGGGCTGCACCCTCTGACCACAGCTACTAGGAGATGCCTGGAGAAAATGTAAGGACATGGTAAATATACAGTTTATGCCTCCAGAATATTCTCTCAGTGTCCACCAGTGTGACTCAAAAGCTTCTTATTTATTAAAGTAAGAAGAACCCAAATTCACATCTTAATGATGGCAGGATCATATAGCAGTTTTTAGAAACATCTTAATGTACTGACCCTTTCAAATTGTGAGCAGTGGAATTCTCGGTGCTCTGAGGCAAAACCCATTGCCCCCATGAACTGCCACCTTTCCTTCTGTCATGATGATTTTAAGGTAATAAGCTTCTGGAAATAAATTGTAGGCAATTTAGTTACAGAAAGAAAATCAAAGCCTTTGAAATGTCACACTGGCAAAGCTTTTTTTTTAATGTAGTATGGCTACTGTAGATAATATGCTATTCCTAGATAGGTAGAGATCATATGACTGTCTATATCAGTATCTGACTATTCATCTCTACTTCTATTCTCGATCTACATGATATCATAGTAAATATTGAGAAAGCAAGGAAATTAGGGTAAATGAAGTATTTGTGCTACTCATGAATATTATCTATCAATGAGTATATTAAGAAATCTTGTCTACTAAGAAAGGAAGTGCTGCCTGGTCCAACACTTATGGATTCTGTGGTGTTACTAGTCTGATGGCACATACGGTTCTCACCTCCTGCTAAATCCTCTCAGTCTCCTCAGCAACAATTACCTGCCCAGCCTTCTGACTTACTGGAGTTATCAACCTTCTCACCTGTTCCTTTTTGACAGTTCCTCTTGCTCCTTATGTTTAAAGTTAGTTATCCCTGAAGTTAGACTCAAGTTCCAGTCTGACTAATAGAGTCATTTTAACTCACAAGAACAATTCTCATACCGTACTTAGATTGAGATTAGTGGCTTCTGAATGAGAATTTGAGTCCCTCAGATCTGGTATATCCACATATAAGATGTGTATAATAATATCCCCTTCTCTTCTAAGCCTTGTTCTTATCCATTCATGAATCATTAGTGTAATTATGCAGGGTATTTCAAAAGCTCTTGCAAAGTAGAAAAATTCTAACATGTAAATAGATTAATCACAGTTTCCTATTTGTCCAAATATCCCAATAAATGTATTATTTTAAACAGGTGATCACTTAGGAGCTCCACATATATTTTCTTTTTGATATCTTTGCCAATATCAATCCTGTTAGCGTTAAATTCACCAATATGACTGCAAAAAGGTGAATGTTTGCATTACCTAAGGAGATGTTAGCAGATATAGTAGATCCAGAAGGTCCTTGTAAAATCTGTGCAGTCAATGAGCAGATTAGACAATTTCACCAAATACACTTTAAATCATTAATCAAAACAAAGTTAAGAATACATACCAACTTTCAATCTACATAATGATTGAAGAGTGATTCTGATTTAGAAACATCTTTTAAAAATATCTTAGCTTCAATGTACTGATCATATAGTAAACAGTATTACTTCTTGCTTGCATCTTGCTTTTGCTAGGTGGGTCAGCATCTGATTTTCACCATGTACAGTGATAAATATGCTACCTAACTCTTTGTATTCATACCAACCTCCCTGCCTTGGGGAAGGGTGACCTGTTGTCTTGGTTAACAGCTCATATGGCAACTTGAGCCAAGAAAACAGCAGCACTGGGGATGTTACCTGCAGAGGAATGAGGCAGTGTCCCAGGGAGGACAATGCCCTCTCACAGTACAGAATAATCGTAGCAAACACATGCTCCAATGGATATGTGTCCTTCAAGAAGTGTGGCCCTGGCAACCGACACAACGCTTACAAATGGGATTGCCCGGGATTGACTGGTGAGGGATTAAATAATTAAGATTTTTTTTTTCTGTTTTATTCCTAACCAGAAATGAACCTACTCTGGAGTAACCTACTCAGAAATAAAACATATAATATAATGCTGAGTATTTTGTTTCACTACACAGTAACTTTATTTCTGTGCATTTCATTGGACCATGCTAACTTTTTATTAAGTTAAGGCTCAATTTGTAAAACATTAACACATGAAGAAACATGTAAATATTTATTATTTGAAATGATCCCATGCTGCAAAGAAGTCTTGATTTCAAATAAGGACTTTCACAAAGTTCAGGGTTGTCAGAAGCAACAGTTTTGGTTCAAGCCATTCTAATAATGACTATTTACAGAAGAGATGGAGTGACTCAAAAAGAGCTTTCAAGCCAAACTGTAGCAATATATTTCTAGAACGTAGCTGGTTTCTTTTCAATTGTCAGCTTCTCACTATGATCAAAAAGTGTTCAACGGCAGTGATTTGTAGCACTCTTCATTTTCATCAAGGTTTCATAATTTGTCAGTTTCAAACCTAAGTAATGCTGTATCCCACTGCAAATGTTCCTGTAATCTTTCCTCCACCAGTGACCTCTTCTGCAGAACTACAGGGGGAAATCCCCACTGTTCTGCACTAAATATAAATCCTGCATGAAACAGATGTCTTCCCTTTATCTTCTCCACTGCTTTGTTATTGCATTTAATGATCTGTCTGTGATTTCTGTGATTTTATTCTTTTAATAACCAAGGAAGAGCAGACAAATTCACTGAAATGCACTTATCTCTTTAAAGTCTCCCACTTGATAATTACAGATAAAATGATGCTAAAGCATATTTTTAAAAGTTTAAGGGAGCAAATGTGCAATGTATCTGTAACATTGTACGCCATTGTACCTATCTGTTTATTATAACCCTCCATCTCTGAATGTCATACAAGAACTCTGAGACACCAATTAGTGTAAAATTGTATTTTTATAATTTTATGGTCTCATTTCTGCATATTGCTGGAGATATTCTAAACATTGAATATTTTTGGGTTTAAAATGTTATTTAAAGAAAAAAAAGATACATTCAGGATGTATATCTCCTTTCCCAGTGCCCATGTCTTTAATACTTGATTGATACTCTCCCTAGGTCTGATTTTTAAAAGAAATAAAAAAGCAAGGCAGGAATCTGAATGTCCTACTTTCAGTGAAAACCCTGTTATTTCCTAAGTTTTGTTGAAATTCTCAGCATATCCTACAGAGCCTTTCAAGGTGTTGGCATCCTTATCAATGTCAGAATTCACCATGTATCTGAGAATTATCTCCTGCCTCTCCTTGTTCTATGTGACAGTGGATTCCACAATACTGTATCAGGCTTCATCCTTCAGAAAGGCCCTCAGCATGTATTGCAGCTGGACTTGAAATGTTTTTATTTCCTGTACAGAATTATGGCCAAGTAATGAGCTAGACTCCTCATGTTCTGTAAGCAGCAGATAAGCGGAAGAGATGCACAAAGCTTATTCAGAATGGAAATCAATTCCTGCAGAAACCCCATGGGCGCAGAGGCACCTCTTCACCCTCCTTCATCTCTCCTCCTGTTCAGAGAACAAGGCTGCCGCAGCAACTTTTTTGTAGGTCCTTGAACTTCTGCAGCTTAGACTAATTTAGATACAATTCTATCTATATCTATATCTATATCTATATCTATATCTATATCTATATCTATATCTATATCTATGTCTATGTCTATGTCTATGTCTATGTCTATGTCTATATCTAATCTATATCTATACCTATATCTATAATTTAGAGAAGTAATTTACTAGAGAGGATCTTTTAGGTATCCCATTGTGAGGTTCTAGCAGGCTAAACTCTCCGAGTTGGTTTTTGAGTCCAGTTACATTTTAATTACTACTAGGCTTTTATGCCTGTGAGACTGTCTCCTGATGTCTCTGATGTCACGTCTCTGACGACATGAAGTATTTGCAGCTGTTTCAAAATATTGTCTGAGCCATTTGTTACGAAATGGAGGGGGATTCATTGGCATGTTTTAGTAGTTATTTGGGTAAGAGCTTGTGATTTAATAGTTGTTTATATATTTATATAAGAAGTTAAAAAAAAGTTATGAAATCTATGGAAAACAGACATCCAACTTTCAAAATAAATTTTAGAAATGGCAAATCTGGTCCTTCTCTCTAATCTGAACATGCTTTTGCCATAATACAAGCCCTTCCCTGCTACTAGCAATATCTGCTCCTACAAGATCTGAAATAAGCTACGTCTTTCAAGCTGGAAAACTAGTAGGCTGGATTGGCTGTTTCTGAAAGCAAAATGTACAGAAGAAGGCAAGAGCTTGATATATTTGCTGATATTTCATCTTTGTTCTTGTATCTGTTGGACTGACAAATAACTGTGGAATGCAGATGCATATGGAAACCTTTTTAAAGACAGTCGTGAATCAGTGTTCAGGACTGATGTTACATATGATGACAATTTCCTGCCCCTCTAACAGTATTTCTCCTGTCTGAAGCACTATTCTGTATGTCATTTCCCATAGCTTGTTTTCCTTTACCTCAGGTCCCCTCTTCCCTAGTTTTCTTATGTAATAAAGCCCTCTGAAATATACTGCTTATATATAATATACTGTTCTGTTTTCTTACACTGTCACTAGTGCCCTCCCTCCTACGCTTATGAATCTTTCACACAGAAAATTTTAGAAGTGGGAGCGAAAGCTTGGAGGTCAACATCAAGCCATTCCATCTGCTTCCCTAAGGAAAGTCATTGTAAGCTGCACAAATATAGATGCATGTGAATAAAACTGCTAATGCTTCATTACCACTGCAACGTAATAATTGGTTCTCTAATTTGCATCCTTCCAACACTATCTATCAAGATGTAATGAGATATTTAACATGTTGCTACTCTGTGTACGCACATGGTTTATACATAACAACCTGTTATCTGTCAGCTTAAACCAGCACCGTACGCTACAATTAGATTCTTTCCCCCATAATTATCCTAACCTATGTCTGGGCAACCCCAGTAAAGTCAAGTAATATGCACTGGATATAAATCATGACAGAATAAGGCCATGAACTCCTTTAGTTTGGTATTTTGTATTATTTCACTTTCTTGAAACTCCAGATACTTAAGAGGAATGGATTTTTTATATGAAAAATCTATTCATTCTTCTAAACAGATGGCATAAAACTTATAAATGTTTTCTTTATATTCTTATTGAAGAGGAGTAAAACGAGCCATTCAGCAGGGTAGAATATGGATCAATATGTGTTTCCAACAGCTCCTGGTTTTATTTCTGCTGAAGTCAGTAGGTGTTTTGCCACTGATTTGCAGGAGTGCAAGATCAGGTCCAAGTAGCTAGAATTCATATCAGTCCTATCTATCTCCTTTTTAGGTGCACAAATACTCAAGGAAACTTGAAATTCCATTGCCTGTGAGTAAGCTGTATTCAGAAGCATGGAGTTCCTCCATAACCAGAAAGTTCTGTCATCATGCAAAAGTCCTTCCAGTTTTTCCATTCAAATGGCTGCTTTTGTAAATAATCTTTCTCATTAAAATTAAAGCAGTAACATTTACCTTGTTCCAGGTGATATTAGCATCTTTTTATTTCATGGTCATATGCAGTAAGAGATTTTCTACCTTCTGTACCTCTTTTGTACAAAGAACTGCAGTGAAAAAAGTACTTGTATACTTAGTAGAGATGATACATGGTAACGTCAGGGATGAATTATGACAGGTCAGGTTATTCACTCCACCTTCCCTGGCACCTTCTGCATGAGCAGAAGGTATTCTTTTCTGACATCAGGTAAGCACACTGACTTTAAAAAATGCTCTGCTACTTCAAGTTCAGGAAACAGAATAATGAAATTATTCTGATTTAAAGAGAGTGATTAATTAAAAAGAATGAAGAATGCGCGCTATTTTGAAAAACATTGAGTGGAAACAACTCCAACTCCACTAAGACTGATGGGACTGTTCTGTTCCGTAGGCATGTTGTAATATATTGACAAGGTGATTTTAACCCTCACTTTAACATTGTTCCTTTTTTTTGAAGAGGAAACCCTCTCCTGCAGAGAATTTCTGATTGCTTTAGGGAATTACACCAACTGTAGTTTAACTGGAATGAAGGGAACCTAGTGCATCCATTCTTTTGGATCTCTCATAATAGCCTTGTCTGTTAGCTGCTTAGACATCAGCAAGTAGCAAACTGTTATTCAATTTTATTTTCTTAAAGAAAGCCCTTTCTGTAATAATAAATGTGATCTTCACATAGATATTACTTCTGGATTTTTAGGGACTTCAGAGAGTAAATAATTATTAAAATTAGACTTGGTCACAGTTTTCAATTACATTTGCTTTGCAGACAATAGTAGTTGCTAGAACCTTGGGTGCACTCTCAGCATGGAGCAGAATTGAGATATGATTAGGCAAATGCTCTACAAATTAGTGCACATACTTCTGGCATTCCAGATTTACATCTTAGTTTCCCCTTCCCTTAGAAAATGTTAAATATATTTCCATGTCTTTATGCCCAGTTAGCATAGAGTGCTAGGGTGCATTTTATATGTAGAGATATTTTGCTGAAATACAGCACTCTGTAGCCACTTGATAAGGAGGTCTGGATGGTTTCTTGTAAAAACATTTCACTTTCATTTCCAATTTCAGATCACCTTACTGGGACTATTTATTCTCCTACAGACAAGAATGGTAGACAGATCAGTCCTTCCTGCTATACAGTAAATAATTTGAAATAGGGGCTATCATTTACTCAGTATTTGTATCATTCTTAAAATAATATATTCTCAAATTGATTGACTCCTATCTGCGACCACAATATGAATGTTCTAACAGGGCTGCATTTCATATTAAGACAGATGCTGGCCAGTACTCATGGAAAACAAATTTAATACTGGCTTGAATGAGTATCTACACTACACAGTTCAAAGATACAGTCATCAAATGTCTGAAAGGAAGTATATCAAATACCTAACTGGGCAGTCAAAACACCTCAGATTGCAACTATCAGACACTTACAACGAATTGCTCACGAGTAAGCAGCAGGCCAGGAATTACTGGCAGAAGCTATTCA
>VZZY01025340.1:11762-50088 GCA_013400335.1 Eurystomus gularis | reverse complement strand
AAGGAAGAAAGAAAGAAAGGAAGAAAGGAAGAAAGATAGAAAGAGAGAAAGAAAGAAAGAAAGAAAGAAGGGAAGGAAGAAAGAAAGGAAGAAAGGAAGGAAGAAAGGAAGAAAGAAAGAAAGGAAGGAAGGAAGGAAGGGAAAGAAAAAAAAAGAGATTTTCCTTTAAAAATCAGGCAGAAGAAGAATAATTCCAAAGGTCTGCGTGCAATGCACTTTGGGTAAAAATTCCTTCCAGCATCTAGGTCATTGGCCATAAAACACACTCAGAAAGCCAGTGTGGGATTTATTTTGCTTACACTGCTATTTGTTTACGGTAACTCTGTTGAATTTCAAATTTATGCTGATTTGAGAGCAGAACTTGACCTCTTGTTTTCATGCAAACAGCTACCACATGAAAAAAAGAAGGAAGCAGCAAGAAAATATGAAAGAAGCCAAATAGTTTCTCAGTAGTGTGATTTTCATAGTTCCTTGCGAGGCCTCCTTGAAGGGTGCAGTTGTGCTGCAGTTTGTGTAAAATGACATAATTTTGCCCTTACCCTTTTATTGCTGTTTCCATTAGAATAGAACGGTAAACATTTTTAACGATATGCTTTCACTGATTATTCAATAAATATATGCAACGTCAAGTTAGAGGAAACAAGGCATGAAGTACTGCAGGCAGAGTTCATACAATGTACCACAGAGGCTTGAGAGCAGCTGCTGAAAGCCATTGTGTTAAAATTTCAATTTGAAAAAGTTTGGATTCTGTACAATAGGCTATAACGTTTCTAAAGGAACTGTAGAAAGCCTTTTGTGCAAATCATTTACATTCCCATTGTGTAAATAATTTTATTTTAAAATATCTAGTCAGTTGAAATGCCACAAATATTTGTATGATTGGCATTTGGGCTTGAAAATATGAAAACACAACTAAAATATCCATTGTAAAGGCTGCAGATTGTCCTTGGTTCTCCCTGCTTTGGAAACAGAGCATGTAGGATAAGATACTCGAAGTTTTCTAGCACAGCAGAACACCTCCTTAGTTTGAGTTAGGCACCAAGATGCCTGTATTGAGTTTATGTGGCAAGATTTGGTAGTGAAAGCGGCTACAGGAGTGGCTTCTGCGGGAAGCTGCTAGAAGCTTCCAATATGTCAATACCAGCTCACTCCAAGATGGATCCATCAAGGCTGAGCCCATCAGAGATGGTGGTAGAGCCTCTGTGAGGCTGGGTAACATCAGCTGGAGAGATGGGAGTGAGAATGTGTGAGATAAACAACTCTGCAGACACCAACGTCAGTGAAGGAGGAGTGGGAGGAGGTGCTCCAGGAGCTGGAGCAGAGATTCTACTGTGGTGAAGACCCTAGTGAGGCAGGCTGTCCCCCCACGGCCCATGGAGGTTAATGGTGAAGCAGATATGCACCTGCAGCCCATGAAAGACCCCACATTGGAACAAGTGGATGTGCCCAAAGGAGACTGTCACCCTGTGGGAAGCCTGCACTGGAGCAGGCTCCTGGCGGGACCTGCAGACCCATGGATGGAGGAGCCCACACTTGAGCAGGTTTAGTGGCAGGACTTGAGACCCCCCCACAATGGAGCAGTCTGTTCCAGAAGGACTCCACCCTGTGGAAAGGACACATGTTGGAGGAGTTTGTGAAGAATTGCAGCCTGTGGGAAGGACCTATGTTGGCGAAGTTCATGGAGGACTGTCTCCCGTGGGAGGGACCTCATGCTGGAACAGAGGAAGAGTGTGAGGAGGAAGGAGTGGCAGAGACAACGTGTGATGAACTGACCGCAACCCCCATTGTTCGTGCTACACAGCTGTGGGGGAGGTGGTAGAGAAAATAGGCAATAAAGTTAAGCTTAGGAAGAAGGGAGGAGTGGGGGGAAGGTATTTTAAGATTTGGTTTTATTTCTCATTACCTTGCTCTGATTTGATTGGCAATAAATTAAATTAATTTGTCCAAGTTGAGTCTGGTTTGCCCATGACAGTAACAGGCAAGTGCTCTCTCCCTGTCCGTATCTCAACCCATGAGCCTTTTATTGTATTTCCTCTCCCCTGTCCAGCCTAGGAGGGCAGTGATAGAGTGGCTTTGGTGGGTACTTGGCATCCAGCCCTGGTCAACCCACCAAAACAGCTTGGTATAGCTCTTCCTTTCATGTAATTAATGCCACTGATTTAATGGGACATGAGGAGGTGTTTATATTTTCATGTTACCGGATTTAGAAAGTAGCACAATTATGTCATTTTTATACTAATATACCTTCTGGCAATGCTGAGCATGGACTGTAAATGCCATTGCTGATGACTCATGCACATAACTGTGGTCATTCTTTTGCCTTGCTTTTCCTTTGATGCTCTGGCCTTTCAACTTCTTTGTGATTTTGCTGCTCTTCTGAGCTACTCTGAGTCCCCATCTGACCCTCACTGACTCCAACCTCTCTGCCTCTCATATTAGGCAACCTGCATCCTATCACCTTAATTTTAAAAAATTCTTTATTTCTGCTTCTATTCATACATGGAGCTTATTAAACCGAAGCACAGCTTTAGAGCTGTGGATGCTATGGTATACATGAATGCTGAATAAAAGAGTAAGAGTACAAAGGACCATAATATGTGAATGAAGGACACAATACCTAAGTGAGTGTTGAGGAAGGGAAAGAAACTCTATGAAATTTGCCCTCTCTCCTCCCATTTTTTAAACTTAAATAAACTGAAAAAAGGGAATTCCACTTAACTGCTGACATCGCAATCCACAAGCAGTAATACACTCCTGCACTTTCCACAGAGCTGCTCTGTAGAAGGATGGGTCACTTTTGCTTTTGGATTTTATCTGCTGATGGCTGAAAATGAGAAGACTCAGAAACAACTGTAACTGGGCCCGGCTCTTTTCCAACTGTTCCTCTGGGCTCCTTGCCCAGTCAACCTTCAGTCCGTTGCTCCCAGCTTCTTGACCAGCTTGTTTCTCCCTTGTTCCCATGCTCTCCACACTATGCTGTTCCCAGTCACATAGACCCTCTCTTATGGCTTGCTGGGGAGTTTCCTTCCTTGTGCTCTGCCCTATGTCTTTTCTCTTGTCCCCGTTAAATATTCTCTGGGATCCAGTGCTACACTAGGTTGAGATAACTCACTTCAGCTCCCTTTCCCTGAATCACTTTTCAGTCTCCTTATCCAGTGAATCTTCCCTCATGGCAGCACCACCCTTCACTGGCAGTTTTGCTAGTACATTCCACTTGCCCAATGAGCATAACTTGAAAAAAATGTTTTCCATTATCTTTGCTCACTGATACAGTTGGATCATGTGGCTCAGGCAGTTATCTAGTATGGCAAATTTTAGCTCTTTCAGAAAATATCATCTGATTTTAAAAAACCACCTGTATTATAACAGACAGTGCCTGGCAATCTTAATAATAAGCATAATAACTTTAATAATAATAATAATAATACCACCAGCAGTCGCTCATAATATATATATTTTCCTTGATTGTTATGGAAGATTTCCCTGTAATATTATTTTGAAATTGTATTATCTTTTCTCTCTGAGTAAATTATAATTGACACTACAATTTATCATTTGAGAATATCACTGTGACATTACATTTTTAGACCCTGCTTTCATTCAGATCACGCAATGGGACAGAATCTAAACAATAGAGAAGATCATGTAGTTTGTCTTTCAAGGTCAGTAAGATTACAGTGAAACAAGCAAATTTGATCTACCATTGAGAGACTTATTACAGCTGTATGCTGTGGCCCTGTTTAAAGGTTTTCACTACATACTTAAATGTTCTTCTGTTTCAATCAACATCTCCTCTCTCTGTCCCTCTCTTTTCCAAGTCAAACAGATATTAGTAGAGGAAAACGGTTTGCAACTGTTATTCACCATCTCAGAGAAAAAAAGTGAAGACAGAAAGTAAAAGAAATGTACTGCATTTAGTACTGAAATTTAAGTATGGGTGGATTTTGGCTTTATGTTTTTGGGGGTCTTACTGGAAAAGTTAGTATGCAATTAAGAATGTCAATGTAGAGGTAATAGTTTTCAATATTTCCTAAAACTTAGGAGAGAGTTTCCCAGAAGTGTGCAAGAATTTAGAGGCAGTGTTTACACTAGAAGGGAAATTAAGGCAGCTTCAACACTAGTAGTATAATTTAGGTAATTTTTTTTTAATCTTCAGTTTACCCATGCAGTATATAGATGTTAGAAAAAATATCTATATAACAGAGGTGTTATAAAGCTTTACAAATGTGTAATCAAAACCTTAGAGAATATATACCAAATGCTATAATTATTTCCCTTTCTTTTCTTCAGAATTTTTAGTCATAAAATCTTTCACATAGTTTCCAAAATCAAATTAATACCCCACAGTAATACTGAGCACATCACATATGTTTTCCCTAAGTAGGTCTAATTTAGCACATAATGTGCAGAAAAGTTTTGCACTCTTCCTCTAGGATATTTCGCTGAAATTACTCCACATAAATCAAAGAGAAAGTACCAAAATAACTTCAATGAGTCTCCTGTTTGCATGTTGGGCATAACTGATTCACTCTTTACTGTGCCCTGGAGAGTTGTGAAATCCAAACGAGGAAGCATTCTCTGTTGAAACAGCATTGTATTATTTATGGAAGTAAAACCGTACTGAAAAAAAAAAAAAGCCCACCAATTAACATGGGGCTACTGCAAGCAGATCTATTATTTCCCAATATTAAATCATTAGCATTTTTATTACTGTACCATTATATACATTATTTGCTTATTTATTAAAGAGATATAAGGGTTCTTAAACTTTCATGAATATGGTTTGATGCAGCATAGAATTGCTTTACTGGAACAAGCTACTTCAATCCTTTTTTCTCATTTTCATCACCAATTCTTAAAGGAATGAAATGTGATCAGCCCAATAAAGCTGAACTTACGGTATCTTTCCGTACACACATGTATCATTACCATGACATTGCCATGTGTTGTTCCTGGCATCTTTTCACAGTTGTAGTTAATACAATGCAAACATAAGTTAATTCATTAGCTTTTTTTTTTCTTACAAGAGTGTCTGGAGTTCTTGGAAGTTTCATTTGGAAACTCATCTTCCAAAGATGCTCAGTAGGAATCCCACGTGTCTCTAGTACCCTCATCCATTGACACAAGCCTATGCCCTGTGAAAATGTTCTAAAAAAGGGTACAGGATGGTGTATACACATATTTCAGTACTATCTGAGAGAGACAAAAAGTTCTTTAGGACTCTATTGGCTGTCCTCTGACGAATGCTGCTGTTGTGCATTCTGTTTATTGCTCAGCAAATGTTTGATTTTTAATAACTGTATGTCAGTACTCATTGAACGAAAAATGTCAGAACAATTGCATGAACTATGGTCAGTGTCCAAATAGCATTTGGCAAGCATCTCTGTATTATAGTATTTTGCCCACAATTGGGTTTGCTGATCAAACTACCAGCTATTTATTTATTAGTGGTGGAAGTAGGATGAAATTCTATTTAGGAGTTATGGAATATTTTTGACTTATTGAACTGCACAATCACAACAGCAGCATCAACTAACGTCTGCGTTTGATTTTCATTGTTGTTCTTGGCTTATCTTTGCAAGCCTAATGCAGCAACAAAGTTGAACTATTCATTGTTCTGTATGCTTATGTCCAGGCATGCTAAAGCACACAAATGAATGCCTTCCAGGACTGGGGTTTTCCCCTCTTGCGAGCAGAGTGAGCTGACAAAGACTGTTATAGATTTTGCCTAACTTACTTAGACATAAATATTCCTGAGAAAGAACATTGGCTTGCAAAATGGAAATATAGCCCACATCTCACCGACAGAGCATATAATTGCAGAATCCACTCATAGGGGACAAGTTCCCCTCTAATATGTAGATATTGACCTGATTTCCATGTTATCATAAGGCTAAAACTAATCATTATTTACGATCTCAAATAAAATTGAGTCTAAACTGGCTGTAGATACGTATTAAGGTGTTTCTGAGAATCCTTATCTAGAATAAAAGTGAGAGTAGTTTCCAATAATGGAAAATTGAAATGAAACTCTGAAATACAAAGCTATTGGTGGCTTTGTCTTTGATATGTCCTTAAAACTTCTTATTACGGACATATGGTATAGGACAGAATTTGACTTGCATAGAAGAGAGTATATGTGTAATTTTGTATGAGATATTTTTGTCTTTTCTTTTTTTTTTCCCATGGTGTTTTTTGAAATCTCATCTGAAGTTAATGAATAACCATATAAAAATAACAATAAAATAATAAAATAATAAATCCAACTAACCTAATACAGCTATTAGGTTGTTTTGAATAGAGTGCCCTAGAGTGCCATGAGCTGGGAAAGATTTTAAAGAGATTATGTGCTGAAGATAAGAATCCCTATCTGACAGATCCCTCTGGAGGTCAGGCAAGGAAAACAAACAAGAAGTCATGTGGCCAAAGATGATCCCCTAACAAACAATTAAAGGATTTATGGGTCAGAAAAGGAGGACAGAAGGGAGGTAAAACTGGAAAGGTTCTGATGATTGAGGTCCTGATAGAAACAAGTATCGTATCCTTTCATATTGCTGATGTCCCAGCTCTTCAGCTGTTGAAATGCCATGTATTTTTTTAAAAGACATTTGTACCCTGGTCTGGTTGAACATTTGCCAGTGGTTCCCTCTGTGTGGCACACTTATGGCTGATGTGCTGTAACTGTTTCATGCACTGTGTCAGCGATGTCCATCCCTCGCTCAAGCTACTGCAGAGGTGGAGAAGCACCATATGTACCTGCCTTCCTCTTACCTCTCTGTGAGATCTGGCTGGCCACAGGATAGTCCAGCTGTATATGAGCAGCAGCCCTCATGCTTCCCCAAATAGTGGGCAGGCTATATGTGCGATACTTGTCTCCACACATGCTCAAGTGGCTTCTGGAAAGATGGTACCTGACAGGTGCCGGGTATGGACAGGGACCAATGAGTTTTCTGATGGCAACATCCAATTCTGTCTGATTTCTATTTCCAGAAGCCTTGGGGGTCTTGCTTCGTGTATGGCCAACAAATGCTCTGAATTGTGCTGCAGAAATGATCCCTCTGGTACCCAGGGTGTATTGCACGTGGCTCAGCCTGAGAGCAGAGGAACTGAGTGGCTTCACTCCATATCAGATGCTAAGTCACATATGAAGTCCGGTACACTCTGAGGTAATTATTGTGGACACTGCAACATCTTTTTTCAAAAAGTTCCAAGCTAATGTTAGTGCTCTGGCCACTCTCATGAAGATGGAACTGCCTCAGGGAGAAAAATGTCATTGAAAGGAAGAATATCAGCCTTACAGTTTCGAGGAGAGGCTGTAGATATGTGACAGAGTGACTAAGGTTTGCTCAAATGGGACAGATTTGTATAGTACAGGAAGAAACAACATTTGCTACTGAAATCTTGGGCTTATAGGAAAACAACTTTACAGTCTCCAGCTCTTGAGATTGTAACAAATGTGAATTCTGC
Source organism: Eurystomus gularis (assembly GCA_013400335.1). Classification (NCBI taxonomy): domain Eukaryota; kingdom Metazoa; phylum Chordata; class Aves; order Coraciiformes; family Coraciidae; genus Eurystomus; species Eurystomus gularis. Next base: position 42,621 of record VZZY01025340.1, on the reverse strand, counting down.
CTGAAGACCTCAAATTCATGTAAATTATTGCTAAATTAATTCTGTGAACAACCCCAGCTGAAGTTAGGAGGCTGGAGAGAATGAAATTCTTTTCTTTTTTTTCACTATACTGTGAAAGTATACTTGCTAAATAAGAACTCTTGAAGTAAGATGGTTTCCACAGAATAGATTAGCAGTGTTCTGGCTTGAAGGTTGGAGCTTTCTGGCTGAAACAGAAAATTTACAGCAGAGGAATTTCCAAACAGAAACGAAATAAAACAAAACAAAAACAGATAAGAAAAGAAAGAATACAACTAGTTTGAAGTGAAGTGATACATCAAAGGTGTATTTACTATGTGGGTAATCTATATGTTTTCATAATGTTTTCTATTTTTCTGACTATTTTTTTCTTCGTGACTTTTTTTTTTTTAGTTTCTATTTAGAGTCTTTTTCCCCCACACTGCAATGCCTTGGTCAGCTGTCCTTCATGTAGGTGATGCTTTGGCCACCATTCCTAGCACTGCTGAGAGCATTTTAGCTTTCCTGGTAAATGCACAGGATTTTTGTCTAAACCAAAAGTATCACTGGCTCTTCAGGGTATAACAACTCATGAACCACAGAGGATATTGATGAATACCATCAGAAACAGAGAATGTCAGTTGTTTGTGTTTTTTTTTTTTCTACTCAGAATGGTGTTCAGAACCACTGGACTACTTACTTATTTGCCTTTTTTTAGCCACACTTCATTTCATTTTCATTTGTCATCATGCTGAGATCTGTTTTGGTTCCTTAATGTCAAGCTAAACCAGATCCTATCAAAGGTAATTTTTTGTGCAAATAAATCACACAGGAAAACTAAAGCATTATTTCTGCTGCTATAGAAGTAAGACTGTTTGGGGGTTTTTTAGATACTCTTACACCCAAGATGTTATTCATAGTGGGAAATAAGACTTTTTTTATTAGGGGACCGGAGCATCTCTCTTATGAGGAAAGACTGAGAGACCTGGGTCTGTTTAGCCTGGAAAAGACTGAGAGGGGGTATTATAAACACTTATAAATATCTACAAGGCAGGTGTCAAGAGGATGGGGCCAGTCTCTTCACTAATGCCCAGTGATAGGACAAGGGGCAATGGGCACAAATGAGACCACAGGAACTTCCACCTAAACATAAGGAGAAACTTTACTGTGAGGGTGACGGAGCACTGGAACAAGCTGCCCAGAGAGGTTGTGGAGTCTCCTTCTCTGGAGATATTCAAAACCAGACTGGATATGTTCCTGTGCAACCTGCCCTAGGTGAACCTGCTTTGGCAGAGTGGTTGGATGAGATGATCTCCAGAGGTCCCTTCCAGCCTCTACTATTCTGTGATTCTATGATTCTAACCATAATCCCCAAATCAACTCTGTTAGTACTAGTGAACCACTTAAACTAAATTTAAATTATTTCGGAAGCTACCATAGGTTTTCAGAACTGTTATCATTGTTACATGCTAATTATATGTAGTATGTTACCAGTTTTGCTAAACTTAATTTGTCTCTTCATTGTGTCCCTTCTTCAAAGCCTCTGCTAATGCAAGTATTGTTAATCTACATTTCTAACTCATCCAGTAAGACAGGTACATCTCAGTGAATTTCAGTGGAGAGAATAATGGATCTCTGTAGAAAGGAGGTGGGTATAAACCCTGGGTGGTTGCCCACTCAGGATTTAGAGCTCTTTTTGCATGACTGTCTTGATTATCAGTCCTGGAAATGAAAGTGGTCTGTTTACACCGTTGATTGCAAACACCCCATGTAGCTGTGAATAGTAAGTGGAAAAACAGGTCTAAATGTAACTCCATTCTGTCACAGTTGGACTCTTTCTGTTCTTGAGTTAACTTCTTGCCTGGGAAAAATCTCCAAGGTAGACACAATCAAAGGAAAAACAAGAATGTCTTAAATGCATTCCTGTGTCATTATTGAAGGATCTTATTGACCTGACAATTAGAGCATTCGTCATATAGCTTTGTGCCTGAGTTCTTATGCAGAGGAGGTGAGGGTGTCTCTGCCCTGGGAAGTTTCACCAGTGCAATTCACTGGAGCAGCTCCACGTAGCCTGCATAGACACATCTTACAAAACTTTGCTAATTAGTCTAGGCTTCATAACACAGTTCCTAGTGTGCTATAATTAGAAGGACTCCTGGACAATAGGTATGTGATGTAAAACACTGAGTCAGGTCCTCAAGCATGGAAAACTATGCACAGCCTGGAAACATAAGAAGAAAAGAAAGAGTACTACAAGGAAAATGTATTTGTATTCTGAAAGCACAGTCGGGATGCAGTAATGCAGAATACATCAGAAAATGACCATGCAGAAGGAAAACATCAGTCAAGGAAAAAGGAAGTAAGCAGATTGCCATGACGGAACCAGAAGAGACAGCTCTTTCAAAGGCTGTATGGAATATGTTTGTGAAAGAGCAGGAAGCATAAAAATGCAATGCCATTGAAAAGAGCTTAGGTGACAATTGAAGAGACAGTGACAGGACAGATATGAGACTGAAAGTACCTGTAGACTGAAAGAAAAAAAAAAGGTATTAAAGGAAAGAATAGAACTTGTGACTCAGCTGTTGCATAAACTCTTTGCCTAACCTCACAGATGCTGGAGAGATGATGAAACCACTTTATGTTAGGCTTTTTTTTGGAATATGAAAAAGAGGATTTGTCTCATGTAAGGTACTTCAGCAGGTGAAATACTCCAGTGCTGATCCCTGGTTGCTGAAATGACTCATTTGAACCATAGGCTGCTTCACATAATTAGAGGTAACTGAGACTGTTCTAATCTGTGACCAGGGAGTATTCAGCCAGTTTATTGCTTCCTTTCCTGGAGAAGAGAAGCTTCTCTGAAGCTGCTCTACATACAGTTCTTGTTTGCCATAGTTATGTTCCTTAGTGAGAACAAATGCTCCCTGAAAGAGAAAAAATGGAGCTACTGTTTAGGGAAATTCGGTTAAGGCAGAAAACAGAAATTCCTTTTCATCTGATCGTTCAGACACCAGAAAGGTCTTCATGGTACAACAGGTGGAACCAATTTCCAAAATGCTTTTGAAATTACTTACCATATGGCAAAATGTTACTGGTGTCACAGTACTTCATTAGAAACTTTGACAAATGCATCTGTTAAAACAATTTCATGTTATACACACACATGTACACATATATGAGAATGACAAACAGCATTTTATATGGAACAGTAAAAGGAGGAAATAAAAGTCAACCATGAAAGATAGGAATTTTGTGCTTTCTGGCTGCAGGGTATTGAGGAGAGGATGTAACAAAGTACACTGCTAAAACTCCTTATAATCTAGAAGTTTCAGTAGCTAGAGTTTGGAAAAGATTGATTGGTTCATGCTGCTATTAAGGCAGAATTGATAATGTATCTTTGCCTGTATCAAGATTCATTCTCTGATGATTATGCTAGCACATCCATACAAATCATGTCATGGGTGTCTTCAAATAAGGGAGGAACTGTGCTCTAAGAAATGTTGTGGCTGGAGACAATAAGCACATACACTAAATGAAAGGGCTTCATTCCTGCCTGTCTGACATTCATTCAGCCAGAAAGAAAATGGGGGAAAAAAACATGTGGAGAGGATGTAATTTTTCTATTTCTCTGTAATAAGAAACTGTTCTCATCAGTTTGTGAAATACATTGCCGGCATTCTCTAAGTTAAAGACTGTCATTTCCACCATCTGCCTATGAAGAAAACAGAAAATTGGACTTCTCAGTGAAAGAGGAAAGAGCCTTCCACTGCCATTTCAGGGTATCTGCATGAGAAGTGTCCTTTACTCTAACAACAGACATTAAAAATGTATTACTTAAATTCCTGTTGAACTGTGCTGTCTGCAGATACAGGTACAAGCTGAGTGATAGCTCTGCCAGTTAGAGGAGCACCCCGGAAAAGTAGGTGAGATGACCAGGAATATGCCATCCAATTTGCAATTGTATAAGTCAACAAAAAGTATCCTCACCCAAAGTGAGGATGGTGGTTTCTAATGCAGGAATGGCTTAAGTTTTCACATCGCCCCTGTGAACACAGGCAGTGTAGCCTTGTGGAACTATAAACCTACAGCTGAATCTCAGACACTAAAATAGGTGGTACAGATAGAAAAAAAAAAGAATCAGCTGCCCTAACACGGTCAGAATTGCGTCTGTTTGCTTTGTTTGGTGTTTGCTTTGGTAGTTAAATCACAGTTCTTAGTATTAAAACATACCTGTTCAGGCAGCTATTAATATTATCTGAGATTTAGAAGCATTTACATTTAAAAATGGAATTGCAGAAGATGTATAAACAGGAATGATGTTTTAAAGAAATTAAACAAAGGCCTTAATTGCAAATCCAGTCATATGGCTGAAATATGGAATAAATCTTTGTTAAATAAAGTCTCAGTGACGTGAAGAAGTAATAATCTGACATTTTATTGCATGAATTAGGTGTTTCTTTCTATCTACTAAATACTTGCCTCATGATCAGTTCCTGTCACATTTAGAACTGTAAGTTTCACCAGAAAAATTGAATGTGTCCAACGAGATGCATTGCTTACTATGTATCTAGGATGACAGCACCTGGGACTAATGTGGACTGTGGTCCTAACACAGACTGTGTCCATATCATGTTAGGTTCCTTTCAGTAATGTCATGGTAATAAAAAATTACAATAAACATTTGTAATTCTAAATGAGTCTGAGAACAGTCTTGGTTTCTTTTTTCAGTCAAGCATTCTTCCATAGCAAACCACAATAAGAAAGATTATCTCACCCACTGTAAGTGAAATTGTCCAAGTTTTTTTTAACTTTTATAATCTAGATAAAAACAGAATCCTGTTCAGTTCTGTTCCTCTCTTTCCTTACAAATTCCGGAATAATATGAAAATGACTTGGGTTCCAATTTTGTTACAATCCCCAAATTAAAACCATGCTCATTTTTGTAAACTTAGCCAGAATTTTTAAGGAAGTTTGGGTGAAGTGTAGAGCTTGCATTACATTTAGAAAAAAATTTGGCTGATTGATTGCATTGACATTACAGAATGATGATTTTACAGCACAATGACAGCTTGGCAGATACCACAATTCTTTTTATATCAATCAATATTTATATTATGTTTTTATGAGACTTCTCATCAGTTGTATTTTCCCAGTGATGTTGTATATGTTAGAGAATCCTGTAGGTCTTATTTAAGATGATGTTATGGTTGGCAGCAAAATGCAAGTCCAAAGATCTGCTGAAGCAAATGACACAAATGATGAGGGTCATAAGGCAAAAAGACACTAAGAACCTGAACAGTTTATCCCATGCCCATAAACTTTCTTGACCTTAATCCTTAAAGAATTACTTGCAACAATTCTTTAGTTTGTAGTTCAGGAAGCTCATGCAAAATTAAGAAGAAGGAGCAGAAGGAGGATCATCCTAGGTAACCTTTATGTACAGTAACAACCAAAATAGCTCAAATATTAATAACTACTCAGAATAAATATTTGAAAAACTGCTGTGAAATGTCTGGCTTTCAAGAAAAAAGTTAGCCAACCATATACAATTTCTAATGTGAAAAACATGGAATTAGACAAAGAAGTTAATCTGATTTCTTTTCTCAGCTCTAACTGTAATGCAATATCAAAAGAACAGTATGATGTTCATTTCACTTTGGGGTTGAGTAATATACCTTGGATTCTACATAGTTAAAGATTAAATGTGAGTCAAAAACTTTTGTCTGAATTTATTGAATAAATAACTGGAATTGTAGAGATTATTCATTGTGTTTATCAAGGTTTTCACTTGTTAGAAAGCAAATCCCTTCAAAATAGTTAAGATTATTTCTTGCTCTTTTTGTAATAGCACATTCTAGATCTTAAATTTCACCTTTATAAGAGGATATTTTCAAATTTTTTTAGGCTATTAAACAAATGCTGTCTCAGCCAGAAACATGAACTACCACAGTGCTGACTTTTGACTACAGAGGAACAGGAACAAGAACCTCAGAGTCGTCTGCCTAAGTGGCCTGATTCTTCTCACAGTTACTGGTGTATATCTGCTGAATTTTCCAATTCAGAACCTCATCTTGCATAACCGAATTCAAAGAGAGATTTGCCACTAACTTCTGAGAGATGTGTTGATGTCTTTAAAGAAAAGTAAATCCCAAATTGTTATCTTTCTGTGCTGAGCTAGCCAGGACTGGAAGCTGAAATTGCAGCTTCAGTGGAGTCACATTTCCAGTTCTGTAAGAAGAGAAAAAGATAGCCAGGAAAATGAAAGCAGATAATTACTGATCTCTACATTTCAAGCCATCAGAAAAAAAAAAAAGGGAATCTTTATAATTAATGAGTTATCTTTGTGTGTAATAATGACGCACATGAACAAACATCTTTTTACATGCTCTGCATTTCACTTCTGAGCAGGTAGAATTGGATCCCCTGGCCCTCACTCCCCCAGGATAGCTGTAAATATATTCTGTCAACATTATGGCAATACTTTGGGTATTTTGGAACATTTGCCTTTACTGTCAAGCCTGTTTGTTGAATTTACACTGTGTAGTATCAGCACAGATGCTTTGTCCCAGCAGCCTTTGAAGAGAAATGTTAATGAGGCTTGCGTATGGGCATGAACAACAGGATCAGTGCTCTAGGAAATACAGGGAAGCATGAAACTGCCTGAGAACTAGGCGTAAAATGAGAGTTAATGACTGAGAAGTGACAAGTGCTTGTTGCTTACTGAATACATAGCTCTGGAGTATTTCACAATGCAATTTAATTGAACAAAAGCCTACTAGAAAAAAAGGAAAATGTACTAATTTCTGATACCAATATGGATACAGACTTCCCTGTGAATATACCTGTATGTTTGTGCTTGCTTATTTTATCTGCAAAGGCATATTCAAGACTCTGCTTTCTCAGTAGGATGAGCTATATGTTGCAATATGTCCTAGGAAAGGTAAACTATGAATGGTACTTGAAAGATGAATTGTACTTTCAGGTAAAGTTCTGAGCTTGGATGGAACTTTCAGATGGGAGGTCAATATAGCTAATAATAAATCTAAAATACTATCTTCTAGTCTAGTCACTAATTCCTAGCACCCTACAGATTTTAATTCTGTTGAAACCAAGCTAAGGTGTCACAGTGCTGTAAGGCAATAACCTAACATAGCTACGTTTGCAATAGAGACGTGTCCTTCCTGGCCAACTAGAAATAATTCATGACTTCTGCACACAGTGTTAGGAAATCCAAAGTTCGACTATAAACTTAATAGAGTAAGAAGCCCGGCACATAAAGGTGAAAGGTTCTGACCATTTTTTTTTGGTTAAGTGACTGAGAAGTTCTCTTTGATTGAGTCAGTTGAACTCTTCTAAAATAGTAAATGGGCAATTGTGATCTTTGTTGTAGGTTTTACATTAAAATTTAATAAAGGGAAATAAAATCACCTAGTAGTAGTGCACTTCTGTTTTACTTTATACCATATATCACACAGAGAACACCTACAGTGAAAGAAAGTAAAGGCTGCAAAATTAACTACAGAAAAAAAGGAAATTAAGATTACCTGTATTTGAAGTTATTCTTCCCTTGTGCATTTTAATTATTCTGCAGTCTAATTACATGATCATATATTAATTTTTTTCTCTAGACTCCAGACTCGGTCGTGCACAGAATAGATGGTGCTTGCTGCCTAAGGATGTTTCAACATCTAGTTCAGTGTGCAACTCCAGGCCTCCCATAGATTCAAACCACATTCTGAAAACAAATTTTTTTCATTTCCACATGGCCTTTTGTACTTAGATTATAATATCTAAGTGCCTAGCCAGTATTAATTAAACTAGTTCCTAACACTTTTGTGAGCTAAATGGCCTTATGGCTTCCTATTTACAAAGGGAAAGTGAGCCACAGCAACTTCTGCCTGTAGCAAGTAGTGTAGAAAATGCCAGCCAAAATGGTTAAAATCTGGTGATGTCATGAGCTGCTGATTAGATCATCTAGTGATAGAAAGCATCTACACAATCTGGAAGTGAAATTTTGCCCTGTACTCTCTCTAATATTTTCCAACATTTTTTTAATAGTTACTCCCAGCATTCTAGGGCATATCACTAGTAACAACACTTTAGCCCAGCATTTCAAGAATAATTATATAGTCCCTTCTTATAAAGTACTGGAGTAATAGGATCACTGCCTAAAGCTGCTATAGCTTGTTTATTTGTGAGCTGTGATCTTACAAACTGAACAGGGTCATCTTAGGCAAATGCTTCAGAGTAACTTCAGGAGAGGTTTCCAAGCAAATTTTAGATGCCAACAGCAAATTGTAGGAGCACGCTCATTCTTCAGCAAATACTGCATAAAGCTATACTTTCAATATGCTATGTATTTCTATCTTGCTGTGAATTTTCCAAGAGAGGAAATGATCATATAATGACTTTCATATTGGGCTTGTGGTGCTATCTCTATACAGACTACAAAGACCCCAAATTACTGTGCCACAAGCCATGCCATACACTACTACAACCAAAATAAATGAAAAATTTATTCAGGAAACTGTCATACTTTGCCAAATAGAAAGCCATTTTCCTGTATACTTAAGAGTGGGCTAATGTATATGTGGAAAAGACACACTGCTGCATACTAGAGTGGACAGAGAAAACTTGGTCATCATAAGGATTTTTTTCAGAAGCAGAATATATTTAAAACAATTCAAAATAAAGTGAGTGAATAGACAGAAGTGAGTATGGGTATAAGAGCTGGTACAAGAAGTTAGGAGTTAGTTGTATTCTGGCTGTGGCATTCACTCTTTTGGTATCAGTTACTCTTACCTTTGCATTTCCGTCGCCTAGATGAGGATAATTGCACAGGGCTTCTGTGAAACTTAATATAAGGAAAATGCTTTGAAATAACAGGGAAAGGTATTTCATAAACAACACAAATACTAAAAACTGTAAGACACTATTGATGGTGGCATACTCATTCTCAGGGTAAGAATTATGAGTTTGTTCCTTTTCCTCATATTGTTTATATTTCTCACAATATGCATGAGACATATATTTTATCCACGGAGGATCTTCAATTTTTATTTATTCTAAGGCATTTTATTTCTTTGTTTTAAAGGAATGTTGCATTTATTTATCTGCATTTGATTTTCTTATTCTATTCAGGTGCCTAAAGCCTTCGGTAATTGAAGCTGTAGTGTAAAATTTACAGTGTTATTTGTAAAGTAGCTCACTAGAAAGTAAACCAAAACCATCTAGTATTCTCTGCCTTGAATCTAGAGCAAACAAAATTTAGTTTTCCTGACTGTTAAACTTATATCTACCTCCTAGGGTCTTACTGTAAATCTCACACACCTTATTAATGACACTGGCCTGAATTAGTAGGATAAAGACAGTCATAAAGCTTATCTCCTGCTCCACAGTTGCTAAGTTGTCAAATCAGGGCACTTAGGTTAAGATTAATTCCACTAAAGCGCCTGCTTCCGTTAATTCCCAGAAACATTCTGCAGTAGGATATATCAGACCAAATACCACAAATAGTTGTAGCCAAATATGATTTTAAGGTAAAACATATGTGCTGCTCAGTTTATGGCTGGTTTTATTTGCACCAGGCTAGAAGAACAAGAAATTAATGTCCCTGACTCCTCTCCCAAATGTCTAGGTGTTGCAGTTGTGTCATTTAAAGCATATATACACTTACAAGCCTGCAAGAGTCATGATTAGCTGCCTACACCAGGAAAACTGCAATTCCTACAACGGCCTCAAGACACAGATGGTCTTCTGATGATGCACTAAAATAAAAGTATTTGAGAATTATAAGATGAAAATTAAAGATGTCTAAACTGCCCCTTCAGTCCTCTCCCAAGAAAGATGAACCTATGCCTCTGAGTTTTAGACTAAAATTACTTCTCCTCTTTGACAATGTACATTCAACTCAGAAAATTTCAATGGATGGCTTTAAACTGCCCTTATCAAGAAACATACAAAAATCTTTCTAAGATGAGATGTAATCCAGTCAACAAAGGTTGGAGCATGGAGTTAGGGAAGCTCATTTCAGGCAACTACTGTTGTTATGCATTTACTGTGCATAATTTAGCTACTCAAAGAGTGTTATGAGCTGAGCAGGACACACTCTGATACTTAAGTCTTTGGATCAGTCTGAATGTGAGTCAAAGCTTGGTGCTTAGAACATTAAAGCAATGTACTCCACAACATATAGCAAACTATAAGGAGTTGTGTGCATTTTAAGTTTTATTTCAGTCCTATGTTAACTCAGAAATTCCTAGACAGTCATTTTTGCTGATTATTTCATTACTGTACGATAGACTAAAAGTATGATCAAAGTGCTGAATATCTAGTCCCAGAGGGAGATTTGATAATGCAGATGTCAATGACCTGGCAGAATGTATATGCCAATGGTTTCCAATAATGGATCAGGGCTCAGGTTTTCTGTATGTTCCAAGGATCTCTGTATCTTATGGCACAGTGAGACAGTCTGTCGCTTTCTTGATCTGTATAGGTCTGATCGCAAATGTGCAGCTTTTATTTAGAAACTGAACAGTTCTAATTGCTGTGACAATGGAACACCCAAAATACAACATTTCAAGAGCAGCTCTGTTTTAAAAAAAAGAAAAACAACAAAACAATAATGCAAAAAACCCCCTACGTGCTCCGAAGTTCTCTATCAATCAGAAAACAAGATGTCCTTGCCTAGAAAAACCCAGATGACAGTTTAAATGGTCAGCTGTTTAAAATTTTTGATTCATAAACTATTTGATATGCTATAATTCATGACTACTAAACTTGAATCGATTACATACAATACAAAGGTATCAAAACCGTATCTGTTTCAAAATATACCATTTTCCAACAGCTCCTGTATTCCATTTAAGGATTATAAGATTTATATAAATGCAGTTGGGTTTCTGGTCTTCCAAGTGATTATGTTTTGCATGACTTGTTGTACCTGAACTGATTTCTCACAGGTACACTTATTTGCAGCTTTTCAAAGAAGCTTTCAGACTACTAAATCCCATTTTTCTAGTACTCCAAGGGAGTAGACTTCTGTAGGTGTTCTTTTATTGAATTTGCCTGTTATGATACAAAAGTATCACAGAAGAAGAATCGTTATATATCAGAAAATCTAGAAACAGTGACCTTTCCCTGTCACTTTCGTATGAAAACTGAAGTCTGTGACTGAAGACATCTCTTTAATCAGCTGAACAGAAAAAGATGAGATATGAACAAGTGGAAAATAAGAAAGACCAGAATGGATATCAAGAAAGCAGGGATATACACCCAGAAGGCATTGCTGCAAACACGACTGAATGCAGAACTAATGTGGGCTGTTAGCAGATTTGCAAAATGTGTGTGCAAATCCTATTTTTGGATTAAATGACTCGTTAACTACACACAAGCCAACTAACTCTCTGAGTACAACAGAAATAACTTAAATGCAAACATGTCCTTCAAAGAATGTTGTAGATATGGAGGGTTTTTTTTGGTTTTTTTTTCTATTTTTTAAACATACAAATGACCTGTTAGTGGAACAGGCACAACACATAGGCAGTTGCAGTTGCGTTGGGAGGCTGTTGACAGGAGGTGGTAGACATGTCCTTTGCCTGTGCCCCTATGTAGCCAGGTCAGGCTTGCTGCCAGCCAGCTCAGTGAGTGCTACAGGAGTTCAGAATTTAAACTATCATCATCTTCCTCCACCAGAAACTAAAGAATGAGGGCGCATTGCCCAAATAATATTAGTCAGGAGAAGACAACTCTCTCCAACCAGATAGGCTTAGTGCTCTCTCTGAGGTACTAGCCTCCTGTCCTTCACCTAAGGAGATTTTCCCTGTGTCAAACTTTTTCCCTTTCTATGTTGAACTAGAAATTACATAAGAAGATGGGAGAAGATGCAACTATAGAGTTTAAATGTCTTCCTCAAGGTTCCTCTCTAGTAGACCCCCAGACTTATAGCTGGCTAGGGATTAGAAGTTAAGGTGCTTACAATAGTGCTATAATTACTTTCTGATACAAATGTAATCTATTCACTACTATAACTACAGAAAAGCCACTTGTGCTTACCTGCATCAGTTCTCATGTTTACCTTGCCTTCTTTGAACTCTGCAGCACTTAGTAACTCCTTCTCTGTAACCCTGCAGGGCTCTATTAGTTGTAGAGTGAGAATTATTCACTGCGATATGGATAAAACTGGAACGCTGAGGATTCAGCATTGAGGAAACTGAGATGCTGAGGGCTTGTGTTACCTACTGAATGCAAATAAGTCCAACATCTCTTGCAGTAAGAAAACATGAAACTCTGCCTAATCCTATTTCTTTTTTTCTGCTTGATGACACTAACCATCATAGTGTAATGGAGGGCTGCTGGAGTGTTTGGGAAGGTCCTGGAATGGAGCTGTGTCTAGGGTTAAGATTTCTAAGAGCAGCTTTTGAGAAGGTAAAGCAGAGAATGCTAAGTACGGCAGCACTAAATACCTTTACTGTTTAGTTATAGGCCCTGTAAATACCCATGGGCTATGAAATAAGATGGGGGTTAAAACTGGTGTCAGGAGTTAGGACTCTGTCATCTATAGACTGTGCTTAGTATTAAACATCAGATAAACAAGATTTGGGAGGAAGCCATTGCTGGCAGATACTTCCTTATACTTTGCTGTAGAAGAGGATAATGTTTTCTGATACGGTATTAGGAATAAAGGTAAGGATGAGGTACAGATGAAAGTAACTAGAATTTACAAAACCTGCTCCAAAGCATCTATAAGCTATCTTAATGTTACCAACTCTTTTAATTGTGCGTGCTTTATGTTAGCTCATCATTCCATCTGCTGTTGTAATCCTGACTTGAACCCTGCTCTTTCCATCATAACTCAGCCCTTCTGATGACTGTGTTGAATCACCACATACAGAATCCTCTACACTTCCAGCAACCAAAACAGCGCAGTATTTTTTCCTGTGGATTTGTATTGAACCATTAAATAGTATCCTTAGTCAACCATTTGCCAGGTTATATTGGAAATTTCCAACAAAAATAAATATTATTTCTTGCCAGTGTTACCACCTCCACATCCCTAATCATGTTTTTAGAATGAAGAGGAAGCCGTTTGTTCCTTCAAAAGGATTCACAGACTGTTTTTATAAAAGTACAGGTGATGTGTTGTTGGTAAAATTTTAATAATTACAGTCTGCCTCTCTGATATATCCTGCTGCAGCTCTTCACTCAGAGTGAGGTGTTTTCTATCAAAGATCACAAGGATGTTCTATTTTGCAGCGAATGATACAATCTGAATCACTATTCTGATTTGTGACAAAACAACCCATGTGTATTGAAGATTTATGTAGGAACACTACCATTTCAATTACCTGTTGGATTTGTGAATTTAAGTAAAGTTTTAAGACTCCATCAGCTTGACCAGCAATATGCTTTATCCTTTAGCTATTGTTTTGTCATTGATTCTTGACTGTATAATCAATCAATCAAGCTTCTCATGTATTAGAACATTTCCTAGCCTGTGATAGAACGTGAGAATAACACAGCAAACGAGAAATGCATAGATGCTGCCATTACATTTTCAGGCTAAAGCTATTAGAAGACAGAAGCATTAATTACTGGAAAATATGTTTTGGATAAAATAGAACAATTAGAAAAAAAATAAATAGGATTAGGCAGAGTTTCATATGTTTCCTGTACAGAAGTTAAAGTTTTCAGACAGAGTTTACTCTGCCAAAACCATGGTTAGTAATTCTGTGCTTTGCAAAATATTATGACCAGCAGAATTCAGGAGCAGAACTTAGCATTGGTTCTCAAAAGGCTACTATGTTTAAGATAAATCACACATGCACATTTGCTAACTGGAATTTGAAGTTGCCCAAGTAACACTCAGACACAATACTGCACGTTACACATCTTTTTAAAGCATTTTTGCTTTTCTGAAGACCAAAGAATCAACTATGCGAAATTCAAACATGGGAAGAATCAAAGCACTTAGAGATATTTGAACACTCATGAGAACACACTTTCAAGAGAGTTCTGTGTATTTGTTATTACTGATGTGGCCTGCAATCAGAACATCAGTCAAGGACTCATTCTGTCACAACATTTACTGTCAAAAAGATAATGCTTACCTATAGCTAACAGCTAGAGAGATAGCAATGGCATGTATAAATGACTTACCCGGGAAGTGAGTGGAGTACCTTACATTTTTTTTTACTTTGCACTATTGTGCAAAGTAAAAACATCAGCAGTTTAAATAGAGTTCTAAACGTATGCTAAAAATACCAACCAGGTGCTGCAAAACAAAACTGCAGTTTTATTCATTGCCCTGCCCCTGCTAGTCCTTGACTCAGCTGTATAACACATTCATATTGGGTTTTTTGCTATTCTAACATTCTTTGTATTTAGTTCCCTAGTTTCAGGATCTTCTGAAAAGAAAAAAAAGTCCTTCCCTGAAATGTGCCTTTTTAGTTCTTTATAGGGAACACCTGGTCACTTCCCAGTGGGATCCAATAACAGGGCAGGCAGTTATCAGGCTCCTAGCTTCCTCACCTTTAGAGGACTTCTCCTGTAACAAATATAGAAGAGTCTCATTTAAAGAAATAAGACTCTTATTTTTAGCCTTAGAAACTGGGTAGTTAAGGACATGCTGAATCATACCATTCCAACATGGTTCAAAATAGCACCACACTGTACATTTACACACTCACAATCTTGGAATTTTGAAAAGGAAAATGGAAAATTTGGTATTTTCTATGTACTACCTTTCACCCTCCCTTGGAGGTTGAAGAACCATCGCTCATTATTCCCTGACATGACCTCCCACCTCTATGCTTAAAACATTGCAGCTGCCAAAAATTGAAGGTGGCTGAAGTGATGGGCAGAGGAAAGGGGAAATTATTTGATATTCACAGCTCTCAAAGAACTAGAGATCAGACTAGAGTGAAATCTGTGGGTCGAGAGAAAAGATGCAGTATTATGTGTTTCTGGGCAGCTAAATAATGGTCTGAAGGCAATTGCTGCATTGCACGCTTATTGTTGCAGTCACGGACTTCTTAATATTTAAACTGTGGTTTGCAATTAGAATATCTACAGAAATATATTCTATTTTATTGTAATGACAAACATCAGTTACAAGAGAAGCATCAGGGTTGTGGGTATGGTGTGGTGTGTGTCAGTTACTCCCTCTGGTAGCCCTGAAAGGGTCTCACACACTTCTGCTCCTGAAGAATTTATGAATTTGACCATAGCAAGATGGAGCACACATTCTTCATCCTACATCACTGCAAGGAGGAGGACATTCAGAAAGACAAAGTACTACCACAGTAATACTGCGGTCCTTGTGCTAGGCTGCCGGCAGCACTGTGGTTGTCAGCAGAGCCAACAGTGGAACTGAACAGGCACATTAAAAAGGATGCATAAGGAAGCTTTAAAAAGCTAACAACTGGATATAGTTACTAGAAAAAATTCACCGCTGTGACAGACATCTGGACTGATTTCCTGCCAAAAGCTACCTATTAAGCAACAAGACTTAGCAATTCTGTTGCTCAACTGGATGTCGAGGGATGTCAAATAATCACACAGTCCCATTTGTCAGCTGGAGGAAGATCACGGCACTGGCTCTGCATGTGTCAGGCAGCACCTCGCTCACCTGGTGGCGAGGGGCTCGCTGAAGGTCACAACCTTGCTCTCTGCTTCCTGCTACATCTGACTGTATAATCGCCTGCTGCCTGCTGCCTGCTGCTGCCAGGGAGGCTGGGGGTAACAGTCATGGCCAGGGCTGGAGGTTTCCCCAGCAGGCAGCAGAAGGATGCTCAATGCCCAAGGGTACTCCTCATATCAGTTTTGTACTTTCCCCTTGCCTTATTTTCCCTCCCATGGCAGCAGCAGTGCAACACCAGCTCCAGCTCCGGGCTCTGTCATGAAGCAAAATTTTAAAAACCTGAAGCTGGCTCTAGCAAGATGGTGAAGGGCTCAGAGGTGACCATAATAGCTGTAATAGAGAGCTACGGGAGAAAAAGAAAGCTTGTTCCATAATTTAAGACATTATTTTGTGTGCACTGAAATGGCAGTTTGCTTCAGAGTTTGCTGATGCCTGTCCTGTTTGAGCACACAGATTTTGAGATATTCACATAGCTCGCTAGGCATGCAAAACTAGAATCTGGTTTCAAAATATCCCTTTGGAAATAAAGTTGAATATATTTTTTACTAGTTTCTATATCATTAAAGTTTTTGAGAGGCAGTGGTACTAATTCTTTGTAGTTGACATAACTCTTACTTATGTACTAGAAGCAAGATGATAAGCTCAGCCATTTTCAGAGAACAAATAAGCTCGTATTTACACAGTTCTATAGAAACGTGATCAATACTGCAGATTTCCGTATGAAAAATCTGTTTATTAGCAAACAAAATAATGAAATCATTGCATAAACAAAACCAAAGTTTTTTTGTCTGAATTTTGTTTTGAATGGTGAATGAAAAAGAGGAGATGATTACATGATAGTCATTATATTGGCTTGGAGAGACCATTTCAGTCCTGATGGGTGCACAAGCGGCTAAAATTTATGTTTAGAGGAAAGTTATGTAACTGTGGAAAAGATATTACACGCTATGATATATAGGAGATTTCTCCTGTATTCCCCAACTTTTTAAAGTTTAAAGTCTGGCAATGACTTTATGAGCATAGCAGTAAATGATCCACAGAGAAATTGCATTTCTATCGGAAGGTACGGTCTTTCATGTACATAGCTGGAAGTCAAAGCTGTGCAGCAAACAGGAGGGATGCTTCCTGCTGGCATTTATTCCTTTGCTATTGAGTCCCATTAATCCTGGGAAGCAGGTTGCCATCCTTAGCATCTGCACAGCAAACACCTTACCAAGAAATGAGGTGATGGAAGAAACAGTAGAAACTAACATTAAAATATGCCCAAAACAAGAGGCAAGCAACAGGGGCGTGTGACATATTTCACAGTTTGAATGAACAGAATTTGTAGGGCTTTTTATGGGAAGTGTCACAAAGTACTTCAAGGCCTACAGCCATCCTGCAGTACTCTGATTCTCTTCTGCTCAAAATAAAAAAATGTTCTATTAAAGTGTAATTAATTTTTACCTATGTGATTTAGTTTCCTTGCATTAATAGCTCTTCTTGGGACTGATCTTCTGTTCCCCTTTTTCAGATGTTATTTGTGGGCTTGCACTTCCCTTTTTTGCCACATCTGTAGCCCACAGATTCCCCATTCCCTGAAAAGCCACTTTCTGCAGGACTGTGCTTTCCAGCCTTGTCTGCCCCAGTGTGACAATTCCTGACATTCACTTTCTTTATTTTCCTACTCCTGCCTTTGAGAGCTCTGTAAAAAGACCCAGCTCTGAGCACGGCTTGAAACTTCACTGTACATTTGCCCAACTGTTTAATCCATTCTCCAAGGCATTTTTGTTAGCGAAGAGAAACACCTGGGCTCTAAGATGAGGAAATGGTCACAATTTTCTTGACTTTCCTTGTTCTACAATCTATGATTTACTGCTCGAAGTCTTCAAACAATCTTTTCCCCTCATTTTCAGAATTGTGTATATGACTTAGTTTCCCCAAAAGGACTCTTCACCACCTCCACTTTTTCCTAGCCTTAGATGCTTACTATTCCTCACAAGGGTCTTGATCAACTTGCCTTGAATACAACAGGAATTTTTGTCACCTCAAATAAAAGTAAAAGTTTTAATAAATCCTGCATAGTCTAGTATATTCTTCAGAGAAATACGATAAGTAGGTCACCTTACCTACTCATCCCTTAAATAAGGACAAGGAATTTGGTCATTAGTGTCTTATTTAGACATATAAAATGTGGCCTAATTGCAAAATATTTATCATCCAGGTAGTTCCATTGCACATAAAATAAAAACCACTTGAAGCAAGAGCAGGAAAACACCAAGAGTATGTTTGGAACCTGTTTAACTGCTACTAAATACAACAGTAAAAAACCCAGCAAAATTGAAGAAGGTAGAGGAGCACAGACATCAGCATTTTATCTTTGTTATCAACTGGCAAAGGAGTTTTATCTGGTATTGCCAAGAACAGATCATTTTGAGGATGGCAAAGATGTGTTGTAATCATAGTGAGTTAAACTGAATGTATAGTTATGCATCCAGTAGGGATTTAAAAAAGAACGAACTAATGGGCTATAGAGATAATTCAGAAGGTAAAACCATTAGAGGGGAAAAGTTCAATTCAGTCTCTGAGCTGGTGTGACAGGAGTGGTGGAGTATGCTCACCATGAACAAAAATAAAAAACTTGTAAGTACATAAATGAGTCAAGAACCTCTTAAAACACATGCCCTACAGTATTTGCTTTCAGCACTTTTGACACATTTGTCCATCAGTATATGAATCAAAGTGATTAGCTTGAAATTATTTGCCTTGGACAGAAGGAAAACACAAAATAAAACCAGAGAGAGAAATATTTTCTTTGTAGCAACTTCCATTTCTTGCTATCAGAACACTGAATAAACTGGTTGCTGTACAAGCTGCCAGACTTATCAATATTGTTCCTGTGTTGAAATTTCTCCAATTGTCTGCCACATTTGACTGCATGCAAATAGTAATGCTCTCATGATGAGAAAGAGGAAAAAAACACAACTAGCATTTTGTATGCCAGGAATAAAGATCTTCAATGCTTGAGAAAAAACATGATAAAAAGCTGCTAAGGAAACGTCTTCCTTTAATGAAAGTGTTACTAGATACTGCTCAGGTTTTTAAGACAGCAAACAGATAAGTTCATTTTGCACGACATGTTACTACAGGTTACTGACATTAATAAATTAATATCCTCTTTTTTTTTGCCATATTTCATTAACCTCATATAATAAAAGTAACAGAGATTGTTCTTCTCATGCCTCCCAAATAGCAGGTGTTTCGAATGCAACAAAAAGTAACAACTCATATAATATGTTACAAAAACCAAAATAAAATGCACCTCCCTAATGGTATTGTCAAAAACCTAATTCCCTAAAAATAGACTTATAATACAGAAATTAATTATGACAAGATTAACAATATTACAGCATTTAGAGTTTCCTGCATTACTAGTCTTTTTGTCTTGGTTTAGCTGCACTTCTATTACACTTCACATGCTTCATTTAGACTTACACAGAGCATGAAGCATGAGACTTCCCATCTGTAGTACATAGAAAATATAAAGAAATTTAAGTCAAAGAGGAAGAGGTGCAGATGGACAGTCACTGCAAATCTGTAACAGTGATACAACATTGGCTTTGTGAACTGTAAAATCTTTTTTAAAAAACCCTACAAACTATTATATTATACTTTTATATGTAAAAATATACATACATATACATACACATAAAATATGTTATTATCTGATGTTTTATTCATTTATTACACTGCAATAAGTTGTCAAAAATATATTTTCTTCTATTCGGCAAAACATCCCACATTCTAATAAAAACAATGGCAAAGATATTTGGTCACAGAACCAAAGTGTTTGTCATCTGTGCTTGCCAACAGCAAATCCCACACCAGCTAAAGGCAGACAAACAACTTTCTCTTCCATGTGCTCTGGCAGCTGCCAACAATCAAAGTTGGACAGATCGTACATAGAAAAGAAATTTGGGGAGTTCAAGACAAATTTGAGGCATATGGTCACTGTACTACATGTAGATATCTATCATTCATTGTTTGTCAGGAAAATATATTTTTTTTTTCACCTTTTATGTTCTAGTTTTTCCTTACCAATGCCTCTTCGTGAAATTTTGAGGTTAAATGTGACCATTGCTTGTGGCAGGATGAAGACTTTTTTTTTAATGATTAGGCTGTAATCCAGCTCCAATTAAAGTCAATGAAAAGACTCTAATAGCTACATTGAACCAGGCATGGTGCCAGCACTTCCAGACTTTGCAAAAGCCCTAAACAAAGGTTCTTATTGTACAGTGAATCCCACATTCACTACTCCAGCTATTGACATCCAGTAAAGTGGTAGCCAGATTTTTGCAAACTGCCGTAACCTTTCTGACAGGCACTAAGTGGCCAAAACAATGGCCAGGTTCATTGGAAGACTACTGAAAACAATATGAAACAAAACATAAAACCACATTTCAGCCCTTCATGCATATGAATTATGTTATCTGGGTTCTTGGTAAGAAGTGCTTGTGAATCTCCATTTGCAAGCAACAGGTTAAACTCATTTACAGGAGCAGAACATTGTTAGGGAGCAGAGATAGAAGGGAAAATCAGTAAAGACTAACAACTTGGAAAACCAAACAACCCAAAATGTGCACGGCCATCACACCTCAGAATACAATGGGCAAGAGCAAAAGTAACCAGCTATTAGCCATCCTCAGCATCCTCACTAGTGTCTAGATGTGGATAAAGCCAACTCATGAGCGGAATGATCTGTCCTCCCAAGGGCAGGGGGTAGAAGGGATCCAGGTTTGGGAATGCTGCTGTCCACCCCACTCCCAGTGGTCAGCGTTCACAGGAAAGCGGAAGTGCCAGAGAAGTTGCTCCCCTGGGCTGCTGATTTTGATGGACGTGCTGTCTGCTACCACTTTTTCTTGTGAATCTCATTTGCTATTAGTCATTCTCATTAATCTACTCTTTAGACACCATTTCTGCCCAAAGCTCTGACCAGAGCTGGTGAGTCAAATCACAGCAAACCCCTGCAGCATCCCAGTTCTTTTATAAGGGGTGAGCAAAACCCCTTCCCCCCCCCCCCCCCCCCAAAAAAAAAAAGAGATATCAACTCAATTCTCACTCCCTTCCTTAAAAATCCCCTAAAAACCAGTTTGTCTCCTACAACGCTTTTTGCCAGGGAGTCTTCACCTAAAAGTGCAGTTATAAATACCTGCTTTATACGATTCTTTTACCCTGAAGCACAGAATCCAGCCAGGTTGTCTAAAATTTCTTAAACTTAATGAAGAAGACCATGGCTTCTTCAACTTTACAAGCAGAAGTTCTTGAAAAAGAACTAAAATATATTTCAAAATACATATCTAAATAAAATTTCTCTGGGTCTATCCTCTTGTAATCACCTTACCTGTTTTGTTCAGTTCAAAAATGCTTGCCCCTTTTAACTGCGGTGATCCAAGAGGCTCAAGAACAAATACATTACAGCTTTATAAATACAAAAGCAGTAGAAAAAAAGGGGAAAAAAATTCTGTACAGAATTGACATGATGTAAAATGTTTCTGCCAGCAATGCCTTCCTATGGTGCTGTGGTCCTATGTCTCATCTACTTTGTTATGCTGCAAAGAGTGGGTGGTCTTGGGGTGAATACAGTGCTGTAGGACTGGAGAAATTTGAAGAGTAATTCTTGGTTTGGGATCAGATCAAATGGCTCACATAATCTAGCACTCATGCCATTTTATCTTTCTGAAATGGTTAATTATAAGACAGAGGCTGTACCCTGTTGGGTCGGTACAGATCAGTAGAACAGAAACCTGCTCTTGCTCAGCTAAGACCTCACTAGTGTAACTTTTTAATGAAACAAATAATATAATCTACATCTTTCATCTAAGTGTTAGAGTTCCTAAATTACTGTAGGCCCTAAAAGGTTCTTCTGGTTTCTAATGGTTAATCGAGGTTATATGCAGGGTCATCTCTCCAGAACAGATTGTTCACAGAGGCTCTGTTTTTGTTAACAGACTGGAAAGGGTAAAAATAAACTTAGTTTGAGTAGTGGGTTTTGGTTTATTTGTGTTTTTTTTTCTTTTTCCCCCAGGAAAAAAAACCCAAACCAAAACAACAACAACAACAAAAAACCCCAAACATTGAATTTCTTTGTGAACTTCTAGGATAAATTATTGCAGCACTTTAAATATATAGAGTAGAACTTTTTGTATGCTTTGCCAACTGCACTACAAAGTTTTAGAAGCGTAGGTGCTATATTAAGTCCACATCACAGAGGTTTTTTTGTGTTTGCCAGGTCCAATTAAGCAAAATTTATCAAGGCTGGCAACAATCAGCTTGTTTCATCTGCTGCTTGAAAGGCTTGATTCATATTTTCTGTGAGAAAATTAATGGTTGGCCTGACTTAGAATACTGATCGCCACTTCAGGTAAACAAAAGGAGATAAAGAAAGCTGAAGAGACCAGGACTATCTGTGCAGTTTGTTATACTGTATGCAAAGTATTACAATTAATACTCTTTTTTTTTAAGTTTTGGGCAGGCAAAACATGATTAATTAAGAAGAAACAAAAAGGCCTGGATATAACCATCATGTGTGATGTAAAATCGGTAAAATATTAGTCTTTTCTGTTAACTGGAATCTGAGATAGTGTTTATCATCTTACTGGAAATCAACAAACAAAATTGTTATAACATCAGTTATGTATCATGTACCCAGTCCGAAGGATATTTCACTAGCTTTGTATCTGGCCTTTCTATCAATCAACCGGCTTTTGTTGATGGCAGTAAGAGAACATTATAAGAGCCCACTTAAAGCCGTGGTACTGGACCAGTAAAGAATAGATTGGTATAGCAGTGTCAGGAACAATCACAAAGTTACACAATGCTGACAATTTTAGTATAGCCCGCCCTACAGAAAACATTGCATGCTGTAGTGTGGAGTAATGGGAAGATACTGGGCTACAAAAAAATTTTATTACAAGCTCTTATCATTGCAAGAGATATAAAACTTGTGCTCTCTTGTTCAAGCCACATAGTCTCCCAAAAATATTGACAGGCACTCTTTTTACCTATCTCCTTACCTTTGGATTATACTGGCTGCCACTAATACGGCTCAGTCCTTTAAAAGGGAAACTGTAGGTCATTCATCTGACAGCTCAGAGAGACATCAGTTTCTTCTGCCATTACTTATGCAGTGGCCGTCTAGGAACACTTCACTCACAGTTCTGCCTTTAGGGAGAGCTCACTGATAATCTGAAAGCAGATGGAAGTTTGTTGTCTCTTCCAAAATACAGTTTTTGTGTTCTTAAGCTGCTTGCTAGCCAGCTTGATTAGTACTGTTCCAAAATAAAGACACGAGATGATGTGATGCAGCTAACATTCCTGTAAATGCATGCTGACAATAGGGAGAGAATTTACCAAGATTTGTTATCTAAAAACCTAATTATGTCTTTTTTGGGGAAAAAAAGGTTGACAGCACAGATTTAGAATATGACAACTTTGTTTATCTCTCTAAAAACAATCTCTGGAGGAAAACAAAATCTGACGGAGACAAAAGTTGTACCTACTTGGTCCTTTGAACTCTACTGAAGAAGTTATTTTTTGACTACAGTGCCACAGCTCACATAAAGACTGTAGGAACATTACTTGTTGAGCTACCTGAAAGAATACATCACAAGTGAAATAAATTTCATTAATTTGATATTTTATTCTTCTCATTACAAAAAGAAACAGGTCAAGATCATTTTTAATACGAGTCTGTGGCCTATCTTTTGCACAATTCATGAGAGTAACTAGGAGTATACCATTACCTTCCCTATTAGTCCTCCTTTCCAGTTGAAGACTTAATTTCTGAATTTCTATTGAATAGGCATATTTAAAGTAATGAATGGCCAACAACCCAAGAAAGGCCCAGGTCTATTCTTCACTCCCAAGTAAATCTGACAGGGGAGAACTATTGTCTGATTGTTCCTCAGTACTCTTGCTTCAGTGGAGTTACTGAAATCCTCACAATGAATCCTAATTCAGTCTCTGATGTGACCAAATTTTAGATGCTTGGACTTAGAAACTGCTTAACTAGACTGCTGTGTATGACCCACAACCTTTGGATGCTATTTATAAAGAAAAAATGGACTTGCCAGGGGCAAGATGGAACTTTCTTTCTCAGGAACTTTTGTTTAATAATTTCCCATGGGTTTTCTACTCGGCCATAGTAATTTCCAACAGAAGTATTGCTATAGGTTCTCTTTTTCCTCCTTGTCTTTAACATAATACCCTTTCTGATCTATGTAATGATTATTTTTCTGTTTTTACTTTATTTTGACCTCTGAGATTACTAGCAAAAACCCAGCATTTACTAACAGACACCTCAATTTCCTACCTGCTGAGTCTATTTAACAGGCATATAATTTGTTCACAGTGTCAAATTGTAGTAAGTGCATGATATTTACTGGCAAATACTGAGGTAATTGCCAAAAGGTAATTTTATTAATAAAACCAATATTAATGGAGGTGATTTAGTTAGGATGTGCTGTATTGCTGCCAAGTAAGCATTCTCTTGCTTCTTCTTCAAATGAGCTGCATATGAAAAAACAAAGCATCTATTTTTAAGCAATGCGCTAGATGTGAGTAGGAATCCTGCTTCTCCTAATAAGGCTGTCAATAGGACACTCTTGTGAACTATTCTGAAAATATACATCTAAGTTACTAGGCACATTCATTGTGCCTAATCCACTTTGTGTGGATTTGTTATAAACAAAGATAATACGTGCTTTGTTAGAGCATAAAATCTATATGAAGAATACACAGTAGCCATTACTTTCCTAGTAGATGAAAACAGCGAGCAAGTTTTTTGTATGGTTAGTCTATCCAGAAGTGTGTTATGGGGGACTGTGAACAGAAGAAACAAATGCCAGTATGAATGACACATCCACTATTATACACTCATATAATAAACTCCTCTATTCCTATTTTCCGGGGCAGCTGGAGAATATCCTATCACTAGTACATTGCAGCCTGTTACACAACTGAAAGAATAAAGTCCCAATGTCATATCACTTAAGTTCCTGCTGTTTCCGCTGAGCCTGCTCTGTCCTGTGCACTTTGTATTTCTTGCCATAGACAAACACAATATTGGTTGACTCTACCTGCTTATTGTGAATTTTGTGGTTAATCTTTCTATCATATTCATCTATCAAAACACACAAAAAAGTTCAATTCAGTTACAAATGTCAGGAATGGGAAATGGGATTCTCACAACCTACCCATTACAGTTGCTCAGTTACTTCTACTGTGTACTTAGTGTAATCACATGCCTCTTAAAAGCATGGGACTCATTTTGTGTAATTCTGATTCAGCGCTATGAAAGTCCAGTTTCAATTTCAACTTCAACAAACCACTTAGGGGTGTGTTAGGCTGTCTGCAGGAGCACTCCTGAGCACACAGAGTTCAGTGTTTAAGCACTGCACCAGATCTGACCTCAGAAAACGTAGTCACAGACTCCAATGCGCTAGAGAGAATGGAAAGTGTACTTTGTATAGTATTGATTACTTACCTGCATGCCTAGATTTGTGTATAGCTTTATATATGCAGATCATATTATGTGGCACCATACTTTTTTTTTCTGGAGAATTTACTGAGGAAGCCAAACACCAAACACCAAACATCAAGAACATTTCTGTAGGAATATTGTGTGACCAGTTGGGTTTTGTCTGTTGTTTTTTCCCTTAAAAAACCAACAGTGATCACTTCCTTTAGCCTCTCACAACAGCTGTTTAAAGACTTGCTAAGAAAAAACACATTGTGGTGAAGGACATACTGTGTTCCTGGGGGAAATATATCAAGATCTGGTGACAAAACAGACCTCTCCTGGGTTCCTGGCTTAATCTGCTGAACACTCTGGATAGTTTAAGATTACAGTTTCAGCATTTCAATTTTGCCACTCTTAAAACATGAACACCAAGCATAGCAGGGTGGTACAATAATTGTACCTAATTCAAGTAATTCCACAAGGCAGGGATGCTCCTAATATAGTCAGAAGGACACTTCTCTATCTACTGAAAGCTTACATGGACCAGTGCTGTTTAATATATTCATAAATGATATTGACAGTGGCATTGAGGGCACCCTCAGCAAGTTTGTGGATGATACCAAGCTGGGGGGTGAGGCTGATATGCCTGAGGGATGGGATGCCATCCAGAGGGACCTGGATAGGCTGGAGAAGTGGGCCCAGATGAACCTTATGAGGTTCAACAAGGCCAAGTACAGGGTCCTGCACCTGGGCTGGGGCAACCGGCATTATCAGTATAGTTTGGCAGAGGATATAGTAGAGAGCAGCCCTGTGGAAAGGGACTTGGGAGTGCTGGTGGATGAAAAACTGGAGATGAGCCACCAATGTGCAAAGGCAGCCCAGAGGGCCAGTCACATCCTGGGCTGCATCAAGAGAACTGTGGCCAGCAGATCAAGAGAGGTGATTCTGCCCCTCTACTCTGCCCTGGTGAGGCCTCACCTGGAGTATTGCGTCCAATTCTGGAGTCCCCAGCATAAGAAGGGTGTGGACATACTGGAGCGTGTCCAGAGGAGAGCCACCAAAATGATCAAGGGAATGGAGCTGAGAGAGTTGGGGCTGTTCAGCCTGGAGAAGAGAAGGCTCTTAAGGGAGACCTTCTAGTGACCTTCCAGTACCTGAAGGAGGCCTACAGGAAGGCAGGGGAAGGTCTATTTAAAAGAGTTTGTAGCGATAGGACAAGGAGTAATGGTTTTAAGCTAGGAAAGGATAGATTTAGGCTGGATATTAGAAAGAAGTTATTTAACATGATAGTGATAGATCACTGGAATGGGCTGCCCCAGGGAGGTGGTGGAGGCCCCATCCCTGGAGTCATTCAAGGTCAGGCTTGATGGGGCTCTGAGCAACCTGACCTGTGTAGAGATGTCCCTACTTGTGTAGGGAGGTTGGACCAGATGACCTCTAGGGGTTCCTTCCAGCCTAGAACATTCTATGATTTTATGACATATTGCATTGCCATTCCTCAAATCCTGAAGCTCTAAATGACAGGCTTTGAGCTTTTTGTACATCTTACATATAGAAAAGAAGTCGAGATGTATATTATGTCAGGAAGCTGTTGTTCACAAGAATTAGTATTTACACAGCACTTCTTAAGTATCAAGTGTTACACACTATTATTTTAGTCTTCTGTCTTTTATACTCTACTCAAAAAAGTATACCATACAATGCCACCACAGATAATTGCTAAGTCTTTTAATTTATATTCTTAGAATATTCTTAGAATAGAATAAATGGGGATCTACAATTAGTGCAAGTTAAGAGTGTTTTAGGTGCTTTCCAAACCCCTTAAGTTGCCAATGTAGTTATAACTGTTAATTTTACAATACGCAAATCTCTAATAAAAACTTTTCATCTGCAATTTTGTTGTCCTTTTGAAAGGACTTTTTTGTGGGACTCAGAAGCAAAGCATTTATGTTGTCAGATGGCACATTTAATAGCTAAAAGACCTAAATATATATAATGTATTACCTCTTCCTAAAAGATCTTAAAAAATGTTGTTGAGATAATATTTTTCTTGCTGGCAAAAGTCAATAAATATTGAATGCTATTTATGTTTATAACTTTTGCCTACCCTACTAAACCAAGTTTTTGGAAGCAAATTTTTGGTCAAGACAGTTTCTAAGATCACTGGGTTTTTTTACTCTTCACAGCCATTTTGAGTGTGAAAGCTTTTAAATACACCAGAGCTACCTGTTCTACTTGTGCTTACAAGACAGTATACAATGCACAAGACATTGTGTAAAACTGGGACTTTAAGAAGTGAAAACAACAATGAATCAGATTAAAAGTTGTTATTCTGCAGAATCACATATTTACTCTCTTTCTGACCTTGGCAAGGTCCTTCTTGTTTTCATCACCTTTCTTCCTACTAGATTATGTTTCTCTTTACCTATTTAGCACCTTCTTTTCCCTTCCTTTCCCAAAATGAATAATGAAATTATTTTACTTAGTCTTTTTTTTAAAAAAATAAGTACCATCTCAATCAACAAAGTTCCAGATTCTTCCACTCTGTCTCACTCTAAAAAGAACCTTATTCCATATTCTAGAATGAGACACGTTAATTGCTAGACACTGTTTGTTGAGGGCAGCTGAGGACAACAGAACCAGAAAAAAATTTGAACAAAAACAGACCTAGAGTTTTATTGCACATTTTAGTCTTCTATTAAAGTAAATCATGTGCTAAAAAGGGTTTGGGTTTTTTATGTCTTCTCAGAATATTTGGATGTGGGTTTGTTTGCATCTTTGTCTTTGACTGAAAAACTGTATGTTCTAGGCAATTTGAAAAATAAACACATGGATGATCTACACACTCCTGATGTCAGCATTTGCAGCAGGAAATAAAGTGGCGCCACAAATTTGATGACTCTAATGTATGAAGGCCATAGAAGGATACAAAAACTAAACAATTTTAGACTTAGACTCAGGATAGTGAACTTAAAAATAAGATGGGGAGAAAGGAGTGAGTCTTGATAATGACTGTAGTCTCAGCTAAATAAAATACAAGTCTCAGATGCGAGGAGTTCACTAGCCAAATATATGATTATTACTGGTTAATGAGTGGGTATGATTGCACAGAATTATGCTCTTCCTCTCCTCATTTCTTCAGTGAAAATTGGCTATTAGAAATCTTTCACCCTTTCAGTGATTGACACTTCTGCCATGTTTTATCTTCTTAATATCTGTCCCTATTCTTCCTGACCCTTGTGATGAATTCAGTCCTGAAGGTTCTCCAATTGAAATGAGGACTTATGCTTTGCAAAGTAGTGCCTACATCCCAAGGGGCTTTTGATCTAAACAGATGACAAAAGGTTAAAAGAAAGAGACTATTCTATCTTCAATAGACAGAGAGCTGTGGCCCACAACATGTGTCTCATTTCCTCGAGTCTCTGATGAAGTAGTTGTTAAATCACATCTCACACATCTCACTTCAAGAACTCTTAATCATAATATTTCCATGTTGGATTCCTACTAAACAAGGATAAAACAGTTTTATAAGAAAATTGCATGTAATAGTCAAGGAAATATAACTTGCAACAACTATATTCTAGGGGGAAACAGCAATATTTGCTGAGGGCAAATCTGCTATGGTTTCTCACTTGAGGACGAGACAGCACTTGGGAGAGGAGGACTCCTTGGCACAGGGAGAAATCCAGGGAACAGGAATGAGGAATGAGGGCAGTCTCTCCATGACTCAGACAAATACAACAGAATCATGACTTTGCCACTGGGCTTTCTTGAAGGTTATATAAAACTATTGTAGTTTTATAGTAGAAAAGTGGTAGTAGTAGTTTTGTAGTAGAAAAAACATTTTTCTGTCCCTAATATTAGGAATGTACTTGCTAAAAAATGTCAATATTGAGAAAAAACAACTTCTGCTACCAGGCAGACTAACTGTTTGGAAGGAGTCAAAAGCTAAGGTAGCAGCAGGACACAGAACTCTGAGGACTGGGAAGAAAAAATACACATACAAATACATCTGCTTTGATTTGCTAATGATGGCTTTCAGCCAGACTACTGATATTTGAATGCCTGGTAGCCACTGAAAAGTGACGCTAGTTATAAAGCAAATTAGAAAGACACAGCTATTTAGAGTGACAATAATTGAATAACTGGAAGTTATTTACTTTCATGCATTTACACTGAAACAACTTAAACAGGTCTCAGATTTGACACTATCAGCAGAAACACGGCTCAAAGCACTAAAAGATAAATGTAAAAAACCCCAACACATGAGGTAGGAAAACTAGAGAGAGAACAAACTGAAAGAAAACTCTTGTGCTTACGCTTGATAAACTCTTCCCAAGTATCTGCTCAGAATGACAGTATTTGTAAGATGCTCTGCAGATATGGTAATGCAAGTTTTATAAAGCATGATGGGGTTGATTAGTTTTATATATTATGATTGTGTTGATTAAATGAGATTTTAAAAATATATTTCAAAACATAAATAATATCTCTGATAATGTTTTGTGCAGCATTAAATACTGCATCAATATGTTTTAGCTAATCTTAATTGTCATATAAAGAAAGAAATAATTTTTTAAACTGAACAAGTTGCTGGTTGCTCCCCTCTACCTTTTACTCTTCTGTCCTGAGATTCTACATACACAAATTCGTGATCTCATTATATATTATATGGGAGATATGGTCTGGACAAAAGGAAACTTGTTCGTTGTTGGGACAAGATTTATCTGTATCAGTTGGAATAAACGGAATATTAATGTAATTTATATGGTAACTATTGTTTCCCTAAACAATATAGAAAGGTACTAATTTCTAATTTAATATCAATACATGACTTTTTTTACAAACCATGTAAACACCAAACTTGTGGAGCAGAACACAGTAAAAAGAAATCAGCAAGTAATTTATGAAATGTTTGGAAATTCAGATCTTTCATTTATTGTGCTGTCCATGGAATCCACCTTAAAGTACAAAATCTTGTGCTCAATGTACATTAATTCAGTGACATAAAAATAATGTTATATTAATTTTATATGCCTTTTCAAAAATTTCAGTACATTCTGTGACAAATTTGGAGGTCATTGGGCTTTCATATGAGTACTTGAGAGCAGATGATGGTCATCATCAATCAAATTCAAGGATTATCAGGATGCAGTATTCTGCAGACAAGTCCTACACATATATAAGTTCCCTACCATATAAACACAGCATTTATGGGACAGCATGTGATTTAAAATAAAAAATTAAATCATTCTCTGTGAGTACCTTTCAATTGATAGATATTACCATAACTTTGATAGTAATCTATTCTGAAAAGGAATGATTTGTATCATAGCTGAAATTTATGGAGTTCTTTTTTTTTATTTCATTGGCTGCCATAGGGCTAAAGCTTCTCACATCTATGGCAACCTTTAGGTCTCCAAAGTTGAATGCAGATATACCAAATGATAAACAAACCAAGGCAAAACACCATATATAAAAATTGCTAACAAAGTTTTCTGATCCATTCATAATTAATGTGGATTTATATCTAGTTAAATTACTGTGGTGGGTTAACCCTGGCTGAGCACCAGATGCCCACCAAGCTGCTCTATCACCCCCTCTTATTTCCCTCTCCCTCCTCAGCAGAGCAAAAAAGGAGAGGAAAATAAGATGGAAAAAATAAACCCCGTTGTGGGTAAAACGAAAGCAGTTTAATGATAACAGAAAAAAGGCAAGCAAATCCA
>VZZY01025340.1:0-11549 GCA_013400335.1 Eurystomus gularis | reverse complement strand
GCTCCCAGCACAAAACACTGCACCAGGAGGGCTGCTATGGGGAAAATCAGCTCAGCCAGACCCACTACAATTACTATAGAAAATATTGCCCTTTTCTCAAAAAACAGAAAAGTGAGGAGTTTCTCTTTCTGATATATGAGCTTCCATTTCCAAGTCCAGTAGACTTATGGCCACCTGCTTAAATTTGTGTATTAAACATAAAACTAAATTCTGGGTTCTCTCATGTAGATGAGGTCATTGCAATTAATCTGATCTGCTGTTTGTTAAACTGATGCATAAACTGTTCCCTCACCCTTGCAACTCAACCTGAAGTCAACAACAGCTATTGCTGTTTAAACTTTGATATCTGAAAACGTTATTAGCAACTTTTGGTGGATATAAACCACATTTCCTTACTCTTTAGCATTTTTCATATATGAAAGGGAGCCTACATTAACATATTGAGTCTGTTGAGCAGAAATGCCAGTTGAATTAGAATGGCTTTGGAGGCAGAATTTGTGGTTACTTTGATCGTGAGAATATGCAGGGTTGTAAAATAAGTCTGAGGGTCTTACAAAACACAAGCAACATACTGTCTTTTAAAAAATCCTAAACTATATTGACAAGGGAATATATTTTGGTACACGCATATATTATACAAGTGACTATTGCCAAGCACTTTGTAACAAATTTGAGGTAAAATATTCAGCAAACCAACTTTTTTTGCCAGACACCTTCAAAAAGGAATTATATTACCTAATTTTAGGCATTAGTTTCACTAGTGCTTTACTGCTCTACCAAATACTTACACCCAGAATAATTCTGTACAAAATGGCATAGTAGAACTGTTCAGGATATATATAATTTGTCTGCCCACACATCTGTGTTTGCAAATTAGCTTGCCAGCACTCTTCAATCCCGAATCAGTCCCAGTTATAACTATTACAAAACCCATAACATCTATTTCACAGTTCCTGGTATACTGCTGTCTTCTAGCTGTCTATCCAAAGAAAATTTTTTCTCTCTCTATGTATAGTATTTCAATCAGTGAAATATTACTAGCAGCCCTACAGTCAGTAGCCATGAGGCAAAATACATAATGTTCCATATGTCACCTTATCCATCAGCTTACATCAATTTTCTTTGTATCTTGGGAATTTATCACTGTAAATTTAGTTCCAGGAAAATATTAATTCTTATACTATCTCTGTCAAAAAATGTAAAGTATTTCTGTATAAAGTTGCTGAGGTAACAAGGTAAAATAGA
The DNA here is from genome assembly GCA_013400335.1 of Eurystomus gularis. Taxonomy (NCBI): domain Eukaryota; kingdom Metazoa; phylum Chordata; class Aves; order Coraciiformes; family Coraciidae; genus Eurystomus; species Eurystomus gularis. The sequence goes on along the minus strand of VZZY01025340.1, from coordinate 10,304 downwards.
ACAGCTTTTCATTCCTCTATGTTGTATTGAATTTGTCTATGACAGAGTAACCAGATATATCATCTTCACTTATGTTAAAGATTAAAGCATATGAAAAAAGAGCTTGAAACAGGAAATATTAAGATGTGTGTTACCCTTGAACATCTACTCAACTTTTGGACAAAAACATGCCTGACAACAGCCAATTTTTGAGATGGTTGTAAGAACAGAAGCTTCGATCCTGTGGAGGAGTGTTCTGATCAATCAGACCATAGCACATGGTTCCTGTTAAGGATAGCACAACCACCCAAAGAAATCAATTCTGTAAAGTAAGTTGCTTCGTCTGGTGAGGCAGAGGTAGCAGAAGAGCTATTGGGACCTAGGAGACTCTAGCAGAAGCTTATGGGTTACACCAAAGCAGCTATTGGATGTTGAACTGTTTGTGTTTTGTTGATAAATGTTTGTTGAAATGTAAATGATAGCTGGGGACATTCTGGGTTAGAAGTGTTATTGTTCCTGCTTGGGCATATCAGCCAGCAGTGCGTTCCTGTACTGTCTCTTTTAGAAACCCCAAGCACTTCTGTTCGATGATAAAAGGGAACAGAGAGACAATTCCTGACATAAAACAGCATGAATGATATAATCGATTACACATTTTAGGATAGTGTCCCATCAATTAGGGGAGTGAAACAGTGAATACAATACAGCAGTTGCATCCAGTACAGTGCAATGTATTATGGGGTGAGAGCTGATGGTACAAGAGAATCAACGCATGCAAACATCCAGACATACTTCCTTGAAAAACTGGGACATTCTTATATTAAATACATATGAGACTCCATAAAGAAATTAGAGAAGACAATAAATTTACTAGGATACAATCTGAGTCAGAAAGGCACAGGGAAAATAACTAGAATAACTTCTAAGATGTCTGAGTTTGACATAAATGTGATTTACAACAGAAAAAAAGTGGAGATAGCTTCTCTCAAGCAGAACTGATCCTTCTGGTCATATGAATTATGATAATCTAGGCAGGGACATAAGGGAAACAGAATAAATTTCTCAACAAGTGAGTTCTTGAATGACTAATCATAACAAATTACTTCAAATAGGTAAAAGTATCACAACACTACAACACATCTGGGGATCTCTCAACAAAGATTGGAGTGAAGGCAGGGTTTTTAGAAAACTAATTATCAGTGGAGGATAGCTGCATCAAAGATATAATTTGAACTCAAAAGGGATGAGATATAAATAATTTTGTTTTTCAATTAACTTTATTTTATATTTCCTCTGTACTTAGATCTCAAAATGAAATTGCATTTTGAACTATTGTTGCTGGGCAAAGATCTGCAAATAAAACATACTGTGATTCACAACACAGAGATGCTGGAAAAGGAGCTGGCTAGACAAAACCAACTTATATTAGGGTTCTACTTCAACCTTCTGTTCAGTGTTCAGAGCAGCATGATGTCACCTGCCTTATGAATAGTGGAGACTCACTGCTTTGACAACAGCGCTCCATAAAATACTCTAGATAGGAACCCGTGGGAACTGACAGATTGAAAAGTTTATGAAAGACATTAATAAAATTTAGATGGCCTTTGGTAGCCTTAAGGACAGAAAATCAATTATTCTTGTTATTATTTGTTCTGTGTGACTGTCCATAATAAGTGAGTATACAACATTTTGAAGGCTGTAGTTCAAAAGGTTTAGTGACTAGCTGAAATTCAATAACAAAGGATTGGCTTCTGGGGTATCTTCTGTTGGAATGACAATTCTTCCTTCCAAATGCTGGTCCCAAATAAGCATGGGTACCAACTTTTCAGCCTTTAGTTTAAAATCATTTAGTTATTCAAGTCTGTTAAAGATGAAAATTTCTGTCTCCCAGATATCTACAAGCAAAAAAAAAAATTGAGATGACTTTCTAGAGATTTCTAAGGACCCAACAACCTCCTGTACTTTCTGGCTTATAAGGCCGAAGTCAAATTACAATATTCTAGCCCTAAGGGAGAATAAGAATTAATTATGTCAGTTAGTCAACTTCTTACAAGCACTTGTTTGATATTTAAAGGGAAGGTGGCTTTCTGCTTACAAGAGCATAAAAAGTCCTTAATCGCAAAAGAACAAATGAAATAAAGGTCACATATTTTCAGTTTGTGAAGGTAACCCACAATTAGAGCAATTGGTTTTTATATGTTCTTACCTTAAAACCTCTGAGCCTTGATTACTACTAGCCTTTCCTAAAACAGAAGCAGAGGCTTCTCAGCTGTACATCCTATATATAGCATCAAGTGACATCAACAGATTCTGTTAGTCCTCACTATTCCCCATGTGCTTTCTAGCCTAGAAACAGCAGCAGAAAGAGATGTAGTTAGAGTTCATGCATTTTCTTCCCCTTTTAGGGAGCTGGCAAAGTGGGAGAGGTACACCGAGGTGAACGTGCCCAGCTTTACTGATCAGTTCAGAGTTAGTTTCACAGCAGTGCAGAAAATAATGCCTGGTGAGTGACTGTACCCTGGGTTTCTTTGTGGTAGTTTTTGCCCAGAAAGTGCTATGCTGTATAAAGAAATTTAATCTCTATTTCCTTCCTTCCTTAACCCTAAATGTATGTATTTGGATAATAACAAGGAGCATCGTGGTGATGAATTCCTTTTTACTTAGCTCACCTGTTTAAAAGAGAAGAGATCAAGTTATTGCTCCTCTGCTCTGGTACATGACCTAACAATCTATGACTTTTATGTGTGTTTTTAACACTATGCAGATTAGATGTTTCAGTCTTAACGTGCTTTTGATCCTAATCTCTAAAGGAAATACAGATTATCCTGGTTTAGCCAAAGCAGCAGTCAGTACAGCAGCAGATTGTTTTTCTTTGTGGTTAGGCCACATCCTGTGTGCTCTTATACAGACCCCAGTGGAGATCTACAGCAACTTTTAGGGATTCATGTGATAAGACATCACTGCAAGGGTGAGGCTTTAGACTGCAGAGTTTGCTTTCAAAGAATCTAAATTTTCAGGGATCCTGATTAGAATTTCTACATCCTTTGTAATAAAACTTTTTTGAGGGAAGAGCAGGATATACAGCAAAAGCAAGGTCCTTCAGCTTAAATGAGAACAGAATCGATTTCCTAAAACATAGTCTGTCTTCTTGAGACTGGGAATAAATATCTAGTAACTGAAATGCTGAGAGTGTATGTCACTGAAGGTCTAATGGTTTAACTGCCTTTCTTTTGCATCCAGAACGTTTCAATTAATTGATGGCAGAAATTAGAATTTGCAGTGGCCATTCACGTTCTTTTTCAAAGACATGAGGTGAACAGTTATGTATAGTGAATTGGGACTGATAGCCTGCTGATGAAGTCAGGGCTACCAAATTGTACCATTCTATTGCGCATTCTATACAGCAATAGCACTCTGTTTAATCCATTTTGAAAATAGCCCACCTCAACATGAAGTTCTTTCTTCTTTTATTTTAACATGTTTCATGTTGAAAAAAGAGAGAATTTAAATTATATCCCAAATTTATCCAAGAGAATGAAACAAGGTAATGAATGAAACAGAACTCCTATGCAAAGCAAACTAACCAATACCCCAGGCAAGCAAGGTGAAAATAGCTTATGTATAATTGGGCAGTTAAAGAATGTAAAGTAGGAAGTATGAATACTTAAAAGAAGGTGCTTTGCTTTCAATATGTTATTGAAATAGAAAATCTAAATAAACTTTTCAAAGAGCAAACTGACCAAACCAAGAATTCTGCAATCTGAAACAATATCAATATTTCCTCCATGCACAGGAGTGGATCATTTAACTGCACAGTGCAAATGGCTGTGACTTCAGTAAACAAAGCAAAAGGTTATAGCAAATTGACATACAAAGAGCCATCAGTAAGATAGGAGATTATAGTTTGGTACTGAATTTCAGAGATATATGCAAACAGTAGAATAAATCCAGAGTTGAGCTACATGCAAAAAACAGAATAATATTCAGGTTCAATGGGCAATTCTGCTGGCTACAGAATGTGTTTGCCTCCAGTCCTTATCCAAAGTCCCATTTGTTAAACTTGTTGTCCTTAGTCAGCCCTCTTTTATCCTTCACAAGCTTTTTACCCCTCTGTATTTTAATACAGTTGATTCCAGTTCTCTAAGCTGTATGGCTTGTTGTCATAGAACTGGTAAAAACAAAGGAGAGATTATCTGTCTGCTTTCAGTGGTATGTAGATGCAATTTCAAGGCAGATTCTTCATAAACCTTGAAGCAATCTGCTCAGTATGATGGGCTGTCTGAAGACCTCCCTCTGTTCTTCACAAGTGCAACTGTACCTTCAGTACTGTGTCCAGTTAAGGGCTTCCCATTACAAGAAAGACACTGACACATTGAAATAAGTCCACCTGCAAAGGGTCATCAGGTTGGTTAGAGGGACAGGATCTATGAGGAGAGGCAGAGACAGCAGTTCAGCCCTAAAGAGAGAAGGCACAGGGGAGATAAAATTGCTGCCTATAACTACCTAGTGTCAGGATGCAGTGAAGACAGGTCTAGTGTCCCACAGGCACACCGTGTAAGGAAAGACAAAATGGGCACGAGTAGGAACATGAGAAATTCTGACACAGTATAAGAGAAAATGTTTTTATCATGAGGTTAGTCCAACACTGGAACAGGGTCCCGGAGAAGCTGTGGTCCTATTGTTTCTTTTTTTCTTGTGCCTTTTTTTACAAGTACCCCTCAGGGAGGCCAGTTAAACTGCTCTAACAAGGGCAGACTACTTTTGGCCACTGTTTCCCCTGAGAATCAGATGTTTCCTCCTCTGTCATATGACAGCACATGTCCAGTCCACATGATGTGGAATGTGCCTTATGGAAAAATGAATATCTTGGGGGGCAGCCTGCAGTAACCTCAGGCATTTATTCCCCCGAAGCCTGATTCACAGGAGTACATGCGCAGGGACGAGGAAAATCAGCAATCGTCTGTCTGAACAGTACTTGCAGAAGTACACCACACCTATCCCTAACCCTTCTCAGGAACAACGTGAGCATGGGCATGAACTGTATTCTCATAGAATCGTTTAGGTTGGAAAAAACCTTTAATATCATCATGTCCAGCTATCAGCCTAACTCTACCAAGTCCACTGCTAAAACGTGTCCCTCAGCACCATATCTACACAACTTTTACATATGTTACTTGTTGATTTCTCTGTGCATTTGATGAAACTGATCCCGCTTGGAATGAGGATGGTAGCTCAGTTTGCAGCTCCTCTCTGCTGGATGACAGTGCTCTGCTATCAGCTCTACCTGGTCTCTCTGGGCAGGCTTTATTCTGTCTCCAGGGGCTTACTGCTTCTCCCACCTAAGGCTGAATTATGATTTGTTACAATCTTATTCTCCTCATGGGTTGAAACTGATTTTTCTGATGCTCTTTGCCCTTGCTCAAGAAGCCAAATTGTAATTTACTTATTATTTTTTTTATTTTGAGATGTCTGTGTATGTAATTGCAAGTATTTCAGTATCATTACATTAATTAATTAGGATGTAGCTTCCCATAGGATGGATGCAGAGTACAAGATACATGGTACTGGTACAAGTACAGTTTCTTCTTGGGAATTTATGAGAACATGCAATACTCTTATAAGCTGGATAAACATGTCTTTAATATTTATATTCCTTCTGTCTAGGGTTTAAACACACATTGTCATAGCTACAAAATACACAGGCCTTTACGCACTCTGGATGCTTTTTGGAACAGATACTCAGTGATATTTCACATGATTTGGCACAATCGAGGCATTTAAGTATTATTTTAATATAAATGACAATTAAAAGTTAAATCAGATATTATTTCTAAAGCTATCCTTATTTGTATAAGTAATGTCTTTTAAATAAACAAATTAGATTAAATATGGGTGTATTTTTATGTGGGATAGATTCTTATTATGAGGCATAGTAAATGCATATATGGTAGCACTAGTTTTAAAGGTATTTACAGTAATAACGTGTCCCTCATATTTTAAGTCCAACGTTTTAAGTGATTAGACAGTATTTTCAAAGGCTGTTATTCTGAAAAAGCTGTTTTGGTTTTTTTATTTAAAGTATGCAGATACCCACAAGTGCTGTTCATAAAGCTTCAATGTTCTCTAATTATATTAGATACAGTAGCTAAATCGGTATTTCTAACTGTGTATTTATAAATCTATTTGGCAACCAGGGAAAAAGTTTAGCTGTCAGCCAGTTATTATCAGATCTTTAAATTTTCTTTCAAAGGAAAAGTTTGATTATGCTGAAATGTGTAGAGTGCTATAGATGTACCCAGCATACTCAGCTTCATTTCCTTAGATGCATTTATTTTTCAATAATTCCTCAAACATGTATTTCACTGCAACCTGGTTTCTTGTGAGGATTATTTGAAAATCTGCATAGGATGAATCTTCAATAATACAACATTAAACATTGAATAAGTGACTACAGCTTGCATCCTCTTTGTGAATTGAAGTGTAGCCCTTTATGATTTTTGGCTCCCCTAATTTTTTTTGCTCTATTTCATCTCAAAGTGTGTATATACATATATATATTTATGTTTTTTATATATGTATACACACAACACACATACACTTTATGTTTTATATATCTATATATCTCCTTTTTTTCCTCCCCTAAAAACGTATTTTCTATTGGCAGGTCTGTCCTGTCCTACATGGGGCATTTCATGACCACAATGCAATTGCGGTGACCCCTGAGGTAGCAGCATCAATGCCAGTATAGTTGTATGATGCAGCACAGCCAGGGATTCTATCAGAGATACAACATGAATTCTAAAATCAATTTAGCTGCAGTAGCTTCATATTGCATGTAATCTCATTAACCTGGGTCTTAGCTCTTCTGACATAGCAGTAATGAATCTGTTTCAAGAACTTGGGTGGTTGGTGTTTTGACATACCAGTAGTGAGATCTATTGCACACAGATTTTAGATGGGTTTAATACCAAATGGATGGGAGATTCTTACCTGGTAGAAGCTACTATCCAAAATCCAGACAGCAGTCAGTACTTGGCAGGCTAGTAGTAAAGTCCTGAGAGCAGATTTTCAGCTGGTATAAAATGGAGTAGGTAAACTGTGATGAAAATACCAAAAATTGATCTAAGTGTAAAATAGCATGTTTTTCTAATACCTAATTGTTGCAAAAACGGGGGAATAAATCTGGTCTTGTGAGGCCAGCACCGAATATGCAACAGACGCAAATTGGGGAAACAAATAATAATCATTTATTTACAGCAACATTTGCAGGAGATATCAATCTACTGATGGTTGCCACCTCGCCCAGTGCTTGTCACCTTGTCCAGTGCTGAGTTTCATGCTTCCAGGCATGCAGCTCTGTGGTGTATGTGACTTGGACTTTTGTCATTAACCTTGCTCTCTCTACACTAATGCAACATGACTGTGTATTTAGTTAATATCTTGTGACATTAGTAAACCATTGGTCGTATAGATTTTTTGTTTTAATACTGTAACTATCTTTAGTTGTTCACTCTAAATAATGGCTACAAACTGGATGAGAAATATTGTTCGTTCTTTTTATTTAAAACATGAAGGTAACAGGTTTCATTGAATTATTTTTGTGCATTGGTCTTATTTAAGCACAATACCATCTAGAGGACACCATATTTACTCTGAACATTCTAACAAGTTCTTGCGCTTCAAGGTTTTTCTCTTTCAGGATTCACTAGTCCTTATCTTGGCAGTCTGGTAGAAGTATACGTGTCCTGAATCTATTGTATTCTCTGTCTTTTTTTCAGAAACGTGTCAGGTACTATTCTACTCTAAGAACAAGCACTCTTCTTTCCCCACCATGCTTAGATTTTTTTCTCTATTTTTCTTTTTTCTTTTTTTTTTTTTTCTTAGTGCGTGGGTACTCATATTGATTGGGCTTCTTACCAAGCCCTCTTTCCTCCTTTCTATGTGCCAGTGGAAAACAGGATCTTCATCCTTTCCCTCTAACACACTGAAGGAGAACTTCTACAGTTTGGTCTGAAGCTCTGCATCCAGATTTTTTTTTAAAGAGAGGAAGTAGAGCCCAGAGCTCTGGATAGTGGGTGAACCACTAAATTGAGCATGTGGCATAGGTCACACAGTGTGTGCTTGGGAGGAGAAAGGCGTTAAGACCAACTTCCCAAGGGAAAAGTGGAATCTCCTATTTCATGCCAGCTTCCCTGACATCAAAAGCAGGGAGTCCAGCTGAATTCTCATGTGTGAAGTCTTTATTCTCCTTGTGATCAGTCTGAGTAAACAGATCATCCAGCATTTATCTTGTGCACCTGAGAAACAGCCTTTGAGTTACTTAGTACTCATGTCACACCAACCTGGAAGCTGATTTTTGCCCTACATGGTCTGAAGTCATGAGGCTAATACAGCTTTTATTTGAGTTTTCTTCAGGTATCCAAAGGCAGAAGGAAACAGGACAGGCTGAGTTGAGCTCTCCTGGGAAATCATAATTTGGCAGCCAGGGTTGCTGAGAAAAGAGCGAAGTGGCAAAAAGAATAAAAGCAAGCAAACAGTGAGCAATATATTTTGGCTTTTGCATTGTTTTCCCTTCTCTGGAGGAGGCAAATAATTTACCCAAGAAAGCATTTCTGCCACTGCTGATATGAGACTACAGATCTGCATGGAATACTTGAAAATGCATTCATTCCTCACTAATTACATCTTAAACAAACATTTAATACAATTTCAGATTTCACTTCATCATACTAATGAGCTGCAAACAACTGTCCTTTGACCCACAGCTTACAGCCCCTGGCAATTTCCTTTCTACTTAGCACATCATGATGTCTTTAGATGACAGTATGACATAGTTAATAATTTGGTCTTTTAGAAGAAAATGAAACAGAGAATATTTTTCTAGGGAGTTAAAATTATCTGGATTATGCTGCCTATGAGGGGTTTGATGAAACAGGAACAGAAACCTCAAAGTGACTTTTGAATGCAGAATTTTATGATAAATATATCAAGTTTTTTTTGTTTCCACTCCAACTTTTTGCATATAAAAATATTGTGCTTCAAAAGAAGCTTGACATTGCAATTACCTACTCACCTGCAAGGGTAAACTTGCTTGCTTTGACCTTTTTTGGTATGGTCCTATGTGTTCACAGAATTGAAATAAATTCTTTCAGTAGTTATAGTAGTTATATCTTGAAGAAATTCTTAAAATTGATCTTGTTGTTTTAAAAAAAAGTAGAGGAAATAACTTCAAAGTCTGAAATAAAGATGCTAATATCAGGCAAATATCCAAAAATTCCTTCATTTGGCACCTAATTTCTTCCCTCTCTCCTGTTATCTGAAGACATATAAGTAGCCCCCATGCTTGCAGAATCTCAGTAATTCAGTTTTCCATGTATTTATTTTCCCAATACACAATTGTCAAATACCTCATCATTAAAAGACATTATACTCTACTGAATCCACAAAACCAACATATAAATTTTAAAGAATTTGTTTTAAAACTTCATAGTACAGAAGAAGTAATCAGAATGCAGTTCTCCAGCTACCTTTAAGCTAAGTCATGAATTATGTTAATCTTGCTCTTTTTATACTTCACAAATTGCACGTTCTGTGGTACACATTTTCTACTGGTGTAGTGGAGTGTGCTTCCTCTGAGCGCCAGCCCAGAACATAGCTGTAGGGGCACTCAACTGGAAGAATGAGACACAGAAATGAAGAAGACATTGAGCACTCTTGAAGGGAGTAAGCCTGCTGTAGCTCAGAACCTAAATACTCATGGGATCCGTAGGTGCTTCACTTGACTGTTGTGTGTTTGATTAGAGAATAAACAAAAGTTTATCATTTAGTTTACTGAAGCTTCTAGACTTTAAAGTCCATTTCTGGATCTAGTGGTATTAATGTAAAGAAAATAAATCATTTTATAATCAACAGGTTTCACACACTAAGACAACAAAGTGAGGCAGGATAATGTAAATTAATTTATGTGATTGATAGGAACAAAGGGCTGGAAATTGGTCTGTAGGAACTTTCTCTAGTATGGTCTAAAGTTTACAGTCAAAAGAAGGGAATCTTTCTGCTGCTATCTGTACCTTCTGTGTCAGGTCCTTCAGCTTTGTATGATCCAATTTAACCATCTGTAGCATCGTAGTACCTATATCATACTATTTCTCCCAGTGGAAATAGTCAAATGATTATAATTAATCAAACAATTAAGTACTTTGTTGAACTGGGACTTAAACAGAGGAGCCAGAAAACAGCTGAAGGCAAAGTAGAGCCTATGCATTTTAATCTTCTCATTCTCCCCATGAATACTGCACAAGACATGGCACGTTGTTTTGAAAAAA